>JBBGBA010000036.1:0-572500 GCA_038088335.1 Mesorhabditis sp. LJ9110
AAAAGTTATGTGGGTTCAAAGTTCACCAAATTACGAAAAACACCATCTTTGAGACCCTGTATCATCCCGCGCAATGGAATTTAGTCTAAACTGATTAGTGCTTCTGGTTGAATAAAGGGCCTTTCAAATGAGCTATATTACATACGGTGCCAAAAATTCCTCAGAAAATTTTTCGGAATGCGGTGTAAGGGTAGGGTAGGGTGATTCTGGCGAAGACTTTTCGAGAATTTGGCGTAAAGCGCATGTAAGATAGCTCATTCAAAAGGAATTTTTGCTGAGCAAGATGTGCCGTTCCATTTTTGACAAGTTACATCCTTGGAATTCGTGCATAGCCTTAAAGGCGTGGTTTTAACGGTTTTGTCAACTTGGAGTTAGAGAACTTCCAATCCTGAATTTTATTCCCCGAAGTTATTTTATCATCGCTTGAGCTTTTTATGGGTCACAAAGTCAAGAAAAACCTATTCCCGAATTCGGAAATGTAAACAGTAGGAGCTGGGCAAAAAGCAAAAAATAAATTGATTGGGTCCGAACCCTGGTCGTAAAACTTAGCGACCGTTGCGCACACCACTATGCCACGGGACCGATGGGAAGGGTGAGCTGGGAGGGGCTAATATCGCAGCGGCCCTTCCCAGCGTAAAAACTAAAATGCTCATAACTTTTTACCGTTATGCTATGCGCTCCCGTTGATTTTATTACATATTTGGAATCCTCTTGTCAAGGCGCGTCGAATGGTGTATCTGATTTCCCAAAGTTCGATGGCAAGTTCAGATACCCCCCTAGTAAGAATTTCATCAAAGGCCATCGTTAGGCTGCGAGGTGGCATCTGCCGACTTACTAGAGAGAGAGAGAGAGACGCAGCGAGAGAGAGAGAGGGAGATAGGGTGAGAGAAAGACAGAGAGAGGGAGAGTAAGGATGAAATTAATCAAAATTAATTAAAATAGAAAGCTTGTTTTAAAATGGT
This sequence comes from Mesorhabditis sp. LJ9110, assembly GCA_038088335.1. NCBI lineage: Eukaryota > Metazoa > Nematoda > Chromadorea > Rhabditida > Rhabditidae > Mesorhabditis > Mesorhabditis sp. LJ9110. The sequence goes on from JBBGBA010000036.1 coordinate 963, forward strand.
CGGGCAACGTCATTCCGAATTTGCATAAAACTGGATTTTTATCTATTTTTAGAGAACTAGATGTTTTTCATGGCATGAATAAAGGAAAATTGGCATATCTAAGCATTTTTGAGAGCCAAATGAGTAAAAAAAAACTAAGGGAAAGAGAAGATTCAAAGAATGGTCTGGAAAGCACAAAATTCTTAAAGTCGGAATTTCCCACTTCCCAGTCCCTTTAAAAGGTGTTATGTTGCTCAAGCCGATCACAATGTGATATTGCAAATGACCTTCTACGAGTGGTCAGAATCTCTTTCTGATTGTTTGAATCGAGCGGATCAAGTGATCTTCTGACTTTCCGAGCCCGGCTCATCCGATCTATTTGCACGGGGGGAAACTGTCAAAGATCGGGGGCCAGGGCTTTCGCAGCTATTGCCAACCCGCGAACACCTGCGATTTGAACGTCAAAATCGCAAAAAAATAAAAAAATAAACGTTAAAAATCAAGACAGGTTTTGAAATCTCGATGCATTAATGGACAAAATTTCCAAAAAGGTTTCTGTCAGCCTGCCCTAACATAGTGGAAATAACTCAAATCTTCCCAAAAAAAATAAAACAATAATGCAACCCAAAACGAGAACCAGAAACGAGAAATCAGCCTTCCCCAAAGGTATCTGAAAGCGTGCCGTCCCTCCTCAAGAATCTCTGCTAGACTGCTCCCCCCAGCCAACCCTCCCCTCAAAATCCTGAACAATTTTTGGTAGTCTGCTCTCCCTTCAATTCCTCAAGGTACCTCCGCTAGCCTGCCCACCTCCAATTCCTTAAAAGCTTTGCTATCATGCCTCGCCTTCCTCAAAGAATTTTTGCTGGCTTGTCATCTCGCCTATTCCTCAAGGAATTTATGTTAGTCTGCTTTCCCCTTAAATCCCTCAAGGAATTTCTGCTAGTTTGGCCCTTCAGCATCTATGCATTGATGGTACGCACTTAGTAGTACGCGCAAATATTCTCCAACGACTTTTGCTAGCTTGCCTTTCTTGGTCTTCTTTTACAATCAGAAAAAAGTAGGTGATAATCGCAGAATATAAATTTATCGGATGAGGCAAAGTTCTCCAAAAATCTCTGCTCGCCCACCAGACCTAAAGTATTTATAGGGCTTCTCATAATCGTTGTTGTTGTTTTACGAGGTCAATTACCGCAGAAATCGGGAATTGTTCACTGCAGCCGAGAGACAATTCTTGTTTTTTCTTGTCTGGGTTTCAGAGCATCGACCACAGGCTCGGGCCGTCTATTAATGCTCTGTTTTTTGTACCCCACCCTATAAAGATCTATCTACACGAAGGGCAAATTTTGCACCGATATATCGCCTGTTATGTGCTGTTTTTTAAAAGTGAGGGATGATCGTTGAACGCCGAAAAAATGTTGGATTCGGCATGTAGATGAGGTCGGGGGTGGAAAGTGCAAAAGTTTACGGTAGGTTTGATTTATCTTGAGTTTCTTCTTACGGCTTCTTTCTCTCTCCCTCACCCTCTCTCTCGCTCTCTCCTTCTCTCTCACTCTCTCTCCGCACCCTCCCTCACTCTCTCGCTCTCTCTCTCTCTGCCTCTCTCTCTCCATCCCTCTCTGGCTTCGGTCGCATCACATGTTAAAAACTAAAACAATGGACCCGGAACTCCTAGAAATTGCTTTTAGGTTGTCTGGCAAAGAGAGAGAGAGACAGAGAGAGAGAGACAGAGAGAGAGAGAGAGAGAGAGCGTAAGTGAGAGAGAGTCAGAGCGAGAGAGTAAGGGAGAACACCAAGGGATTCCCCATCACCTAAATTATCCGGGTCTGCAGATGCAAAACGTGTAGGCCGCTGATTCCGGATAATCCGCAGCCCGTTTTTTGGGGGTGGTTTTGATGTATTGGATGAACTGAATGAATTGAGGGATATTGGGGGAAGAGGGAATGATTCGGAGGTGGAAATCCCCTGATCTTATTATTTCTAAATCGGGAATTGGATCATCGCGGACTGATGGGTTTCCAAGAAGATCTCTGCTAATATGCCCTCGAGAAAGATAAAAAATGGGGCAATTATTAAAATAAACTTTGCAGTTAGAGATATTGTTCCGTCAAGGAAATTCTCAAAAATCTCTGCCAGCCTGTTTTTCTAAACCTGAAGTTTAACGCGTAAAGAATCTCTGCTAGCATGCCAGAAAGAAAATACGACGTAACAGCTATAGTGCGCATATGCAGAGAATTTCTCAAAAATTTCTGGTAGTATTTGCTAGTTTGCCCAGGTTAATCAGGAATTAACGTCCAAAAAACATGAGAATCTGATGAAGAAGCTGAAAAAACGTGTTTCCGGTGGGAAACCGGCCAATCGGGGGCTATCGCATATTCCCGAGGGCATCACAAACATAAAAATATAAAAAACCGGCCGGCTTCCTTATCGGGGTGGGAGAGCGAGGAGAGAGAGAGAGAGAGAGAGAGAGAGAGAGAGTGAGAGTGAGAGCGCGAGAAAGGCTAGGGCTCAGTGCTCCGAAGCTTTGACCTCTCAAGCAGGTTGTTTTGCCGGGGCTTTCGGGTCAACGCTCGTGACGTCGAGGGGCATGCTAGCAGAGATAATTTAGGAAAATCACCGTTTTCAAGGGCGAGAGAGCGAAGGGGAGAGAGAAGGCGAGAGAGAGAAAGAGGGAGAGCGAGAGACGAGAGAGATTTCGGGATTAAACGGATAGATAATTCTTTCTCTCACCCGCTCTCGCTCTATCTATCATTATATCTGTTACTCTCTCTCTCTCTCTCTCTCTCTCTCTCTCTCTCTCTCTCTCTCTTCTGTTTCTCTCTCTCCCGCTTGCTCCTCTTTCTACCGAGATGAACGTACCCGAATTTTACATTCTATCGCTACGTGAATTTTCCAGCCTGTGCCCAAGCGTTCCCTTAAAGTCCAAATCCCCGATTTTCGTCAAAATTCGAGTTAAATATACCTTTTAGGAGATCACCACTCGCGTCGCCAAAAACCTTTCTGATCTCATCAAAAACTAAGACGAAACATCCGCAAAATCCTTCGCATAATCGGATTATAGCCAGCGGCCCCGGCGGGCTAATTTTAGGCCCAAGGCCAAAGGGTCAAAAGTGGGCACCCAATTTTTTACCATTACGTTTTTTGAGGGGGGATAGATAATCCGGACGAGTGCACCCATTTCGGGATGGCCCCCGGCTATTTTGGGCTCGAAAAAGCGTAATGCACGCGGGCTGGAAAGGGGGTTCTTGAGAGCTTTACGCGAGTTCGGGGGTCAAAATATAGGATTTGGGTCGTAACTTATCATTCGGGTATTTTTGGGAAGGGGGAGAACGAGCCAGAGGGAAAGATAGAGAGAGAGAGAGAGAGAGAGAGAGGGAGTGAGAGAGGGAGAGAGAAATAAAGACAGATAGAGTAAGAGAGAGAGGGAGAGACAGACAGAGAGGGGGGGGAGCGTTAATTTTTTATAATTTCGGTTTCCGAGAAGATCTAAAGCCAAATATTCCGTTACACTCAGCAGTGGCATTTCTGCACTTGACAGGATCCACGCATCAAAAAAATCCGGCATTTCCTGGAAAGAGGTTGGTGAAAACCAGTGATCATCTCCAGGCAGAGCCTTTAGAAAATCACGAACAACTTGAGGGTTTTAACGTAAAAAATACTATTTGAATTTGAAATTTTGACGAAATTTTGAAGAATCGCGAAAAATTTGTATTTTTTTCATAAAAATTTGTAAAGTTTTCAGATTAAAAAAAGCACAACAAACAATTGGAAACATCTCCTCTGTTTATACAAAAAATTCGATCCTAAGGAAAAGGTTTCCATCGAAAAAATCGGTAAAAACGACAACACGTTGAATTCTAAAACGCACTCTTCGGGGCCATAAAAATTCAACAAATCCTAGTACGCAAATAATCCAATAAAGCCATGAAAACTACCGTAATCCGCTACGGGAATCGACTATAGGGACTATAGGCCGTCACATGTTTGGTGGAAGGGGGAAAGCGAGACGGTGGCCCGTCGGGGTCCCATGTGGAATTGGCCCCAATTTACGGTAGATTGGCCCCAGGGACGGGGGCCTTTTTCTCAAATTCTGGAGCAGGAGTGTGACTTTGGATAGATGATATACAGAGGAGGGGAAGGGGAACAGATGATAGTCACAAGGAAACTACGAACTTTGAGGGGTTATGGGATAGCAGAGCGGGCAGGCTAGCAGAGATTTTTGCAGAATTTGAGAGCAGGCTAGCAGAGATTCTTTAGGGAATTCAATATTAGGCTAGCAGGGATTCTCTGCGGAATTTGACACAAGCTAGAAAAGATTCTTTGAGGAATTAGAAGGCAAGCTAGCAGAGATCCTTTGAGGAATTCAAGGGTCCGCTAGCGGGATTCAAATCGTCGGGGCTCGATTAAAATCGTCCTTGACACCCCAGGGGTGCAGAGAGGGGGCTCAATAAATTCTGGGATACGCGTTTTCATCAAGACAAACTGAACTGGGCAAGGTCATCCCAGCCAAGTGCCTATACAAAGAATCCAATAATAACGGGGTCGGAAAATGGTGGGATACTGTAGAAAAAAAATGACTGGAAAGAAGTCGATTATCTGAAAAATTGATTTTGCATAGATTCAGAATCGAACCAGCAATTAAGGTTTTACAGTGGTACTGCTCTGTTAGCGGGGGGTGTTTAGCGGACGGAGAAACTACTTTGCATCTTTGTTTGCTGTAGATAATATGTAACGCATTTTTATAGTGTTTTAGCAGTTTACTACTGGAAAAATTTTACCCCCCCCCGCTAACAGCCCAGTACCAATTTTTTACAAATTTTTTTTTGCGGAATCAAAACATATTTTCGAAGACATTTTTATGCGAAGTCTAACAGCACCGGATTCGACCGACAGCCTGCGCGTGGGTGCTGCTGAGTGCGAAGAATCTTTGGGGGAGGGCCAAAATATCGGAAACCGGCCAGTCAACCTCTAGAAACACACAGCGGGAGGCCAACTGGGAGGGAGAGAGGGAGAATTGCCAGGAATTCCCCCCCCAGGCAGCAAAAGTCCTGACAGACAGGAGAATACCGACAAGAAAATACCGACAAACCGAAATACGAACAGCTAAAATGCCGGTAATCTTAATTCGGACAGCGAAAATACCGACAGATCCCGTGGCGTTATTTTGAATTTCACTTCCTTTTAAACAGCTATTTTGGATGCCGAGATTTTGGCTGTCGGTATTATGGCTGTCGAGATTTTGGCGTTTTCCCGGATGAGGGTAGGCAGGGTTCGATTTAGGAAAACCATCAGAAATGCTAGCGAAGATCATTGAGGAAGGTTTTATTGGGCAGACTAGCAGCGATAGGTTATCAGTTCGCTTTTTTGCCAGTGGATCGAGGTTAGCTAGCAGAGATCCTTGGGGAATCCCAGTTTCCCTTTCCTTAAAACATGCCCTTACCGACTCTATCCGTTCTTTCCAAATGATTATCCAGTCCCTGCCCGCCCCGCCGTCCGTTCTGATAAGACCGGAAATTTGCATATCTTTGTCGGTCTCCGTCTCTCCCTCGCTCCCTCTCACCCTCTCCTCTCCCCTCTCTCTCTATCGCTCTCTCTTCGGGCGAGAGCTAGGCTATCAACCAGGTCTCTAAAATTCGCCCCAAATTTTCCCCCAAAAATGCTGAAATTCGCGTCATTTTCTAATTTTATTGTGATCGCCCTAGCGTGCGTCCCAACGTTACCCCCACAACCAAGTGCGTGCTCAGAAATTTTGATTATGATGAGTTCCAGAATGCTGCAACGAGCTGACCGATGTTTTGTACCCCAGGGTCGAGCCGGTCGGAGATTATGATGGTGGGCTAGCGGAGATTCTTAGGGATTTGGAGGGCAGGCTAGCGGGAACCCTTGAGGAATCCGAGAAAGAGAATTAGGGACGAAAGCAGAGATTCTTTGAGAACCTAGAAGGACAGGCTAGCAGAGATTCTTTGGGGAATTGGAGGGCAAGGTAGTTGAGATCCTTTAGGGCGTGGTAAGCTAGCAGAGACTCCCAGGGCAAGCTACCGGGGATTCCTTAGAAAAAGGCAGGCTAGCAGAGACCATTTTACAGAGCAAGCTAGCAGAGATTCTTCAGGAATTTCCTGAATTCAGGCTTGGATCAGTGCGCGATTCTGAGTTTCTACAACGACGAGCCGTGCCCAACGAGCGGCAATATTATTTGCCAGGTTTGAGAAGCCATATCCCCCCAATTTATGCAAATCAGATTGCGCCACTGACGGGCGGGACGATCGCCTATCTGCAGTTGATCAATGTGGGTTGAACCGGATTGTTTTTGTAGTTTGCAGTCTATAGTGTACTGTAGTTTGCAGTGTGCTTTGTAAAAACGTAGTACGTATATCTATAATTTTTTCCAGGACGGCACGGTCATCTACCAGGCGCAGGACGTCACTCAGGTCGACGTCTTTGTCCACTGCGTCAACGGAAATTGGGTATGATTCGATTTTGGCCTTTTTGGTAATTAATACATATTTATTTTTGTTTAAATTTCTAAAATTTAACCTTATTTAAATTAATTAAATTTATGCGCAATTTTTTTTCTAGTTTTACTTTTACAGGAATACAACGGCCAAGTGTTCACCACCGTCTCCTGCTCGCAGAACTGAACAAAATGCGCTCAAATTTGCATAATAATTACCGTAATAAATCTAATAAATTTTATTTGATTGAATTTTACATGAAAATCGAAAAAAGTCATTTTTAATGTAAAAATTAGCTAAGATTGGACGGTGACGCTATGTAAAATTAGGAATTGCTGAATTGCGCCTAATTTGCATATTAAAAAATACTGGATCTCCTTAAAATGCTTTATTTTTAGCGTATTTTTGGATGCAGATAATTTGCATATGTAGGTCTGGTCAAACCTAGGGGGATTTTCACGTTTTTGGAACTACCCTAATTTGCATATTCTTGACAACAATTAGATAGGCTAAATTTGCATATTCAAATATTAAAACAACAGCGTAATTTGCATAGGTAATTAGCATTTTTGAACATCCGTAATTTGCATGTTTTCGGTGGTATAAAACAAATTTCGCGGCCTAAAACAGCATTCATACTTCTGTAAGTGTTTTGACTACACAGTGTTATTTCGGTTTTTCGGTTCTACAGGGTAAGTGTACTGGCTTTATGCAAATTTCGAGGATCCCGAATTCAGATGAACAAGAAGAAAGGCTTCTTCGCGCTGAACGACGCCGATTTTTGGGGGAATCGCGATTCGGATGAGGAGGAAGAGGAAGAGGAGGGAGAGAAGAAGAACAAGTCGAAGAAGGGGGGAGCTGAGAGGGGAGAAAGAGATGGAGACGGACAGGGATGATGGTGAGGAAAGGGGGAGGCGATTTTTAATTTGGGGGCAGGAGGATTCGTTGGGGAATCGAAGGGCAAACATTGATTCTTTGAGCAATTTGAGGCAGGCTAATAGTACCCCGTGAATTTGAGCAATGGAGGCAAGCTAGCGGCGATTCTTTGTGGAATTGGAAGGCAAACAAACAGAGATTCTGGAGCCTAAAACCCCCCAAATCTCAATTTTCAGGCGCCGACGTCGTCTCCAACGGCGACAAGGAGGAAGGCGGGGAATGGATTGATGTTCGAGGTATCTCTCTCTCTCTCTCTCTCTCTCTCCCTGTCACTGTGCCTTTAAACCCCGCCCATCTCCAGAGCGCTCCCATCATCACCACAAGGACAACCACCACGGAAATCAAGGCCCTCCGGCGATGCACCACCCACCGTACCCCTACCCCCACCATCATCACTACACCAACAACAACACCTCCAACATCCCCGGCGGCTACAGTACCCCAAGCCCCGCCCACCACCACCACCACTACGGTAGCCCCGCGCAGCGGCCGACGGCGCGCCGCCCCACCTATGTCGAGGTGAACAAGACGGCCGAAGCCCAGGCCACCCTCCTCTCCAAGAAGAACTTCACGGCGTTGGAGGTGCTATACTTGAGTGGGACTCGTGACAGTGAGCAAAAAGCAAAACAATGTTACGCCCGGGATTCGAACCCTCAACCTTTAGCTTGAGAGGTAGGCGCTCTATCGACTACGCGATATGCACTGGAGCAGAAATTCGGAGCAACCGCTATAAATATGGGGGCCTAGATGAGCATCTACGACATGGACGGCAGAGACTCGGATTTTTAGCCCCAAACAGCAAAAAGAAAACAGTGCGGCGCTCAGGGTTTGAACCCTGGACTCTTCGCTTGACAGGCTAACGCTCTACCGACTGAGCCAAGTCCCAAAGTCCGGAAAAAAACTTGCGGATTTGCCATTTTGTGCCGATTTTTTCCCGCTTCTCATTTTTGTGCCTTCCAGGTGCTGAACACGATGTGCCGCCCGAACGCGCCGACGCCGCCGAAGCAGCGGTTGACGAGCGCTTCCACCCCCGCCGTCCCGACGGTGACTTCTGCGGGTGCCGTCCACTCCGACTCGACGACGTCCACCCCCCGCCGAGCACCGTATCCTCCCTCCGGGTCCCAGAACTCGCAGAACTCGTCACCATTCCGCACCGGGCCCTGTGGCGGCTTCTCGAGGCCGTCGTTTGGGCCGAAGGCGCCGCTTCCGCAGTCCCCGGCACCGCAGAGTGGATATTACCCGGTGGGTGGCAGGCTAGCAGGGATTCTTTGAGGAATTGCAGGGCGGGCTAGCAGAGATTTTTCGATTTTTCAGCCCTCGATGCCCAAGCCGTCGCCGACGATGAACAACAACAATAACCCTCCTCCTACCCCTGCCGGTGTCGGTGGCAGCTTCAACCCGGTCCCCCAGTCGAAGGACGCTTCCGGATTTGGAGCCGGTCTTGGCCGGTAAACCGTCTCGACCTCTAATTCCTCTTGTTCAGCTTCAAGCGCCCCTCCACCAACACCAAGGAGGTCGAGCCGCCCCAACTTGCCTGGGGCGACGACGACCCCGCCGAGCCGACCGACGAGGACGAGATGAGCTTCTGCGAGGAGAAGCTGAGGGACCCCTTCCATGACCACTCGCAGGCCCCGCGCCCGCCTAGCCAGCTGGTACCGTACGCCCGTCAGGAGCCGAAGGAGATCAAGATCGACTTGGACAAGGTCGGCTCGCACTCTTCCGTTAAAATGGTCATCTCCAGGCCCAGCTCGTCAACCTGATGGACGAGAACTACATTGTGTACTATGAACACTTGTGCCGCGGGGTGCAGGAGCTGTGCGAGTCGGAGACGATGTTCGACTGCGAGACCAACTCGTTCCATGAGCCGTTCGGCAACTCGACTGTTTGGTAGATGATCTCGATCGCTCTCTTCTCTTTCGCTCTCTCTCTTGCTCTCTCTCCCTCTCCCTCTCTCTCTCGCTCTCTCGCTCTCTCGATCTCTCGCTCTCTCTCTCTCTTACTCTCTCTCTCTCTCTCTCTCTCTCTCTCTCTCTCTCTGGATTTAAACAACGCTACACATTAGCGCTTCGACAACTCCAAGCAGTTTAGCTCCTCCCGCCTCTGCCCAGGACTTTCTCTCTCTCTCTATCTCTCGTTCGGGTGCTTGTGTTCATCTACCGTTTCCAGCCGTGCCCTCAAGTCCAAGTACTACTACCACTACAGCCCGGGCCCCGAGGTGTACTCCCGCAAGGTGTTCGTCGGCGGCCTCCCCATCGACATCGACGAGGGTAGGTTGAGCTTCAGAAGCATCTCACTCTGACTTGGTTTTCAGAAGAGCTCGTCTCCACCTTCTCCTCCTTCGGCCCCCTCACCGTCGACTGGCCCAACAAGAACGAGACGAAGAGCTACTTCCCGCCCAAGGGTAATGTACTGAGCCTAAGCTAACCTTGAGCATGAGCCTGAGCTTGAGCCTGACCCTGGGAGAAACCCATGCTAACGTTTCACGCTGACGTTTAGGCTACGTGTTCCTGATCTTTGAGTACGAGATGTCGGTCCGTGCTCTCGTGCACAACTGCTTCCTCGAGGACGAGAAGTATTTCCTCTACATCACACGCCCCAGCACGCCCACGAATAAGCTGGTATGGAAAAAGCTACGCTTGAGCATGAGCATGAACATGAGCCTGAGCCTCATCCCGAGTTTGATCCTGAGCATGAGCCCCCGATTAATCCTAAGCTTAACCGTAGCCTTCCCATTAGAACGTCTCAAACTTGAGGTCCAAATCCGCCCATGGCGCCTGGCTGACGCCGACTACCTGGTCGACGTGAACATCCCCATCAACCCGCGGCGCATCGTGTTTGTTGGCGGCGTGCCCCGTCCAATTCGAGCAGGTTGGAGGAGTACGGAACAAGTAGATGAACATTGCCCTCTAGTGGAACTCGCCCACATCATGGACCGGCTGTACGGGTCCGTGTACTGTGCCGGCATCGACACCGACGTCGAGTACAAGTATCCCAAGGGTCGGTTTTCAAGGCATTCGGCTTTTGGTGGAGGTTCAAGCGGGTAGATGAGCTTCTAGGACGTAGTGGGGTGGTCAAAACCTAGACTTCCAAAAAGCAAAAAAAAACAAAAGAAACACGTTGGCCGGATTCGAACCGGCGATCATTGGCTCGGGAGGCTAGCGCTCTACCAACTGCGCCATTCTCAACACCGTTCAAAAGCCTTCAATAACCCTTAAAAACGGCCAAAAATAAAATTTCCAGGCGCCGGCCGGGTGGCCTTCTCGAGCTACAGCTCCTACATGCGCGCCATCACCGACCGGTACGCGCTGCTGAGCCACGGCGAGGTGGAGAAGCGCGTCGAGATGAAGCCGTACGTGCTCGACGACCAGACGTGCGAGGAGTGCCGCGCCCGCCACGCGCCATTCTTCTGCCCGCAGCTCGAGTGTCTACAGTACTACTGCGAGACGTGCTGGACGCATATTCACGGCGCGCTCGAGGGGTAAGGCTTGGTTTAGGCAGGCTTAGGTTTAGGCTTAGGCTTAGTAGGCTTAGGCTTAAGTTTAGGCTTAGGCTTGGCTTGGCTTGGCTTAGGCTTTGCTTCCGCCTGAACATTATGCGAATTTAGTGACGACTCGCGTGATGGCCATCAGCCGCTCATCAAAGAAGCCTGAACGTGCCCAACTCGTCGTCCAAGCAGCGCTTCACCAGCGAGCTCAAATCTCTTATTTCTTTGCCGGTTCCTCTGTGCTTCGTTTTTCTGCGTTTTTCTCGGTTTTGGTGTGCATAAATATTGTATCTTTATTAAACTGACCGGCAGAACGATTCAATTGGCTTAATTTTCCTAAATTCCGATTTTACAAATTATACAAATCCAGCTGCAGCTTTGAGGCACGAATGTCCGTTGGGACGCCGTGGTCCATGTAAACCAACTCGTCATCCTCGTCAAGTTCGGGGGCAAAAGCCGCGATTTTCGGTGGTCCCTGAGCTCCTCCAGCCCCTGCGGCGGCCATATGCGCGTCAAACTGAAATAAAACCGATTTTTTTAAGCTTTCGTTTTGGATTTTCACGCCAACGTATCGATACCATGAACGCAATAAAAATAGGGACGACAACGGGGGTACTGTAATCTATTTCTGGTATAGGGGTGTGGAACGGAAGGAACTAAAGAATATTGGATCCGAATCGGGGGGATATGGATTACCCACGTTCTGGAGGAACAGGCCCAGCGAATTTTTCTGTAATTTTTACAGAAATACATTAAGGAAAATTCGAGAGAGAGATCGAGAAAAAACAAGAGAGGGGAAGAAGTAGCGAGGGCGAGCGTGAGAATGAGAGCGAGATGACCAGGATGAGTGAGCACGAGCAGTTTTTAGCGAGATGCAGTAATAAGTAAAGCCGCGTAGCCATTTAATTACGGTCTAAGCCCCCTAAACGCAATACGCCACGCGCTTAATTTATTTGAAAATTTCGAGGAGCACCAACTTTTTTCTCACTGAAATCTACTATGAAAAAATGCTTTTCTCAACGCTAAATGCATACCTTGGCGAACATGCCGAACTTGGCGAGCGCGTGCAGCTGCGTCATCCCCGCCCCGATGCCCTTGTTGACGCTCAACGACTGGGCTATCTAAACTTGAAAGTTGGAAACGCAGGGTACGCAAACGTACGTGCATCATCTTCTCAGCCAGCAGCCTCGCCTTGCCCACCTGGCGGCCCATGTAGTGGATGTTGTTGATCGCCTCGGCGGCTACCTAAAATTGTCGTGTCATCGATGATTTTACCAGATTTGAACTGCTTGAAGTCGTGGTATCGTTTACAAAATCGGAGAAACTTACCCATTCCACCGAAATCGTCACCAGGATGACGCCAATGATGTTGAATAGGACTAGGGCCATCACGTCGACATCCGGCTGAAATTTTGAGGATTAGGACGTCTAGGCCAAGCCAAAGCCAAGCCCACTCACCATAATATCGCCAAAACCAATCGTAAAAATTGAGGTCAAAGAGAAGTAGATCGAGTCGAGGGCTGACATTCCTGAAAATGACTCCGTAAAGTCGTTTATAAGCATCCTATTGACCTGAATTTTTTGGTATACACGCCTTAACACCAAGGCTAAATACCCAGCAAATTTGAGGCCGATTGGATGCGTAGTTTAAACTTTATAACAAAAATAACAAAATTCTTTGGTGTTCGGGGCGTCGCAACGAGACCATAGCTGTCTGCTCTCTCTGGCCTGGCCGCGCTCTCTGTCTCGCCTCCCTTTATCAACCGCGCTCCCAATCCCCCGTTCGCCTACGACCATACCACGTTGAAAGCACGGCATCCCGTCCGATCTGCCAAGTTAAGCAACGTTGGGCTCGGTTAGTACTTGGATCGGAGACGGCTTGGGAATCCCGAGTGTCGTAGGCTTTTGCAGGTTTTGGATCAGTTGGGTATGATTTTTGGAGCTGCTTGGTTTCAGAAACCTCCAAAATATAGATTTTTCGTCTTGAGTTGGGGCCTATTTTCTAATTACTGATTATTATTTTTATTATTGCTGCTTATGCTTAAGAGATCCATCTTCATCGTTTTTTACCTGTCCACAAGTTGAACAGCAGCCCGCCAAGCAACGGGTAGACGACGAGGAACGAGGTGAACATGATCGTCGGGATCACGAGGCTCTAAAACACCTTAAAAAAAGCCCAAAAAGATCCGCAACCTCCTCAAAGAAGTCGAGCACGAATTTGGAGAGGAACTTGCCGGCGTCGGCCATCGTCACCAAGGCCAACGGGATACCGATCATGCCTAAACTTCGATTTTAAAAATTTGTAATTTGCTAGCGCATTGAAATACAAAAATCTAGCCTGAAATCCTACCGTAAATTATGACAAATGCTCGCCCGAAAGACGTTGAAGGAGCTATGAAGCCGTAGCCTGGAAAAATCGAAATTTTGAGGGTTTAGGGCAAATTTTCTGTGGGATTAGGTGTTTTTCGTAGTTTCGCTTACCGACAGGGATTACGGTAGTGCTCGTAAATAGGACTGCACCGGCGTAGGACCACTGGACCTCTGACTCGGAGCCGTTTTTGTCGAGCGTTTCGAACGTTTGGAGGGCGAAGGGTTCTGAAAATATGGGGATGGTACCTTCTGTAGCTTGGCAGGTCATTAAAAAAATGGTATATCCTATTACGACAGGTTATAATGCGCTTCCTTACCCTCATCGAACATCCTCAGCATCTCCTTTGTATACGCGTCCATCAACCGATCGAAATTCCCATTTCCAAGTGAGATATTCGAGATTAGGTCCTGAAAATGATTTTTGTTGTTGTAATTAATTGTCTTAATTAGTTTTTATTGTAATTGTCTTCACTAAGATTTAAAGCATACATCTTTTAGCTGCTGGAAACGCCGGGTCGCGTCCGCACGCGCTCGCTGCTCCACCGGGCGTTCGATGAGCAGGAAAACTGAACGTTTGTGACATTTTTCTCTCTGGGTCTATCTCTCTGCCTCTCTCTCGCTCTCTCTATCTCTCTCTCTATCTCTCTCTCTCTCTTCCTCCTCAACCTTGAAAATGAAAGCCTACTTTGAGCCCCGATCAGAATGTAGGAGACGCACAGGATGACAAGGCCGACATGGAGGAAGGCGGAGCGGACGCGCTGAAAAATTCCGATTCCGCAAAGAATCTCTGCTAGTCTGCCCCTGAAGTCCCCAAAGATCTCTGCTAGTTTGCACTCCAATTTCTCATATAATCATTGCTAGCCCGCCTCACCAATTCCTGCAAAAATCACTGCTAGCCCGCCTCGAATTCCTCAAAGAATCTCTGCTGGTTTGCCCAGTCCCGACAGAATCTCTGCTAGCTACCCACAAATTGTCCAAAAAATCTCTGCTAGCCTGCCCTCGTCCTCCTATTAACCCACCTCGATATGCTGGAATATTAGAAAGCTCATTGTCTAACGTAATCCGGTCAGCATTTTTGAGTAGGGAATAATTTTGCCGTTTCTAAGATGAGATGTAAGATTTTCGGGGTCCAGGGGCGCAATATAAAATCTCTGGGTTATTCCACTACGGGGTTCCCCCCTAGCGCAATATAATGGCCGGCAGTAATTTTCATGCAACAGCGAGCCGGCGTGATGGATTTCGTTGCGGGGCCGGAGCGGTCCAAAATTCTTTTTTGTTGGAAAATTGTCCGAAAAATATTAGTACGCGGTGGTACTAAATACGCATTAATCTGAGAGTCACGGCCCCAAAACTATATAGAAATTACGGTATCGTCTCAAAATACAGACTTTAAACAGGGATTGGAACCCCCAGAAAATCGGCTAAGTGGGTGTGATTGGCTTCCCGGACCCTTTAAAAACCGTTTTAAAGGGCCATTGAAGGCAAAAGACGGCAGATGTCTGCCTGTTTTTCCGCTTCCCTTGCCTTTGAAAATAACACAAAAGGTTTTATGAGGTCAAGAATTCCTAGGCGAAAATGCTGGCGCCGAATTGGTACTGGTCCAGGGACGTAGCGTAATACCGGCCCCGGGGCCCAGGCCCCCCCCCCCCCGAAATCGGCCGGGGCCCGAAAATTTCATAAGGGGGGACCCTTATGATTTTATTTTCTCAAAAATTTTGCTGCCTGCGGCGCTATTTTTGCACGTTTTTACGGCTATTTGTAGAGCTATGTAACCCTTTTTCAAAAATTTTTGCCTGCGGCGCTGTTTTTCCGGCAATGTTTTGAGTTTTTTGGAAAAATTTTTTCGGGCCCCGAAATTTTTTTCTGGCTACGCCCCTGTACTGGTCTGTTAACGGGGGGGAGGCTGGTGAGGAACCAAATTTTTTTGAGGAATACCGTAGCAAAACGTAACAATTCGAAAAATTTTACCTAAAGAGTTATGAAAAAAATCGAAACGAATTTTTTTATAGCTTTCTAGCAATCAAAAACTACAGAAAACACCAGAAAAATGCGGTCTATCCCATCAACAAGTAGCATGAGCGGAAAAATAAATTCATCTTCCCTCTAAAAATAGACTATTTAGGATAAACACCCCCCGTTAACAGACCAGTACCTGGTTGGTTTTAGGGCCTTGTAAAGGTAAATTGTCGTTTTTAACTTTGCAAAAAAATTATTTTTAAGCCAATTAAAAATATATAAAGTAGGTTTTACGCTAAAATCGCCCCAGAACCCCCGAAATATCTCAGCCACCGGCGTGGACAAGTGGCAATACGTAGCACGAAAATTCACATGGGGTTTCCCGGGGTGTGTTTGGGTTGATTGCCATGTACCTAGGTAGGTAGCCAGAGCAAGAGAGAGAGCTAGAGAAAATTCCTCGATCCCATACATAGCCATGTAGTGGCCGGGGGGAAGGCCATAAATTGGCACCGGTCCAAGCGACCTAGTAACGGACCCAACCGCCACTTTTCAATATGTCCCAAATTTGGCATTCATGGGGGGGATCGAGCAGGGGCCACTCACTCGCTACGGCACACTCCTATACACGCAAATAAACAAATAAAGGATTTTTGAGCAGCTATTTTTGGCGGGTTAATTCATTTTGTCGAAAATTGGAATCCCGCAATTCAGGTTTCGAACACCTTGAAAATTTTTTGCCGAAATTCAACCTTGTCGAAAAGCACTTTATCGATAATAGTTGGAAATTCTTTTCTCGAAATCTCACTTTGTCGCAAATTAGAATGCAGAATTTAAACTTTTCCTTACCGAAAATTGAATGCCGAACTCCAGTTTGTTAAATTTCACTTTGTCGAGAATTAGTCGGGATTCATTTTGTCGATATTCATTATGTCGAAATTTCCAAGAGCTGAAACTCAAATTCCAACGGTTTTGAGATGAATAAATGTCACTGAATGACTGATTTTCGACAAAATGGTTGGATTTCGACAAAATACTTTTCGACAAAACTAAATATTGACAAAATGAAATGTCGACAAAATTAAATTGATCAAAATTGATTTTCGAAATTCATATCAATGAATCACATCGAATCGATTAATTTTTCACGGGAGAACGCGAAAATCCCGACAGGCAAGATAGATGATAAAAAAGGTCAAGAATATATCGGGTTTTGGCTGTCGGTATTTTAACCATCAGGATTCCTGCTGTCGGGATTTTATAAAAATTCCTGGACCTACCGAAGACTTTGCCTCGATTTGTTCTTCTATCTGATGAATAACAGCCGTGTTCATCGTATCAGGACGGAATTTTTAAGCTCGAATAGTTGAAAAGTCGTGGATGTCTTTTTGTGGTACTCGAATAATCATTTTGATCCCCCATCTGTCCCCCTTGTCGATCTTCTCGACCCCCCGGGGGCTATAAAATTTCATAGCCACCGCCGGCTAGGGGGTAGATATTCTTTTCGGAATGGCGTGTGTCGCTTTTGGAAGACTTTCGGAGGTAGTTTGAGTTGTTAAAGGGAGCCTGACATGCAGGAATGACTGTTTTTAAAGGGACTGTGACATATGTAGGAGCCTAGCGACGGATAAACCACATGCAGACATTTTTCGTAGCTTTGAATTGCTAGACAGTGGCCAATTTTCGAGAATGTGAAAATTTTGAGCAATTTTGGCCATTTTTCATAGATTTTTGACCAAAATGACAAAATGTTTGGGCAATTTTACAATTTTTATATGGTTTTTTTCTAAAAATGCCATAAAAATAGGTTATATTTTTCTATAGAGCCGTAGAGAAATTTCGTTCTACTACTCTCACCTGGAAGGTACCGGTTTTAAAGGGACAGTGACCGCAAGAAATTCATTTTGGAAAGAAGCATGGCAACCTAATTCTCCGAATCCCACCTTATTCCTCAAATCCATCGCCCTCGCCACCGTAATCAGCGCCTTTGTCCAGGGCTTTGACTCGTCGAATCGGAAAGTCGAGAGAAAACTCGGGCTCCGCGCGCCGGATCCTAAAGCGCGGACTAGCTACCGTAACCCGGCAGGGAACAAACCATTTGTAGGGGTGGGTTCCGCCGATTTCGATTGGGCCTTGCTGAAGCGGCGTTCTAGAGAAAAAAAATTGGATTTTCCTGTTTTCAAAGTGGAAAAAATTTTTTAAAGGGACTGGGAAGCCAAAGACAAGCACATTGTCAAGAGGTTCAGCAAAAGGAGCTGAAACCTATAATTTGCCTTCAAAGTCCCTTTAAAACGGTAAAAAAATCATTTTTCATGCGGTGCGTTTTTGAAATTTGTCGTCTGTGCAAAACCGAAAACATGAAGTGACGGTTTGGACGTATTTTTATAGCATAACCGTACCGACCATTTTTCATAGCGTAACTGAATAGACGCATTTTTGTGGAGTAAGACGAATACGGTGTTTATTTAATGGCGTAACTGAATAGACACAAGAGTCACGATCTCATGCTCCATGCCCTTTCTGGTATACGGTACCTGCGCGCGACCCGGAGCGCGGTTTAGCGAGAAATCGGGTGGCTGACTGTATCGGCTCTATTCCGGGGTGCACCCCTGTACACCTACCGCAGAAACTTACCTCGATCACGTTTACGAGGTGTAGAAGTTCTGGTGCTAGAGAGGGGGACTTCTAGCATAGTGCTAAAAAAATTGGGTTTGGAGAGAGAGGGAGAGAGAGAGAGAGAGAGAGAGAAAGAGAGCGAGAGGATGAGATGGAGCGAGAGAGAGAGAGAGAGAGAGAGATAGAGGGTTCAGAGGGAGCGCGTGAGAGTGAGCATATTCTAAAAATAGGTAAAATGCGCTCCAAACAAATTCCGACCCGAATTTTGACAACAATACCCCCAGATTTATTCGGGCCGCTTTTTCCCGAGCCCTATTCTTTAAAGGTAAATGCAAATTCCGTTTAGGGCCTCCGGTGAGTGCCCATTTCGGTGCATAACAGATTGAGAGGGGCTGGCGGATAAACAAGCGACACCTATAGACACCAAAAAGGCGAAAAAATGTCGGCTTTTCGCTCTATAAGAGGTGCTTAACGAGCGTTCTAAAGGACCACTTAAGACGAAAAATGTCCAAAAAGCGCAAGGCTTAGAAATGTAATAAGCATGGTGTTGTAGGTATATTTTTAGCGATGAGCCGCCCGGCTAAAAGTCCACAACGATACGCCTCGACGGCCCATCAACATGCCGTGCGGGGCTATGCATCACCAATTACCCGCCACTCTGAAGGACAAAGGACAACATTCGCACTTCTTCACACATCGGTCCAAGAGAGCGGCGGTAATTCGACACTTTTAAGGGCCCAGGAAGTTGTTTCCCAACAATAATACGCTTTTCAATGGTCTGAATGATACTTTACCAGAAAAAAGATTGATTTTCTACCGGAAAACGGCAAAATGCCGACAGCCAAAAGACAACAGACCAAAATCCCGACATGCTAAAATGCCGACAGCCGAAATGCCGACAGGCCAAAATTTGGCCGCGAATATTTTTGCTGTCGGGATTTTCGCTGCATTTCCCCCCCCCCGTTTTATCAGTTTATGTCTCTATTTCCTTGTTTAAATCCTTTATTCCGCAACTGTACAGTGTATATAATGCATCAGAATTAATTGCTAAGGCAGGCAGCCAGGCAGCAGCCCGTGCAGCAAGCCAAACTCGTGAACAGGCAGCAGTCCTCGGCGTCTCTGGAAGAAGGCTTATTAGGTTTGGGCCTGGGCTTGGGCTTGGGCTTGGGCTTGGGCTTGGGCTTAGGCTTAGGCTTAGGCTTAGCCTTAGGCTTCAGCTGCAGCTTAGGGGGAAGAAAAAGCCAAATTTTCGTGATTAATCTGTCGTAATCGATTGACGATACGCCAAACCTTCTTAAAAAGTCAAAAACCCCGAAAAATACCGATTCTCGCGGTGGTGATGATGGTGGTGGCTGTGGCAATCGTCGACAACTCTGAAAATTAGCGGAGGTAAATTCTCGGGTTCGAAAAGAAACTGCTAGAAAATTAGAGAAACAAGAAACTCTCCTCCCTAAAACCTACAAGAAAAATGGAAAAACCCTTCAAAATCCATACATGACTTGCTGGGGCTGCTGGTAGATGACGTGGGCGCCCATGCCGGGCGGAGGCGGCGGATAGGGGCTGCCTAAAAAGAAATCCTAGACAAACTAAGCTCTAATAAGTAGTTTAAACGCTATATTTTATACAGAATCTTCATGAAGGTTTGAGTAAAAACTGGAAAGCAAAGCCACCTGTTCGGTATCCGAAACCTCTATTTTACATCCTAAGAGTTGTGTCTATTAGTTTTATTTGAGTAAACATGTTCAAATTATCATTTGGATAACAGTAATTAAAGGCTTATTGTCCTAGAACTTTTTATTTTACACAAAAACTACCGTACCGGCGGGGTAAACGCCCTGGACGACTTGCGGTTGACCATAGGGCTGAAATATCGTAAATTGCGTTTTTACGCCATGCCCTTACGTTATAGTACGGTTGCGGCTGGGCGGTGTACACTGGCGGAGCGGACATTTTGCTCATAAATAATCTAAATTGGCAGATATAAGTTATAAGTTTAGATTGGCATAAAAGTGCAATAACAATGATTTTTGAGATTCCAGGAAATTTCTGTAGCAAAAAAATAGTTTCAATATTTTTTAGGAGCCACCTTTTTTACCCAGCTTAAAGGTGCTGGGAAATTCAAAAAGTGCTTTAAAATCACTAAAATAAACACCAGATACATTTTGATAATTTCGGTATTATCTAAATCACTTTGCAAATTATTGCGTCAAAAATTCATTTCAAGGGATGAGAAATTCGTGATAGCCAGAGAAAATCGGCGGGTCGATAAATGTGGCTGTTCGGTCCGGGCGGTCCTTTGGAAGAAGAAGAAGGAAGAAGTCCTTATCAGGTGGGACCCATCGCTTTTTTGGTCCGAATACATGCAAGCTTATGGCGGGTGAACCATCTGGGCCGATGAGTCATACGTCAGCTGGAAGGCGACGGAATTTCGAAAAATTTATTTGCACAGAAACTGGTGTGAAACTCAGAATTTCTCTCGTTGACTTCCGTCGTATCCTTTGGATACGCTACAGTACCCCGTAAATCGGCATTATCTCCTTTTCTGAAAACTCTGAAAGCGTGTGGTTTCATTCTAACCTTCTTGAAATCTCTGATGGCAAACCTCTGCTGACCTTCCAGTCTTCCCCCGCTCGAGTGGGTGTCTTTCCTTTAGAGTGAAAACTGAGATTTCCCGTATCTTGAAAAAACGCTACCCGACGGTTCCGGGAAAACAGAAGCTCAAAAAAAGTGACACGAATTGACTAAAAACCTGCAAAAAGCCTACGACACTCGGGATTCCCAAGCCGTCTCCGATCCAAGTACTAACCGAGCCCAACGTTGCTTAACTTGGCAGATCGGACGGGATGCCGTGCTTTCAACGTGGTATGGTCGTAGGCGAAAGCGGGATGGGGAGGGCGGGTGATGAAGGGAGGGGAGCGAGATAGTGGGGCCGGGCAAGAGGGGGGTAGACAGCGATGGTGCGGGCCTGGGTTCCGGGTATAAAGAATTTTGTCATTTTTGTTGTAACGTTAAAAATAAGCATTCAATCAGGCGCAAATCGAGATAGTATTTAGCACTAGACTTCAGGCGTGTATACAAAAAAACGGAAGGCAAGCAGAAGCTTGGAAGCTGTAGCTGGGAGTCAGGTTAGGTCGGCCTGCTTTTTGGTTCTGGCTACGGTTTACTTTACTCCCCCCCCAGCCGGAAGTTTTTTGCTATAACTTTTTTATTTTACATTATTGTAGGCTCAAATTAAAACTCTTAGTATATTTTTCAACGCTCTATCGAATGGCGTTGCAAAAATCCCGACAAAATAAGCGAAAATACCGACAACTTTGAGACCCTTCGGCTGCGGGGGGTAAAGTAAACTCTTACCTTGGTGCTATTTGAACCGTCAATTTGCATGTGGTTGCTAAGCTAGGCGGGATTCCATAAAAATAGCAGAGGATCACCCCCACTCCGCCGCGGTTGATGCCGCGTCGGAACCGGACCAAGCTGCCGCGGCGCCGCGGAACCGCAACGGATTGGCAGCCACGTTACCGGGATCGTAATGGCTTCATGGATTGTAGCAGCAGAGGGTAAGCGTTTGGGTACTGGTATGTTACCACGGGGGCGGGGGGATTTTGGGTGAGATGGTGATTTTGGCGGGATTCTATTAATGCGTGGAGCATCTCAAAATGTTTGCCGTGGTCGAATGACGAGAAAAAGTGGTTTCTTTGCGGCAAAAATTGCCAGAAAATTTTTTACAAGGTTTTGAAAGTTGAAAGGATAAAGATCTTGGTGCTAATGCACTTGAGGGGGCAGCCCGGATGTTGACTACAAGACGCTCCAAACGCAGGTTTTAAACTCTAAGCCTCGGGAAAAGTTAAGTTAAGCTTATGCCTGGGCTTAGCCTCGAATAAACAAAGTTTAAGCTTACTTTGAGCCAAGCTAAGCAAATAAGTATAGAAAACAAATGGAAAATAAGTAAAATTTTCGCAGATTTTGGTTTTTTTTTGTCAAAAATGCCTGAGGAACGAGCCAAAATCCCGATTTCCAACGCCCCAAAATGTGTGTCGTTTCGTGTAGGTGATTCGTCAAAACTGTCAAAAATGTTTTAAATATTGGTTTATTTCTCGACCCCCCCCCCACAAAGAGTCCAGCACCAAACTAGCCCTACGCTACTTATAGGCCGATCTACTTTCGCCTCCCCCTGGAACACACTATGCGTGGCGTGATGGAAGACGCGTTAACTAGAGGAGTCGCTGGGTTACGCCCCGATTTCGCGGCGCTCACGAGGTAGAGCGCTTGCACGTTACCTGCCCGGGCTACATTCCACTACCATAGACGCTTCAGAGGTTAGCATTTCCAGCGTGGTCGACAAGAGCAAGACACAAGCCTTCCTGAAGAATATGGACAAGAATCGCTCGAAAGATGTGCCATGTCTCGACGAGACGAGGGTCATTCTTTCGGGCGGCGACAATGACTACATCCATGCCAACTTTGTGGCGAGCAGGTTGTACGAGGATCGCTTCATCTGCTGCCAGGCCCCGATGGAGGAGACGTTGGTTGACCATTGGAGGTAAATTCGGCCAGGGTTTACTTTATCCCCTCACCCCGCACCCCCCCCCCCCCAGCCAGACTCAGGCCCGTGTTTCCACCCGAAATCCGGTTGTATTCCACCTGGATTTAGCGTGGAACGCATGGAAATCGGCTGGATTTCGTGGAAGCACGACGCAACGCGTGCCGGCGGCAAGTGGAAATCGAGTGTAAACCGGGCGGATCCGGTCGATTTCCAACTGATTTACCGTGCACCCACCCGCAATCCGGTCGATTTCCACGTGGAATCCGGTCGAGTCCGCTACTGGAATTCCGATCGATTTCGCGAGCAGATGCCGACCGGATTTCGGGTGGACCCGAGGACCTGAGGAGGGTCAGGTTTTCGATATTTTTGATTTTTTAACGTCATTTGATAGAGGATCGAAAAATATCCGATGCGAAAAATAATGTAATATATAATAGTTACAGCAAAAAAAAGGATTTAAATGCGGTTTCTCCCAAAAGGAACAGCAGACGCAAACAGAGTTTTGAGCAGTTCCGACATTTGTACAAATTTTTTTCGTCAAAAAATACACTAAGAGTTTTAATTACAAACCAAAAAATGTAAAATACAATAGTTACCAGGGTTGAAAAGCCGCTTCGCGACTTTTCAACCCTGGCCCCGTCTGACCCCGTTTTATCCTTCACTTTGCATAATTTTCCTGAATGACAGATGACAAAAAATAAAAACTACCTGTTGAGCCCCTTTATGTAGTCCAATCCCCACTTCCGGTCTACGCTAATTGTTCCTAACAAAGAGGTTTTTACAAAAACTTAAATTTAATGTCGAAAATAGGTGATTTTGTTAAATCTGATATGCGTGCAGTCATCTCCAGGCCATTACGCATCTAATGACGTATCATACATACCTTAAAATTCATCTCCTATCGAGATATCCTCCGGACAGCCATCCGGAAGTGGATGCAAAGTGGCACACACAGACACACACACACAGACACTATTTTTTATATATAGTAGGATGGCAAAAACAAGCCAAAATCTGGATAACCTGCCCAGCATTATTTTAATTGTATAAATTTTATTATTGATTTTTGTGGGTCTCCGCTCCACCAGTCGGTCTCTACCTTTGTAGTTGTGTTCCCTGTAGCGCTACAGGGATGTAAGTGATACCAAAATACTCGCTAGGCCAAGACGAGCATTTTGGCATGCTTTACAACCCGATAGCACAATAGGTAGTTGGGATCCAAAGTGAAGCGGCCGGGGGCCGGACGAACCATTTTTTTCTTTACTACTCTACCAAGATTTTCTGAAAACTCTGTTTTAGGATGATCATGCAAGAGCGCGTCGACGCGATCCTGATGGTGTGCGACCACAAAGTGGGCGGCAGCGAACAGTGCGCGTCATACATTCCGACTGCCGACGCACCGGAGATAACCGTTGGACCCTGGACCATCACGCTGACTAAGACAACCAGGGTGATTTTTTTAATTTTTTTTTGTTCATTTTAATTGATCTTCGATTGTATTAGCAGGTTTTGGCTATATTAGAAGCGGAAAAAGGTTCACAGAAATTAGAAAAATGTTTGGAACAGTCGAAATCTTTGTTATTTTTGGGGTCACAAACATTTTCCGACCTAAAGTAAATTTTTTAATAAAGTCTATAAAGTTTTAATGCTCAAGCAAAGTTTGAAACAGCGTAAAAACGTATTATTTTCTTTCCGATTAGCGCAACGGCGCGCAAGCCCTGTTTTCTAGCGTAAATGGTCGTCCGCGACCGTGTTCACCTCTCGGCTGGTGGTGAAGGAAAACGGAGTGGAAGTGCGATCGCTGGACCACTACCATTGGCTGAGGTTCCTGGAGGAGAACGGGATGCCAAAGATTGACGATGCTCCATTCCAGCTACTTTCGAAGCTGAGTGCTGAAAAGTACGTGCAAAAACCAAAATTTTATGGCTTCTATCCGACCGGCGGTACTGTACTGTCGTCGGGGGGCAGCGTTTGGTGGGGAAAAGCACATTTTTCTTTTTAAATATTGCACTCGATAAAAAAAGCAATATTATTAGCGACGGAAATCGACGAAAAAATAAAAATTAGCTAACCCTGACGAAATTGGCTTTTCGCAGCCCGCCCCTCCTCATCCACGACACTTCCGGCGTCGGCTGGGCGGGCGTCTTCGTGCTGTTCCTGTACGCGTTGGACAGCAAGTATATGCTCCCCGGAGAGAAACGCCCTACTATGCGCGATTTTCTACGGGAGGTCCGGCAAGAGCGGGCAAACTTGTTGGAGACGGAGGCCCAGTACGTCTACGTGCACATGATGATCATCGCCTACGTCAATCAGGTGTGTCGGTGGCTTAGCGTGAACTTGTGGTTAGGGCTTATGCTTAGGCTTAGGCTTAGGCTTTTAGGCTTAGGCTCAGGCTAGGTGAGTCTTGGACTTAGCCTTCGGGTTGTGCGTAGACTTTGATCAGTGCGTATCAAAGATAGCATTGTTTCCCCTCGTTCGCAGCTTGCTTGAAAGACGCACGTCGATTTTTTATGATGCTTTAGATGACAACAGCAATAACACGTACAGACATTAGCTTTGAGCTTGCAAATTACATGGTAATTGTCATGCAAATCGTTCGCCTCATTCAAATCAACAAGGGTCGCAGAAAAATTTGATTGAATAGTAGCAATCAAAAAGGATAATTTTTTATTATGTGTTCGCTTCATTTCCGCGCTTCGAAATGGTTAGAGCGATAAAATTTTTGGCGACCCTTGTTGATTTGAATGAGGCAAAGGATTTGCATGACAATTACCATGTAATTTGCAAGCTCAAAGCGCATGTAAAGTGGATGCAAATTGTGGCTCTATCTTTTTGATACTTGTGTTTTTGGCTCTATTTGCTTGTTGTCATCATAAAAAGCTTAATATCGATCATAGAAAAATTTCGACTACACAGAAAGATGCGTCTTTCAAGGCTACAAGATGTATGCTTAGCTTGGCTGGAAAATACGACGGCGCGAAGTTAAAGGTGAAAAACCAAGTGGCTCATCTTTTTGATACGCACTGGCTTACAGGGTGTCCCAAAACCCCTCGGCATTTGGCCGTCTTCTATCGGATCGGGGCCAAATTTTTACCAGTGATGGGGACCCATAAAAACTATTTTCTAAGCAAAATATTGTAAAACAAAAAAGATATATCAAAATTAAGGTTTATTTTGCCGATTTCACTAGGATTTTGACGGATTTCGGCCTCGAAATGTTTAGCAAAAATGAAGAGGGCACTTTTTTCTTCCTGTAGAAATTTTTCGATTTACGAAAATTACGTTTAAATTGGGCTTTTTGATCACTTTTTATTATCGAAATTGCCAGAAACTGACCGAGAAATGACCATTTTTTGGAAAATTACTCAAAATCCGCATGCTAATTGCGAAAACATAGCCAAAAACGAGTACCAGCGTTTTCCAAAAATCAGTTTTAGCGATAACTTTTGGTTTTACAATATTTTGCTTAGAAAATTCGGCTGCACATAGTTTTTATGGGTCCCCATCTCTAGTAAAAATTTGGCCCCGATCCGATAGAAGACGGCCAAATGCCGAGGGGGGTTTTTGGGACACCCTTTAGACTGGGTCCCGGATTTACACCGTATTCCTTTTCAGGACAATCCCTCCGGTAGTAGGGGGGCAAAATTCGCGGGCGACTACTACAAATTTGTCAGGGAACAGGCCGGGACCACCACCGTGGAGGATTGGCGATGAAGAACCCAAATTTATGGATATTACCGGCGAATGATTTTGCCCTTTGCTTGTATCCACTTGGTATCCAAGCCTTTAACTATGATTAAAGAGAAAGTGTATTCCTGATTGTCATCCGTTTTTTTATTTCCGTATTGCGTTGTCGAATAAACTCGTGTTCTTAATATGTGTGCCAGGACAAAACGTCATCCAGGAAAGCCAGACGTTCAAAAAGTTATTCCAAATGGTATCACTCAAAAACTGCAAAAAGCCTACGACACTCGGGATTCCCAAGCCGTCTCCGATCCAAGTACTAACCGAGCCCAACGTTGCTTAACTTGGCAGATCGGACGGGATGCCGTGCTTTCAACGTGGTATGGTCGTAGACGAAAGGAGGATTGGGAGGGCGGGTGATGAAGGAAGGGAAGCGAGACAGTGGGACGAGGTTAGAGAGGGCAGACGGTTAGGAGCTCGCCCGCGTCCCGAATCGACAGAATTTTCTTATTTTTGTTATAACTTTTAAACTACGCATTCAATCGGGATAAAATTTGGTGAGTAATTAGAATAGAAGGTAAAGCGTGTATACCAAAAAAATCAGGGCAAATAGAAGCTTGTAAGAGCTAGAAGGATAAAAATGAGAGCTCCCTGAAAGTCAAGACCGGCAAAATTTCGATTGCGAATTATGTTAATCCCATAAATTGTCTAGCGTAATTTTAACACCATCCCAAATATAATAATTTATTATCGACAACATGCAAAAAGTGAAGGCCACAGTAGTTATCCCGTATTTGCATTAAAGTGAAGGGGCGTTGAGCGTAGGTTACGACTCGTATATCATGAAGCAATCTAGTTCCTGAAAAATCAAATTAAGAAAGTTGTCTCCTTGCGTCTTTTGGTTTAATAGAAAAAGTTACGTCTGGCCGATGAACACGCAGAAGGCGATGGAGATGCCGACGAGCAGGATTTCGGTGACGAACACCGACGAATAGCGCAGATTTCGGACCTGGAAAATGAGAAATGAGCTTCAGAATCCGGGAAATATGGCTGTATAAGGTTTCGTGCTCTACCTACCGTACTCAAGTTGTGCGGCGTCACCTCGACGCATCGCTCGATGAGGAGGAAGAGGAGAGAGAGCACGAGAAGGCAGGTGAAGGGGAGAACCTGGAAAATGGAGGTAGGGAGAGAGAGTGAGAGAGAGAGAGATTTCCTTCCATTTTTACCAACCTCCAATACAATATACAACCCTTTCGGTGCGACGCCCAGTTTCTTATAGGCGGCGAAACCGAAGGCGGTGGCTAAAATCGTATAATAAAATGTTATTATTTTTAAATTTACAAAAATAAGCTATTAAACTGAAATTGCGGTTGCCATTCCGAAAGGCTACTCTGCTCGTCAACCTACTCGCCAAAACCATGGCCGCCACTCCGATCAGCCGATGCACCCAGTTGAAGTAGGGTCGCCGTGGGTTTTTCGGGTCACACCTAAAAGTTTCCCATTTTAAAGGGGAAGGAAAGGCAAATTTTGGCAGCATTTGAAGCGTTTTTCCAGAACCTACCTCATCGTCGAGATTAGCGGCTGAACAAAAGCGAGGATAATGGCCGTCAGCCCGATTGCCGTGTGTTTTTGGGCCCAAGAAGCTGAAAAAAACATTTCTTTGATTGTTCTAAATATTTTGTACACTTATTAGTATAATAGATCTTTACTTCTTGCCTTTTTTTATTCTGTTTTACGCCGGTTTCTTATTTTTCTCGATACTGAGAAGCTGTACGACACGCTACGTTACGCTACGCTCCAACTTACGGACGGCATCCTCGGCGGTGGGGCTCGGCCCGGTCCACTTCCACTTGTACGCCGTCAAGATGCAGCACAGCGAGGCGATCATCAGAATGATGCCGAGCATGTTGCAGGTGCGGTGGACCTGAAAAATCCCAAAGTGTCGCTGCTAGCCTGCCAATTTCGGAAAAAATTTATCTGCTAGTTTCATCTGAACATTCGTGATAAAATACCGAAATTCCTAAAATACCGACACTAAGACTACGAAAAGAGATGTCGAAAAGCAAAAATGCCGAAAATAAAATACAAAATGCAGAATTTCGATTGGCAAAGTGCCAAAAAAGCGGAAATACCGACACGGATGCTACGAAAAGTTACCTTGACTGTCGGCATTTTTCTGAGAATTTCGGCTGTATTTAAGCAAAGTAATTATAATCTTAATGTCGGCTTTTTGGCTCCGCGCATTGAGTTTGTCGGTATTTTTACTGCACGACCGTAAATACCGTAACCCACATGGAACCAAATCAAGAGCCCCATCGGCTTGTAGTCCGGCCAGGCGTCTCGCATAAACCGGGCGAAAAAGACGGCCGTCGGCACGAAGCAGAACCACGCCAGCACCATCATGATGGCTAGAGGAGTGTAGCGTAGTTGAGCCCAGAAATTCTGACCTACCATGCGCCTTTATCAAGCGCTCCTTCCACCTCGTGTCCTTCGCGTTCGCCGACAGCACCAGGGTCAGGTCCATCGCCTCGGAGGTGACGACTGTGTCCTTGTCGCCGTGCTTGCTCAGGCCTAAGATTTTTTTGGATTTTCTTCGCATTATTTTTTTAATTAATTGATTTTGCCGAATTTCATTTAGCCATAATTTGCTTTGTTTTGCAGAATTTGATGATTTTTACTTTTCTCCAGCCTTTGTTCACTCAACTGGGTGTACTGTAGAGGTAAACTGAGATGTAAGCTCGATTAAAAACAATATTACTGAAACTACGGGCATCAAGAAGCTCCAAAAGCGATATCAATTGACCGAGGAACTGCAAAAAGCCTACGACACTCGGGATTCCCAAGCCGTCTCCGATCCAAGTACTAACCGAGCACAACGTTGCTTAACTTGGCAGATCGGACGGGATGCCGTGCTTTCAACGTGGTATGGTCGTAGGCGAAAGCAGGATTGGGAGGGCGGGTGATGAAGGGAGGGGAGGGCGAGGGCGCGGCCAGGTCAAAGAGAACAGAGTGAGAAGCTCCCCGCGTCCCGAACGTATCGCGTTTTCTTATTTTTGTTATAACTTTTAAACTACACATTCAATCGGACTGAAATTTCGTGAGTATTTAGAATTGGGCTTGAGGCGTGTCTACCAAAAAAACCAGGCCAAATAGAAGCTAGGAAGAGCTAGAAGAATCAAAATTAGAGCTCCTTGAAAGTCAAGGTTTACGAGGTTTGGTTTTACGAATTACGATTTAGAATTATTTTAACCCTATCTGCGCAAGTTCCGCGAAATAAAAAAATAGACGAAATACGACAAAATGAAACTACGAGATAAGATTCGTATCACTGAAAACAGGCAAAGACCACCCCACCGTCAGTCCCCGCCGTGCCCTTGGCCAACATGACGAACATCTTCTTCCCGTCGTAGCTGTACACCTGATTGTTCTGGATGGGGAGGTTGTTGATTTGTTGTGTAAATCGGCAATAGACAGTGCCGTCCGAAGCGACGATCGTCGGTTTTGTGAGCACTTTTGCGTAGTCGGCGTTCTAAAAAAACAGGAAAATTATTTTCCAACTTGGGAACTCCATTTTTTAAACGCGGCCCCACCTACCGTAAGCCCGCTGATGCGCACGTTGCGTGGATTGCCATTATTATAAGACAGCTTGGGGCTTCGCGCCGCGCCGGATAGGGCTGAGCATTCCGTCACATAAGTATTGGCCTGGAAAGTTTGGCTTATTCGGAGAGAAAAGTGGGCTCGAGCTTCGCGAAGTTAAAACTCGGTGCTTAACGTTTAGCGGACGGGGGTGGACTTTCAACTATAGCCGATACCTCCCTGTTAGTAAAATAGAGGGTTTTACAGTGTTTTTAACATACATATATTCTTTTCAAGCGGAATTTTTACCACGTTTAAGTTATTTTTATCACGTACTAAAAACACCTTTTCAAGATTCTTTAAAATTCTACCCAACTTGACCTTTTCTGACCAAAAAATCAGAATTTTTATGATTTTTTTAGATAAAAAGCCTGTGTAGGGCCCCGCTCCGCTAAACGTAAAGCTTCTAAAAAAACACGCAGAAGCTAAGACATATACCCAGAAAACTTACCATAGATCCGGAGGTTCCAAAAGCCATCGCAACATAACTACTCGTCGAGGCCAGGCTCGCCGAGTACAGCTCGATATCCAGGTACATCGTGCCGGACTCGTTCCGGAACTGAAATCAAACCTTTTTGTGGCTTTGGTTTTCTTTTTAATGCCTTTTTAACAATATTTACCGTCCATGAAGCAGCAGCAAAGGCGTCTTTCGAGTTCTTGGCCCCATTTCCAAAAAGACATGTCTTATTCACAGCACATCCGGAATCGTCAAACGTATCCGCGCCGTTTGGGTGTGGAGGGATATCGCCAAGGTCCACCGTTACATTTGAAGCTGCCATTCCGTTGGCATTGTGCTCGAGGAGGCCTAAAAAGCATGCTTAGGCTTATTAGGCTTGGGCTTAGGCTTAGGCTTAGGCTTAGGCCTAGGCATGCTTAGGCTTAGGCCTAGGCTTAGGATTAGCCTTAGGCTTTTAGGCTCGGGTATGCTTCGGCTTAGGTTTTAGGCTTAGGCTTAGGCCTGAGTTTAGGCTTCGGCTTAGGCTTAGGCTTAGGCTTATGCTTAGGCTTAGCCGTAGGCTTAGGCCAGGGCTTAAACTTGGTTTAGGCTTAGCGTAGTATGAGGCTTATTTTAGACTTAGGCTTAAACTTAGGCTTTGCCTTAGGCTTCCGCTTCATCGCACCCACCATTCGCATCAGTCTTCCCGACCGCCATGATCAAAAACCGCTTGTCGCCCTGCTTGTAGGTGTACACCTCGTCGTTATCCTTATCATCCTTCGGCACATTAATGGGAAGGTTGGTCAGCTGCTGTCGGAAGGAGCAGTACACCCGGCCGTCAGACGATTTTATCGAAGGGGTCTTGAGGATGGCGCCCATATCGTTGGCCTGGAAAAGGGAAAAGCTTCGAAAATAGAATAAATAATCACAAAAAATAATAAAAATAAATGGAGAGAATGACCTACCGACAATCCAGGAATCCGAATATTCTTCGCAACTTCGGCAGGCCCTTTATTATACGAAAGTTTCGGGCTCATCACGGCTTCATTGCCAATGGCTGAGCATTCAGTGACAGGGGTGTACGCCTAAATTACGATATCTTGGTAAATACGGTTCTTTTCGTTATCGGGGGAGGCATTTATAGGTGGGGAACCAATATAAATCGAGGAATTGTTTCAACTCTGTTTTTTTTTACTATAAAAAACGCAAAAAAAATCGATTTTCGACCAAGATTTCGAACTTTTAAAAGTTATCAGATAGTTTTTCCTATAGTTAAATTTTACGCTACACAAATCTGGGCTTATAGGAAAAGCCTCTACCCGATAATGCGAAAGCACCAATAAACATCTTAAAAATCACTGCCTTTTTGCAATAAATGAAAAACGCTTACCATGCCGCCATCCTTGCTGAAGCCAAGGGCTATATACTGGCCGGTGGGCTCCAAATTCCCAGAATACAACTCGATGTCCAGGTAACCCGTGCCGTTGATAGTAGTGGACTGGAAAATAGCCAAAAATTTAGAAATTTAGTTTGAAAACCAGGGTTGAAAAACCGCTTCGCGGCTTTTCAACCCTGACCCCGTCCAGAACCTGTGAAAGTCCT
This sequence comes from Mesorhabditis sp. LJ9110, assembly GCA_038088335.1. Lineage (NCBI taxonomy): Eukaryota > Metazoa > Nematoda > Chromadorea > Rhabditida > Rhabditidae > Mesorhabditis > Mesorhabditis sp. LJ9110. The sequence goes on from JBBGBA010000036.1 coordinate 32,651, forward strand.
TAATTTGCATGTTTCTTCCTGAATTCTAGCAAGAAAAAAAAGTGAAAAACGGCCCTTTATATAGGCTCTTCCTACTTCCGGCGCATGCTAATTTCCCCTAACAAACAGGGTTTTACAAAAACCTATTTTTAATAGCGAAAACCGCAATTTTTCAAAATTTTTATGTGTGCAGTCGATTCCGGACCATTCTAAACCTATTGCCGTTTCTTCCCTATCCAAAAAACCCGAGGCTGTAGGAGCGGAACATCCTAACGGAAGTGCATGCAAATATACACACACACACAAACACTATTTTTTTATATATATTAGGATTAGGATACCTTTAACGACGCCACCGCGAAACAACTATCCGGATCCTGAGCCCCAGTGGCACACGGGAAGAAGCAATACTTATCCAGCCCACACGTCGACGCATCAAAGAGCTTCTCCTTGATGTGCGTCGAGTTGGCCAAGGGAATGCTCTCCTGCGTGATGGCCTTGTTGGCGCCGACGTGTTGGAGCAGGCCTAAAATTTCGGGGTCTTGAGCATTATCGGGGGAAGGGGACTTTTTTTATAGCGTAAAACGACTACTAACGTAGTAATAAGGATTTTGATAGTGTTTTAGAGCAAAATTGGCCATATTTCAAGCAAGAAAATCTACCAAAAAATCCAAAAGAAAATCGCAATTTTGGCGTAAATCGGTAATTTTTGGTCAAAAAATCGATATTTTTGTATTTTTTCAATAAAAAATTATTATCTAATATTTAATTAAAAAATAAAAAGACAATGATGTCTTATTTAATTCAAAATCTACTATAATAATTTTGCTGTGGTGTCTGTGTGTGTGTCTGAAGCCGAATTCAACTCGAAGGGGAAGGGAGCCAGAGATTAGCTCTCTTCGGATTCGGATAGAGCGCCGTCAGAAACCCCCAAACTGATAAACAAATTATAAAAAAGTTTTCGTTTAGATTATTAAAATTAACTTTAAAAGCTTTTCCTTAGTACAAGGAGCGGGGGACGGAGGTTGGCAAGATTCTGGAGACTTCATAGATTCATAGTGAGCCAGATCGCGCGCGTTTCGGCGAGGGAGGGAGCGAAGGGGGGTAGCCCGAAGTCCAGCCGCTTGCAGCGGCTGGTACAAAATAATTGGGGTAAAGTCACAGTCATCGAAAGTCACTGCCGAAGTATACTCGAAGTCACTACCCGAAATCACTACTCCGAAGTCCTCGAAGTCACTACCGAAAGTCACTACCCCGAAATAATTTGCATGATTTTCATAGGAAAACCGCATGAAAACTGGATTTTTCCGGAAAAACAATGCTATCATTTTTCGGGGTAGTGACTTCGGGAGTGACTTTCGGAATGACTTTTCGGTAGTGACTTTCGGGGTAATGACTTTCGGGGTAGTGACCGGACGCCAAAATAATTATGTGACTTTTTGAATTTTTACGCTCAGGGAAAGTGAAAACTGGCCTAGAAAAAACGGAAAAGAAAAAAGCTAATTCCGCCCCCCCCCTGATAACGCAAAAGCACCAATCGTGCAAAAATTTTACCTGACCCGCTTGTCAATCCCTTGGCAATCAACAAATATCTCGAATCCCCGTCCTTGTACGTGTAGAGCATGTCGTTGGCGAGGGGCAGGTTGTTCAACTGCTGCGTATAGGAGCAGTACAACTGTCCGTCCTGCGTCGTCACCGTAACGTTCGTAAGGATCGCGTCGTAGTTGGCTTGCTAAAAATAATTCATTTTCTGGTGTATTCGGCGATTTCCGCTACCGTCAGCCCGTCAATGCGCAAATTGGCCGGCTGGTTGTCGTTGTACGACAGTTTTGCCGTCATGTTCGCGCCGCCCAACGCCGAGCACTCCGACACGAATTGAATGTTATTTTAGAATGTTTTTAAATTTTTATACAGGTTTTAAATTTGTAAGATTTTGTAAAGCACGTAAAAATGATAGATAAACCATTTTATAAGTAAAAATAAAAGTCTATATTATTTGTACACGTTTTTTTGGGCTATAAAACGCATAAAAAATCATGATATTTCAAAAATTCATTTTTTCATTCAAAAAGATATATAAAAACCAAAAATTAAAATGTTTGAAAATGTCACGATTTTTTTAAAGTATTTATTTATACACTTTTTCGGAGCTAAACTGCAATAAACACATAACATGCATTATAGTGTACTAACGGCACAATAAAAATTACCCCCCCCCCCGCTAACAGACCAGTACCGACAAACGTACCATGTCTTGTTTCTCGCCAATTCCCAGCGCCAAGTACTTGTTTTCGCCCATATCATTCGTGAACAGCTCGACATCGAGGTAGGAGGTGTTGTCAACGGTTCGGAACTGAAAATGAACTTTGAAAAAACTGGTTCTTTCGCATTATCGGGAGGGGGGGGAGGAGTATTGGCTAGTTCAAAATGCCTTGGACTTAATAGTAATTTTCAGAGAGTTTTACCAGTGTTTTGGTAAAACTTAATGGGATCTTAAGTGGGAAAACTCCCGAAAACTTTGAAAATTTTTAAATTTAGTCGAAGAATCGATATTTTTGTATTTTTTACTAAATAATTTTAGATTTGTTACATTTAGATTTATTAAAAACTATTTAAAAATCACTGCTCCAATTATAGTAGGTAATATTGGCTTCTAAAGAAAAATTGGTTTTTCCACGAGTGTCCCCCCCCCCGATAACGCACAAGAACCTCAGGCTGCAGAAGCAAAAGAACCCTAAGCCGAAGCCCAAGCTGATGCCTAACAAGGAGACGTTTTTTGGTGTGAATGGAGTTCTGAGTGGAAACCAGGCCTATTTTGTGCAAAATTTTGCGCTGATTCCGAATATGTTTTCCATTTCTGCTAAATAGCTCGATTTCAAAAGTTACAGCAATTTTAAGATCATTTTAGCCCAAATTTTCCCCTCTTTAGGGACCATTATATTGCTTTTCCCGGCTGTTTTTCCAAAAATAAATATCGTCACCGTATTCAGAACAATTTTCTCTATCGAATGAGCTATTTAACAAAAAATTGTTGAAAATCGAAAAAATCGACGATACTTGTGGACTGCGCTTTTGTATGGGAAATGGTGAAAAACAGCCTATTTCTCACCCCTGTAAGCCATCGTCGATCGGCAGTAGCGCACTAATCAAACCTACCATTCGAATCAAAGAAAAATTAATAGGCTACTTAAAATAAATTAAAAAAAAAGCATAGCATATGGCTACTCTGGGCCTAAAAATTATCTTAAAATAGCTGTAACTTTTTAAATCGAGCGATTTAGCAAAATTGAAAAACAGTATCGGAATCAGCGCAAAATTCTGCACAGAATAGGCCTGGTTTCAACTTAAAACTCCATTCACACTAAAAAACGTTTCCTTGTAAGCCTAATCCTAAGCCTATTCTATACCTTAATCGAAGCCACGGCAAAATTCTTTGTCGGATCCGGGTCGTTTTTCGGGAAGAAGCAGTACTTCTCGGTACCACAAGTACTTGGGTCGAATATCGTAGGACCGGAAGTAGCGGTTGTTCCGGTTGGCATTTGGGTGGTTTGGACCGAGAGCGGATTCATAACGTCGATCTTTGCGATACCTTGGCCAGTATCACCATTTCGATGCTTGCTGAGTCCTAAAATCAGTTCCTGGCACTAGGCTTTTAGCGGGGGGGCTGATCTTTCTAATTAATTTACATACTGAATTGTCACGAAATATATAAACCCATTTTTATAGCAATTTGAACCGTTTTCAGATTTATAAAAACACATAAAAATCGGAAAATTTTGATTTGAATTGTGGTAAAAATGTTTAAAATTCACTAAAAAAAAGTTGCAGCATTTTCAAAATTGCAGACAATTTTGTAACTATTTTTCTAACCAATAACACTATAAGAATACTTTATATATTTCCACAACTATGTACAGGCGGGAAAAACCAAAATTTTCCCCCCGTGAACAGTATAGGACCACATTTTTGACCAAAAATCAAACATTTTCTAACATTCTAATATTTTCATGACTTTCTATACTTAAAAACAGCGCGAAAATCAAGTAAATGGTCGCATTTTTTTCTTTAGTGGAACCCTCTACCCCCCCGCTATCAGCCCAGTACCAGCTTAACGAACCTGGTGGCCTCGTCAGCCCGTTAGCCACGAGTAACAGTTTCAGATCACCATCGGTATAATTGTAGATTTTCGGATTATTTAGGGCAACAATAGTGATTTGTTGTCGAAATGAGCAGTAGAGGCCGCCATCCACTTTCCGCACCGAGCTTTCCAGAAGAATACCGTTCATTTGGTCTTGCTAAAATAAAATTTCATAAATTCCACTTTTCGGCGCTAAAATCATTTTCTTTTTACCGTACCGTTAGACCGTCAATCCTCTCGTTAGATGGATTCGCATTGTTCCACGACAATTTCGGCGAGAAATCCGCTTCATCGCCAATTTGAGAGCACTCCGACACGAAGCTGTTCGCCATCGCAGGCTCGGCCTAAAAGTTATAATTTCTGAAGTATAGTTCTTTTATTTTATCGTGTTTTATTTTTGACCCCGGGAATACCGAACAGAGCGAAAATCCCGACAGGTCAAAATCCCGACAGCCATAATCCCGACAGCCAGAACCCAGAATGCCAAAATACCGACAGATTGACACTTGTTTGAATGTCACTGCTTTTTAAAGCTCTATTTTTGTGTTTTTTGGCGTCGGTATTTTGCTTGTCGGGTTTTTTTTGGTTTTTTTTTTGGGATCTAGTTGTCGGATTTTAGCCTGTCGGCATTTCCTGTCGGCATTTTGGGGCTGTGGTGATTTTGGCTTTTGAGATTTTGCCTGTCGTTTGACGTTTTCCCTCTCGAATCCATAAAATAACGCACCCCTTCCGATAACCCGAATGCAATGTACGATTTCTCGGCCAACGTCGGGGCGTACAGCTCGACATCGACGAACTTGACGCCAGCGTTGTTGGTGAACGGCTAGAAAAAATGTTTTCTATAAAGCCGGGCCAAATACCTTGATGGAAACCGTCGCCGAATTGCTGTCCGTTGAAACGCAATATTTCTCTTTTCCGCAAGTGCTAGCATCAAACGGAATAGGGCCCGTCGTGCCCGTAAAAAGGGCTGTAGTGGTAATTACAGGCGGCTGGGTGGTAGGCAAATTGAGTGGATTCATCACATCAATTTTCGCGTCAGCCACATTAATATCCTTATTCGAATGCTTGGTGAGCCCTAAAATATCCATCATATTTTTATTACTCTAAAGTAATGCGCTTTGGCATTAGCGGGGAGGGGGGGGGGGGTGGGTGGGATTGGGAAAATCAACTTTTTCTTAGGATTCAAATCTATGACCTGACCAACCGGTCTTCCTAAATGATTATTACCGTTGCGAAACGTAGAAATATTTTAAATTGCTAGGAAAAAAAGCAAAATAGACATTATTCAGCCAAAAATCGTCGGTTTCGGACAAAAAAAAATACATATAGATGCTTTTTGTTTTAGATATAGTTAAATTTACTAACAACACTGTTAAAAGCGGGTTGTTAAGTCGTTAGTAAACATTCCCAACAAGCTTATGCAAAAGTTTGGTCCCCGATAATGCAACAGCACCGATTTCTTGGAAATAAAAGACAACTAACCAGCTTCCTTGGTCTTTCCCTTGGCGATGAGCACCAACTTTTGATCCCCATTAGTGTAGTTGTAGATCTGCTGATTATTTAGAGCAACACCAGTGATTTGTTGTCGGAATGAGCAGTAGAGACCGCCGTCCACTTTCCGTACCGAGGGTTGCAGAAGAATACCGTTCATCTGGTCTTGCTAAACAAATTCTTGGACTTTACTCCATTTTTTTCGAAAACTCTATTTCCTAAAGAATTGTAGATATATTTACAGATTAAATAAATTACACTTAAGCTTTAGAAACCAACCGTTAGCCCCTCAATTCGTTCATTCGAAGGTTGATCGTCGTTCCACGATAATTTGGGCGTGAAATCTGCCTCACCGATGATTTGGGAGCACTCAGAAACGTAGCTGTTCTCCATTGGTACGTCACCCTAAAAGTATATTTTTATTACGCTGCTTCATAACGTACGCCACTCGACAAGCCAAGCGCAATGTACGAGTTTTCGGCCAACAACGGCGCGTACAGCTCGACGTCGAGGAAATTGATGCCCTGGTTATCGGTGAAGGGCTGGAAAAGGATAAAATAATAGTTTTCATGCCCAGAATACCTTTATAGATATGATTGCCGATTCGCTGTCCGTTTTCAGGCAATATTTTTCCTTTCCACAGGTGCTATCATCAAAAGGGGTAGGCGGTTGGGTGGTAGGCAAATTCAGTGGATTCATCACATCAATTTTCGCATCGGCCACATTAATGTCTCTACCCGAATGCTTGTTGAGCCCTAAAAAATGCATATTATTTTTATACTCTAAAATAAGGGGCTTTGGCATTAGCGGGGGGATATGGGGAGCTTATCAGCGTTGACGGCAACGAAGTTTTTTTTAGGATTAAATTGTGCTATCTGACCAAATAATGTTCCTAAATTGTCCTTAACTGTTGCGAAGCATAGAAATATTTCAAATTTTTATTAAAAATACAAAAATACTGAATTTTCCACAAAAATTTCATAAATTACGAAAGTTCTAGTAAGTCCATCTGAAATATAGCTAAATTTACTAAAATCACGATTAAAACCTGACTATTCGGTTATTTGGCATTCCTGGACTTATATAAAAGTTCGCCCCCACTGCTAATGCGTAAGCACCGATTTTTTGGAAATAATTAGACAACTAACCGGTTTCTTTGGTGCTTCCCTTGGCGATGAGCACCAACTTTCGATCACCAATCGTGTATTTGTAAATTTGCTGATTATTTAGAGCAACGCCAGTGATTTGTTGTCGGAACGAGCAGTAGAGACCGCCGTCCGAGCTTTGGATCGATTCCTCGAGTAGAATGGTATTCATCTGGACTTGCTAAAAATAGTTCTTTTTCTCTATATATATTAAGATAAGGTAGAAAGATTTACCGGTAAACAGATTAAATAAATTAGATTTAAGCTTTAGAAACCAACCGTTAGCCCCTCAATGCGCTCATTCGCAGGTTGATCGTTATTCCACGACAATTTCGGCGTAAAACCGGCCTCGCCCTTGATCTGGGAGCACTCCGAAACGAAGCTGTTCTCCATTGGTACGTCACCCTAAAAGTATCTTTTTTTATTACGCTGTTTCATAACGTACGCCACTCGATAACCCGAGCGCAATGTACGAGTTTTCGGCCAACACCGGCGCGTACAGCTCGACGTCGAGGAAATTGATGCCCTGGTCATTGGTGAAGGGCTGGAAAGGATAAAGTAATAGTTTTCAACCCCAGAATACCTTTATCGATACGGTGGCCGATTCGCTGTCCGTTTTCAGGCAATATTTTTCCGTTCCACATGTGCTGTCATCGAATGGGAGTGCGCAGAGTGACGTAGATATCTAAAATCCTCGTGCTTGTTTTCGGATCTTTTTCATTACCGGGGAGGGGAATCCCCTCTCTAGAACCAGATAGATACTATCTGAAAATCTCGGAAAGGATTAAAAATTTGCGATTTTCCCCCGAAAATCCGCGCTTTTTGGTCAAAAATTCTATTTTTTTTTGTATTTTTTAATAGCAAATTACCTTTCTACACTTAGTAATGGTAAAAATAGTTCCGAAATAAAAAGGCTCGGTATCCCCCGCACAAATCCATCTCAAAGAACCGTGTTTTCTCTCGTTTTGTTATCGTAGACTTTGATCCCGTCAGCCCTGGAATGCGCCCCAAAACTCACTGCAAGCGTGAGAATCAGCAAAACGCGACAGGATTCCCCGGGTTTTCGGGCGACCATGCCGACGTCTTCCCCCTCTTCTCCTTCTTATCGGCCTCAAGGGGTGCGCCCTAAAGTTTCCGTTTTCTCTGGCTCAACTAGCGAGGTGGCGACAGTGAAATCGGATCAACGAGTTGAGCCGCTTGCCCATTCAGGGCCCAAAAATTGAAAAAAGTGAATTCTTTGCCGACTGAGTCAGCGGGGGTTGAAATTTGGGCTTTGAAAATTTGAAAGTGAATTGGGCCCAATGACGGGTTTTCGCTAGGCAAAAAAGGGACGATTAAAAAGTCCGCGTCATCTGAAACTTGAAGGAATACTACTGGGACGGTAACTAAATACCAAAAAAAACAGGAATATTTTCACGGTAAGGAACTGCCGGAAATGCGGCCAAAAACGACATAGCAGCCAAAGTGAAAAAAGGAACCAAAAAAAAAAAAAATTAAGACCTGAAAAATTCCAAGGCCAAATAACAATGTTTAGAAAATAAATTGACGAAGCCTCATCCCAAAATTTTACAAGCCGTCGAAGTAACGAGCTTTACAAGCGGATGATCAGAAAATCGGCTCAAAAATCTGCCCAATATGACAGTGTTTCCAGGCAAAAAAAAATATTAAAAAGCTAGGAGATCGCCCGCCAAGAAAACTCATCGAAAAGGGTCACAAAAAGAGGAAAAGAAAATTCGAATTTTCGTAGACAAAAACGCCGCTTAAACATCGAGTGGAATACCTTAAAAAATGTTGCTGAGCGCAGAAAAATATTCTTAAAAAATGTTGCGCCTTGTAGCACAACTTCTGGCGGATTACCGGAATCCAGAAACCAACGAAAAACTACATAAAAGTATCGAATGGACAGAAGCGGACGCTGCATACTGACTCAACCCCCCGGTGACGCCTTTTTCGGGAAGGGCATCAATGCTTTTCCTCCTGGCGACCCCCACACAACCCCATCTGTACAAATAATAGTTTGGACGGATGAGGCCCCGGAAATGGGCAAATTTCCGGGTTCCTGGTTAGAAAAATAGGGTCTAGGAGCTTTAAAATCTTGTCTTTTATGGTAAGATCAAAGAGAACGAGCCACGGTTCTTCGGCATTATCGGGGGGCGTATCGGGTGGGATAGTCCTCGGACAAGCTTTTTCCGTAGTGAGAATGTCAGTATCTAAAATTGGCAAAAGCACTGTTTGAACAATATTTTTTAAAGTGGAAACGTCACACATTTTTTAGAACCGAAAATCATAGACCTTCCCAAAAAAATTTAAACTTTAAGTGTTTTTGGGGCTCCCCCAATGGATTTTTCGCATGAAAATAGCCTAAATTTACCAATTTTATTTATTAACCGCCATGCTCAGTAAAAATTCATAACTTCACGTTCGAAGAGAAGGAAGCCGAAAAATCCGGAAAAGCAGAAGACTCACCAAGGAGAGAAACGGCGCCTTATCTGAAGTCGTCTTTGCTCGGCCAATGAATGGAATACTCGGTGCAGAGCAGTGCGTCTACACTCTTTCCCCCTGCCGCGGCGTCATTTTGGCCTATAAATCGGCTGCGGGCGCTCGCTTTCTTGGTGTTGCAATTAAAGGGGCTCCGAACTGCCAAATCAAAGCCCTTTTGGGAGGCCTCTTTGATTTCTGGCAAATTGCCAGCGGGCGCTGCGGGACGAGAGCCATCAATCTTTCGATTTTTGCGCGAATTGTTTTTGCCCGGTTTCTTTGTGAAAACACTGTATTTCGCGCATTCTGAGCTCATTTTTGAAATCCTCACTCAATTTTAAACAGTTTTGGTGTTTTAATCATCAAATTTGGCCCAGAAACAGCCGAGAACGTGATTTCGAGGTGACAACAGGCAATTTCAAATTTGCGAGCTTCCCGCGCGCCTAGGTGTACAGAGGCCTCCGACGTACAGGGTTCAGATTTGCGGGCTGTCACTCAAGTTTGGCATTTCGTAGCCCCTTTAAACGCGATAGCCGGGTAAGCTTATACCGTTTTGAAACAGGTCCTGTGCCACGCCCTATGATCCCATTTTTTACCTTTTAAAAACATGCGGACCCGAACCTCAAGTGTTGAGTGTTTTTGAAACGAACAGTGCTTTTGCATGATCGGGGCGGGGGGGGCTACTTAGGATCCTTTTCCTTCTCCTATTCCTAAATGTAAAAACCCATAACTTTTTTGTCTTAGACAAGTATAATAAATATCGATTTTTCGACCAAAATTACCGATTTTCGTTGAAAAATTCGAACATTTTTTAAAGCTTCAGTTTTATAATAGTTTTATTGAAATTAGAGCTAAAGTCCTTCAGACACTATTAAAACACTTGATTTTATATTACTTGGCGGATCTGGGTTTTGTAAGGCCGCCGCCCCACCGATACTACAAAAGCGCCTTCGTTTCTGTAAAAATAGGCAGGACGAAGTTAGACTGTTTTCTAAAGAAGATTTTACCCAAAAAATACCTTATTTCCAATCCACATACCCATTGTCCTTGATGATTCTAGGTTCAAATGCTAGTCGCATCCCGCAGAATCGTCGACAAAAATACAAATAAAAAGTTATCCATTTTATACAAAGTAAAATATCGACACCGGAACACGTAGGAGATCAACACAGACAAAATGATAGAAGCTCAAGCTCACAACAGCGTAAAATGGGAAGACCGATTGAAAAAGAAATGGGAATTTACGAAATCTATTTCTCAAAATTCAAAACCAAACAAAACAATTCTATTAGCGGCACGACGCGAATTCGTCCCAAAGCTTCTTCAACTTTCGAACCCATCCTTGCGCGTCCGGGCGCCAATTTGCCTCGGAAATGATAGTGGGACGCCTGGAAAAGGGCAGAGAATAGTTTACAAAAAAGTGTCCACAATAATACCTGATTAACCAGTCGGCGATCGGCTTGAGCTTTGAGAGTTTCTCGGCGGTGACCACCTATAATTTCGGGGTTGCTTTTTAGAGATAGACAAAATATACCTTTGTCGACAGGGCGGTTAAAATTTTGCGCTGCAACAGTGCCGTACAACTCGCGAAATAGTCCTGGAAAATTGATTTTAGAACGATCGAAACCGGAAAAATGGAAGCGAAAAGCGTTTTTTCAGGTCCTAACGCATTATTGGTCGCTGAATTTTTTGCAAATTTAGAACCACCTAGCAACGCAATAGCCATTATTTTATTAATGTTTTTTTATAAAATTTCCAGAAGAAAACTATATAGAAAACCTCAAAAATTTTTAAAATAGCAATTTTGTTCAAAATCCATCTCTTGTCGAAAAATCTATAATTTTCTATTTTTGAAATAAAAGCTTGTAAAGTTTTCACGTTCATTCGTACGTTCAGAAGTAGTTTCACGTTCAGAAGTGTAAGGTTTCACGTGAATAAAAACCCTTAGAACAAGTATATCTCTACATTCGAAAAATAACTCTAATTTCAAAAAGCCCTCCCCAGATACTGCATAAGAACCAATTTTTTTCCATTACCTGAATCCGTTTCTCCGACTGGAAAAACTCGGCAAATGGCAACAAGGCGATGATTTCGATGAAAATGGGTAACAAGATAGCTGAAAAACGCTTAGCTAAAAATGAAAGTTTCAACCTTGAGTTCTCCACTCCTCGCAATCCATATTTCCCACAAAGACGTTGAGGATGTCCAGGCCGGTCAGATAAATCGCGATCACACCTCCGGCAATGTTCGTCTAGAATTATAATCCATCATTTTTTAATATTTATCAATACTAGCCGTCAATTGAGAAGCTCAAAAAGTCCTTACCTGCTCGACCAAGGCGCTTACAGTCGACAACCGCGCTGTAATGATCGCCTGCTCGTCCTTGATTTCTTTTTTGAGCTGGGAGCGCTATAAAGCAATATTAAAAAAAGTTTACCACTTACAAAAAGATGTTCGAAGCTGTGAAAGATCATCTCCAAGAGCAAGGAGACGCAGTGCGACCAGTCCAACAAAACGGAGGGGCGCTCTTTGAACTTTTCTAGCTTCTTGATGTTGGCCTCGGTTTGTTCGATGTACATGTGTTCTTTTGTCTAAAAAATTTGGGTTTTTCCTATCAGCCCAGAAATGACTAGTAAATTAATATTAACCATGTTAATAATATTTTAGTAAAATTTAACTGGGTTTTAAGTGGGAAAAAAAGAATTTCAAAACTCAAAAAATTTCTAGTCGAAATTTTTGTAGAAAATTGGGTATTTTTAGTCGAAAAATCTATATACTTAATCAACATTTGTAAATTGTACGTGGAGGAATGGCAACAACAGTGTTCTTGATCTATGTTGTTACAAAAATTCGATGCCTGGACGAAAAAGTTGGTTCCCCTCCACCGATATTGCGAAACAACCCGAAAAGGGTTAAAAAAGAAGGTAGTAGAAGATGATTAGCGAAAATCTCACATGTCGATAGACGCCAATTTTGGCTGACGGTCGATAGGCATAGTAGAAATAGGCGCGATGCGTGCAGGTGATCTGCAAGAAGCGAATTGATTTTTTAAGCCATTTTAGCAAAAAGCCTCTTGCTTCCAAGGCATACCCAATCAGTCAGAACGGCAGTGAGCCGCTGCGATTTGATCGCTGAAAATTTCTCATCCGGCAGACTGTTGATGAACTGTTCGAGTCCGTAGTACGAATCGATCACCTAGAATTATTCACTTTCTGGCAAGCGAAACCGCTCGACCTCTCGCAAATTCTGATCCTGGTTCGTCCCATATTTTCTCGCATCCACATCCATTAATGCGAGGCCTCGCCGTAAGGAGGTAACGTTTTGGAGCAGGGACAGCTTTACCTGGCATACCTAAAAAACCGAAATTACAGGGGGGTTTTTCCGACCAGATCGTTTTGCTCGATCGCCTGGCCATCAATTTGCTCGATGTGCTTCAGTCCCAACTCGTAGAACCTGATCGCCGACGAGAAGGTGTCCAACAATTCGCGTATTGGGGCTGAAAAGGGTTATTGGGGAGGTTTCAAATCACCCGTTTTTTGCTTTTCATATATCGCGAGGCGATGGCGATCACCGCATTGCATCAAGGCCAGGCTGATGGCGCACCGGACACTGAAAGTGTAATTGAAAATTCGATCTCGATCTCTCTATCCCTCGCTCTCTCTATCTCTCGCTCTCTCTCGCTTGCTCGCTCGCTCTCTCTCCCCGAAAGCTTACCCGGGCAGGTCAAAATTGTCTCGATAAAGCCGACTCTCGAGCTGATCGTAATCTTTCGTGTATTTTGTCAGCAACGTTCGGAATTTGTTGCCCACGTCCAGCATCCAGCGATCCAGCTCTTCTGGGTCGGTCATCATCTCCGGCGTGACATCGACCAACATTCGCAGCGGGTTCGTTTCTACAGCAAACAAGAAGCATTAAAAAACTGAAGAGTCCTACCCGGAATTACAATTCCCGATAGCCACTTCTTCAGAAAGATGTCGCCGCTCCGGGCTTCGGATAACTATTAAAAAATAAAATTAGGTATCGTGTAACCCACCTTTTCGTGCAATTCTTCGGTCGAAGATCGCGTCTGGCTCATCAACAGCTGCATATAGAGGCGGAAGACGTTAGAAACCTGGACAAGGGCAGCGGTTCGGGTTCTCGAATTTGATTGGAGTCGCATCACCTCGGCTGGAAAAAATGGCCTATGAAATCCTAGTAATACCTTACCTGCATGTTTAAAGGCGCTGCGACAAAGCTCGAACAGGTAGGCCGCATCCGAGTTGCCGAAGACGTGCGATTCCGGGTGGCTCTAAAAGGCAAAAAGTTGAAGTTTAAAAAGATGTCGAGGTGCTTTGGCAATATCGGGGGGGGGGGGGCAAATTTTCTCTGTAAGACCGGATAATCCTCTTAATGTAATACCAAAATTTAATATTTTGTTTTTGCTCCATCGTATCCAAATTTCAGGCGGAAAAACTGTTAAAAAAATTTTTTGATTTTTTGAAAATTCAGGAATAGAAACGAGTCTAAATATTTTTTTCCGTTTGTAATCGATCAAAAAGTTAATCCAAGCAAAAATTGTCTTCTCCCCCGATGTTGCAAAAGGTCCAAAATGAAGTCGCCTACCTCCGGTTCGACAAGAGCCATCAGTAAGTATGCGGAAACGGCTCGTAAATGCAGCAACGATCGAAGCAACAACACGTCTGCCCCGGGCCGCGGCTTCTTCCGCTCCTTCACTACCGTATCCTGGTCATCTTTGCCGATCGGGAAGAGCGGGATTTTACTCGCCACTCCGTTCTTTTCCCGCTCCTCGACAATGCTCACGCTTTTCAAGGCCTAGAATTTTTTGCACTTGACTTTTAAGTCATGCTATACCGAGTCCAGCGAATTTATGGCGTAAGTGAGACAGTCGACTGGCGTGTCGAGGCCCGGCACTGTACTTCTGAACGTCAAATTAATTAAAATTAATTTAAAAATCTCAATTTAACTTAAAAATAAAAATAATTTAATTTAATTAAAATTGAAAGTAGACTGACCTAATAGCAGCTTTTCCCTTGTCCTCGTCATCATCAACGATGGAAACAGCTGAGCGAAGAGCGCTTATCTGAGAAAATAGACAATTCAGCTGATCAGTCAAAGAAATACCGGAATTGATGCCGACATCGAGGGGTTGCGTTCTATCAAAATCGACTCCAGCCCAAAGAGTTGATTGTGTGGCCGCTCGAGAGCCGTTGACAAGTTTTGCCTAAATAAAACGGATCAAAAAAATCTTAACTTTCTTACGTCTTCAGCTTGACGGTGACACTTTGGTACAGCGCGGCTTTCAGATAGTAGAGCGAAGCGGCCAGCTAAAACGGATCAGACCCAAAACTTTCTTTCCAAAAATGCAATCTTTACATGCGGCAGATGGTCTTCCTCAAAAATCTCCTGCGCTGAGCGGAGCATTTTGTAGGCAATTTCGATGCGCGTCGTGCAGACGGTGTCGTCGTTCAGGAAATCGGCGACTTGCTAGAAAAGCAAAAAAATGAGAAATACTTAAAAAAATGCCTTCATTAATGCTGACGCAACAACCGGCAGCGAGGGGTTGAACTCGGTTTTCTTTGACAGATCCGGGAACATGGCCGTCATGTCGTAGAGGGTCAGGTCGTCTCCACCTTCTTCTAAAAATGGGCTATATGAAGAGAAAAAAACCGAACGCGTGAGAGAGAGCGAGAGCAAGAGAGAGAGAGAGAGAGAGAGAGAGAGAGAGAGAGAGAGAGAGGTAGAGAGAGCAAGAGAGCCATTTTAATGCAGTTTCCATACCTCTATGCAAATAATAGGTATGTCCCTGTTCGGTCATTTTGTCGTCCAAAAATTTGTGCACATTCTCGATGACGGTGGCCAGCTCGGAGGGGTCGAATTCGCTGCCCTTTAGCGTCGGGATTTCGGACGTCATGTGCAGTTGGAAGTCCTGAAAATTGACGTTTAGACGCTTTAGAGTCAGAATTCAAAATTTGCAACTTCTGGATGAATAATGGCTTGAATCCAATTAATGTTAGCGCCGTTTTATCAAAACCCGCTTCTATATCTCATTTCCACTACTCGCCGAACATGAGCGATGGGCTCGACGTGGACGGGCTGTTGAACCGGATGCTGGCCGTCGGCCGCCCGACGACCGGCATGACGCTGACGGTCCCTGAGGAGGAGCTGATCACGTTGTGCAGTGAGTCCGAGGGCTGGGTTTTAGTATATGTTGTAGAAATGGCGAAAGACATGTTCATGTCGCAACCGGTGTTCATCGAGATTGACCCGCCGGTGCGGATTTGCGGCGATACGCACGGGCAGTACGGTGATCTGCTGCGGCTGTTTGATCGGGTAAGCCGGAGATTGTCGCAGTCTTTGAATAGTATTTTTACGAATTATCGCTTCCTTCAAGCACAAAAAAAAAGAAATTTTGGTTCTTCGCTTTTAACGGGGGGAGCTAATTTTTATCTTTACGACTATTCCTACCTGTTAGTAAAAACTTGTATAAATACATTAGTTTACTAGCGCATGTTTACGCTGTTTTTAGTAGTTTTTGATTGCTGGACAGCTGCAAAAAAAAAGAAAATTGTGTAGAAATTCGACGATTTGTGTAGAAAATTGTGTAGAAATCCTTTTTGGCCATTTTTCATAGATTTTTGACCAAACCATCATTTTCGAAAAATTTTTATGATTTTTGTATTTAAAAACTGTGTAAAATATGCTATAAAACCGTCTAAAATACGAAATATCGGGGAAGGTTGCTCCCCCCCGTAAACCGGAAAAACCAAGATTTTAATTTTTGAAACGAATTTCCAGGGCGGCTTCCCGCCGACGGCCAACTACCTCTTCCTCGGCGATTATGTTGACCGGGGCAAGCAGAGTCTCGAGGTGATCACGCTGCTCTTCGTCTACAAGGTCGGCTTTTTGCACTCGACAAGCAGCAGCGGCCACTGCAGCTGCGCTACCCCAAGAACTTCTTCCTGCTGCGCGGCAACCACGAGACGCCGAGCGTCAACCGGCTGTACGGCTTCTACGATGAGTGCAATCGTCGCTACAGCCCACGGCTCTGGGAGGCTTTCCAGGTGTGCCACAGACTCTGAAAATTGGAAATTATCCATCACCAGGACGCCTTCAATTGCATGCCACTTTCGGGCCTGGTCGGCGACGCCATCCTCTGCATGCATGGGGGCCTGTCCCCGCAGCTGCAGACGCTCGACCAGTTGCGCGAAATTCAGAGGTAGTTGAATTGTAGGGAAAACTTAACCCTCGATTTTTGGGTTCTGGGCTGTTAGCGGGGGGGGGGGGGGCGGCTAAGCTATATTCCGTGACTGGATCCACCTGTCAATAATATATAGTGTATTTTATATCCTCGTAGTTTTTCAATGTTAGAAAGCCAACAAAAAGGTTTAAAAAAAATTTTGAAATTTGGCAATGGTCATTTTTTCATCAATTTTTTACCAAAAATTCAATTGCAATTTTTTATATGCTTTTTGTATCTAAAAACTGTGTAAATGCCATAAAACATATATATATTGCGTTATCAGAGTGTACGGCGCTATGGAAAAATTGGTCCCCCCACTAACAGCCCAGAACCGACATTTGTAGGCCAACCCCGGCTCTGAAAGCATCGCTCGAGCTTGACCTGCTTTGGGCGGACCCGGCTGCGAACTTATGCGGCTTCGCCCCAAATGTTCGCGGCACCTCGGTCTGGTTCGGGGCCGACATGGTCAAGCAGAAATGCGCGGATTTGGGCATTGATTTGGTATGTAGCGTGCCATGTCCTCTAGGCCGGGATTCCAGGTCGCTCGCGCGCACCAGGTCGTCCAGGACGGCTACGAGTTTTTCGCCGACCGGAAGTGAGCAACTTCGCCAAAATTTGATACAGTGTACTTTGAGGTTGGTGACCGTCTTCTCGGCTCCGCACTACTGCGGGCAGTTCGATAACGCGGCCGCGGTTCTGATTGTCAAGGAAGACTTGCTGGTAGGGGACATGACGCTATCAGACCAAACCACTTCCAGTGCTCCTTCGAAGTCTACAAGCCGCAGATCGGCAAGCTGGTCGTCGCCTCGAAGGAGCTCACCAAGGGATCCAAGGAGACCGCCGCCTGAACGGCCCCACCAAGCTTACAACTATCATCAAATTACCTTAAAAGATCCAGATCATTGAATTGAATAAAACATTTAAAAAGTGCAATTGGCAAAAGGGGCGCTAAAAATATATACAAACCTTTCTGCTGCCTTTTCCTTGGTGAATGACGACAACCCCGTCGAGTCCTTTGATCATCTGATCCAACCACATATCCACTCCAGTCAGAATTGAGATCGGAAGCTCTTGGCTAAAAACAGCAGTATGATCGAGCGGTTCATTCCCACTACTTGTTTCTAAGGATCATTTTTTCGAATCAAAATACAGCAAAAGTTTCTAAACTTTTTACTATTACTGAACGTAAGTGTTACAAAATTATGCTAAAAAATTTCTCGAACAATTTTCGACCAAACATGGCCGATTTTTGGCCAAAATGTCGAGCAAAAAAAAAGTTTTTTTTCGCGTTTTTATTGTTTTTCCGCTTGAAATAGAGCTAAATTCTACTAAAAACGTCGTAAATTACTTATCATTCATTCCAGCCCCGCCCCGCCCCTCCCCCGATAACAAAAGAAACTGCAAAAACTAACTCTGCTCGAATAGAAATTGAGGGGAAATTCTCGCCGCTCAGCACCGGAATCTCGTGGTCGACGAGCATCCGAAGATTCGAAAATTCCCAGACATGCATCGAGGAGCCCGTCTAAATAAAAAAAATTAATCTTCCCACTGGACCGACGTCTGTAGAGATTTTATACGTCAGCGATTTCGGGCGCGTCCATGTTTCGTGGACATTCAGCGACGTATTACTTGAGCGCAACGACGGGTAGACGTTCATTACCGAGACCGCATTTGATAGATCCCACCTAGAACCTAGTTTCTTGACATTTTTTAGGCTCTACATTTCATCAGTCGACTCCGAGAGCCCTTCCCAGATCTTTGTCGTCGGCTCATCCACGTTCGAATACGACGACTCGACAAAGGTCCTCGCCAATTCGTCTCGGATATTCACACCCGAGCTCTCCCATTGTTGCGAGGAACTGGATTGATTATTGCCCTAAAAGAAAATTAAAAAAAAAATGTAGTCAAACCTGATTCGGGCGTTTCACTTGGTCTACGTAAATTGTATTACCGACGCGGTGCGCCATGATGTCAAGCGGTTGGTGGTTGAAGGGGATCATGATCAGCTGTTTTATCTACAAAAAAAAATTGTTTTTAGACGCCAAAATCTACCGTTCGACCACTTCCCACCAAATGTGGAGGCTTCTCGGGTAGAGGGTGCTCGTGGAAGGCTTCATTCACTCTTTCCAAACTAAAAACGAAAAAATGACTCTTTCTCATTGCTATAAAATGAATGATTGTATCGCCCACATTGAATGATGTCGTAGAAACCGCTGCTCGTTCTCATAGCCTGGCGGAATGTTCTGACGTTGCGCAATGGCTTTGCTGAGCGCGGCGTGCACAATTGCTAAGATCAGAAATAATCATCCCACAAGCCGATCCAACCGGATTCCTGTGAACAGTGCGGCGCAATTGGTCGTGGGGCCGGGAAGGCTCGCCTCTGATGGGGCCAAGCATTGTGAGACATTGCTAGAAAATTGCTTGAAAATGGATTGCTATTGTGTAGTACATAATGTCAAACAGCCAATTATATAGCAAATCCCGGCTTCTAGGCATCGATGGAATACCAGGCCTGATTTCTTTGTGTTTCGCAAACTGCAGAAAGAAACAAACTTTATTCAGGGTCAATGAATCAACAAAAACAACAAACTAACAACAATTCAACGAGATCGGAATCAACGTTCCTGTTTGTTCGACAAATCGACGAGCGCCTTCATCCAGCCGGTCGCCAGCTGCTCTGCTGCGGAGCCGTCGAGGTTCAGCTTTGCACGCTAAAAGTAATTGAACGCTTAGTATGCTTTAAAAAAACCTTGTGCACGTCCGCCACGCCTTCAGGTCGGTGCGTCAGGAGAAACTTCAGGTATCCGAGCCAGGCCTCAGGGCTGAAAAGGGATTTCGCAAATTGGATGATTTAACTGACTCCTTGTCGTTTTCATTGATGGCCGCCTTCCATGAGGTTTCCACAAGCGCTTTGTCGAAATCGGGCGCTCGCTTGCTTTCCAATTTTGCTACCGCCTCGTAGACCGAGGTGCTAAAATTGCATAACTTGAGCAGCAGCCATGTTACCTACCTATTTGGCTTCATGTCCATCAAGCGTCTAGCTTCATTTCGGAACAATTCGGAGTCTTGTGCGGCATCGAGGTATTCGAGCCGGGCAACCTTAAATGCGTCTCGTACAAAGGACCTTAGTCGTACCTTCATTTGCGACGCAACGCTCGCATCGGCGGCTTTGAAGCATTGAGCGAATAACTAGAAAACCGATATAATAGAACTAAAAACCAAGTCCCACGTTATCGACTGTCGCTGGAAAATGCTCTACAGCAAAATCGATAGCCAGCCTCCAGATGGGCAACTGTTCGTGCAAGCGGACCTAAACAAATAAATAAATACCATGGAATCACGCACCTTTTGGAAAGCCTCGTCGAAGAGGGACATTATGGCGGGCTCAACTTTGTCTTGGCTCCGGCGCTTCGGGCCACGCTCGAGCTGCGTGATCTCGGCTTCGATCCGCGCCTCCCAGAGCTTCGCATCGCAAGGCGTTTTCTAATTTTCCAGTGATCGATCCCAAAATAGTCCCCACCTCAAGGCCCAGCTTCGCAATGTCGATAATCCGCGCAACATGCGAGCTGTCAGTCTCATCCAGATTTTCTAGCGTCTAAAAACAATCGTAAATAAATTATTAACATTTGAAGCCGACCTGTTGAATGTCGCCCATTGACGCGTAGCCAGCTTTGATCATGCCTTCGCGGAGCCGTTCCACCGCAAGCGCTCTCTCCTCTGAAAATCCCAATGGTTGTTGCCAAAAATTGCAATCAACCTCCTGCCGCGCCAAAGATTTGCAGCAACTTGCGATACATCTGCTCGGAATGGCATTCATTCAAAATGTCTTCATAGGTATCGTAGAGATCCTAAACTAAGGTTTGCAAAAGGTATCGTAAAATACCTTCTCTTCGGCCACCGCTTCAGCCTCGGCCTTAGCCAACAGTTTAAATTCCTTCTCGCCTGGAGCCTCCAGCTAAAACTTTTAGATTAAGAGAAATCTTAGAACTACCTCATTTATTCTCTCAAAAACCTTGGCCTCAATTTTCGCCGCTGATGGGCCAATCTCTCGGCAAGTCTGCCACATTCTGTACAGCATTTCTGAAAAGGATATCAGTAGGTGCAGGGGAATGCTTACCCGCTCTCCGACTCGGATCCTGGATCTGTTTCAACGATTGTTTGAGGACAATTTCGGCAACTTCAAGGTCCAGCACTGCATCGCTAACTTCTTCCGGGGCTTTGTTCAACTAAAAAAATAAAATATTCAAAGGCGCTAAACTACTTCTTCCTCCATATCTTTTTCCTCTTCTGCCGTCGTCTTTCTAGCCCCGCGTCGCTTCAAAAACTCCAGTCGAGTCTTAATCCTGAAACACAATTCTAAAAACGTATTCATTTGCCAAGTACCGATCCACATAGAGTATCTCGACTTTCAGCAATGTGATCCAAAACTCGATTTCCTGTGCGTCTCCCCGGATGGCTTGTTGCAATTGCGTACGGGCGTTGTCGATCTAATTTTTGAAAGAAATGCCGAGATAAGTGACACAAACCGAGCTATTCCCCGTCAATTCCCAGACGGCTGATCGGCAACGCAGCGGCGTATTCGATGAATTGAACTAAAAACAGCCTAGGACCTTGGAAATCTCCTACCTGCAAAGCCACCGTGAACGCCTTGCTGCAAACTCCATTGAGTTTGTACTGGGTCAGAAAATCCAGGCAGCTATTCCACAAGGGGATATTTCCCTAAATCAAATGTATTACTTTTCAGAATCGACTGACCGCAAATCTGTGGGCACATGCGTAATAGAGACCGCCGATTTTTGTGGCAAGCGCCCCGTCGATATCTTTGTAGCGATGCATGTAATCTAGCTTCTTCCTCCGTTTCTTGACCAGGGACAACAGATCCTTCAGGTAGTCGACGTACACCAGATAGTCGGCTTCGGTTTTTTGCTATAAAGCTTTTAGGAGATAGACCAAATCCAACCTTTTTCCCGATACGATATTCGTAGCGGCGGCATCGCTTGACGAGCTCATTCACCTCTTCGTCCTTCAAAATCTCGACATTCTTGAGCTGCTCGAAAAAGGGGACGAGCTTCTCGATACGGAGCTCGACGAACTCTCCCATCTAAAAGCAGAAGTTCTCTATTTTTACATTAATTTTACAAAAAGAATCGAAAAAGAAGGTTTACTAGAAGGAAAGAATAAAATCGGCTGAGACCCGTTTCCGCACGCCCCTTTGCACGGATTTACCTAGCGCGTTTCGTGCACGACTAGGCCATGGAATTTATTTTGTTATTCTTTTTGCAAAATTGTTTTATTAAAATTTAAAACAGAAAACCTTGCTTTCCTTTTAAAAATATGATAAACCAACAACTTTTTTTAGATAATACCCCCTTGACGGCACCCCTGAATGCCGAATTCCTCGTGCCAGAATGAAGACTGTTGTTAGCGATTTAGCGCAAACGCGATGTATTGAGGTTAGTGGCTTTCTCGTTGCCTGTATTAATCTGAGTTTAGGCCGTATTCACAGGAGGCGATGTGGCATGGACTCAGGATGGCCAGCGGTTGTTCGCGACATGCACCGACTCCGTCAAGGAGATCAACCTGCAGAATAATTTGGAGACGTAGGTCGAAAATACAAGGGGTTTATCAGGGACTGTTTACTTTTACTTATACCATTATTTCTAGGCGGGAGATCGGCGGCTCTGACGAAAGGGGACGTGTGACAGCACTGACTATCGACGAGGAGCGAAGGCGGCTTTTTGTTGCTTATAACAGCGGCTTGGTATGATTAGGATAAGGTTTTTTCCACTTCGATTTAGATCTGCGAGTATTCGATGGACGGCGACACGTTTGGCACGACGCTCCGCACCTGGAAGCCGATGCACACCGCACCGATCCTGATTATGAAATTTAATGCCGACTTTTCTTTGTTTGCCACGGCTTCCAGTGATAATAATATCAAGGTCGGCCGTTATGAAGTTATTTTTATCGCAACTGTTTTCAGATTTGGGACGTGCGAAAACAAATCTGCTTGTATCACTTCACCGGCTCATCGGTCGTCACCTACGTAGCATTTGTGCAAAATGGAAAATTGCTTGCTGGGTATTAAATATGTGCTTTTTTGCTATTTCCTTTTTAGGTATATGGATGGTGTTACGATTCTATACAGCTTGAACCCGGGCGTAACAAATCGGGCCCTGACGCAGTGGCAGAATCACCAGGGCCAAATCTCCTACATCGGCGAGATCAAGGACAGTCGAGAAGCCCTTATCGTGTCTCGCGATCAAATCTGCAGCATTGTGGATGTCGAGTCGACCAAGAAGATAAAGGCGCTTCCACTTTTTGAGGTAACGGGAAAAATGTAATTTTCGTCGATCTATTTTTTTCAGGCAATCGAGGATGGTTGTCTGCTTGGTGACCGATTGTTCACAGTTGGTGAAAAAGGCGAGATTGTGGAATGGGAATGCGCGACGGCGAGACGAATCAGATCTAAGAAACTTGCTGGGTACGCCTATCATCAATTTTTGTGTAGTTTTACCATTTTCCAGCCACGGCCTGAACAGCATTTCGTACAACGCCGCTACTCAAAAATTCTTGGTAATTTCGGCGGAAGAGATCATCTATGTGCTGAACCAAGACTTTGACGTCGAACGTCAACTGGTCGGCTTCCACGACGAGGTGCGTCTCCTTCCCAATATTTTTAACAATGTTTGTAGATCTTCTCCACTGCCATCCTCGATAGAAGCGAGAACTTTCCCGGTTACCTTGTTGCAGCCGCCAATACAAGCCAGATCCGCCTCTACAATATGGAGAGCTGGGATTGCAAACTGGCGGATGGTGATAGATTTTCTAGATTTTTTTTTACAAGATTCTTAGGTCACACCGACTCCGTTCTCTGTGTTCGGACCCCGATCTGGGATCACTCCCTTCTCGCATCAAGCTCAAAAGACAACTCCATATTTTTGTGGAAGCTCGTCGCCGGCCGCCAAGAATTGGAACAGATTGCGCTGGTTTGTTGAGTTTTCGCTATGACTTTCGTGCGCTTTAGGGTGATGGCCACCTGAATTCTGTCGTCTCGGTTGCCTTTTCTCATTCTGGGAAACAACCCTTCATCTTGTCCGTCTCTTACGACACTACCCTCAAGCTGTGGGACCTCCGACCGGTAATCAAGAAGGGCCAGAAGAAGCCGGAGGAATTGTAAGCGCTTTTCAGTAAATTAATCACTAGTTGTAGGCCTAAACTGGCCTCTTCGTCAACGATTGTAGCCCATCAGAAAAACGTGACTTGCGTCGATTGTGCCCCGAATGATTCGCTTTGCCTGACCGCCTCGATGGACAAGACGGTTCGCCGTGCATTTTCTGCTTTATCCAAGTTTTAGGCCAAAATTTGGAAGATCGACACTGGGAAGATGCAGCTCGGAATCGCGGGCACCCTGTCGGGGCATAAGCGCGGTGTCTGGGATGCAAAGTTTTCGCCCAATGCGCAGGTTTGTATTCCGACTTTCTAGGCTCATACAATTCTCCTAAGAAAGTGGTGACGTGTTCTGGTGACCAAACGCTGAAGATCTTCAACGTCTCCGATTGCACTTGCTTGCATACTCTCAGCGGTCATACATTCGCAGTTTTGAAGGTAAATAATTTATTATTGATACAATTAAATTTACTTGTTATTGGTGAAACTATCGAGAATAATTATCTCCTCTCCAGGCTGAATGGATCAACAACGCCTCGCAGATCATCTCCGCAGACAGTGGCGGCGTCCTAAAGCTGTGGAAACTTGAGAATAGCGGTGCAAGCGTGGAGGCCAGCATCGAGGCCCACGATGATAAAGTTGGTCTCGCAAAGTTTTTGTATAAAAGTTTTAGATCTGGACGATGACGCCTACTAACGACGAATCGGGCTACATCACGGCAGGCAGTGACGGAAAGATTATTTTGTGGAAGGACGTCAGCGAGGAGAAGCGGGAAAAGCAGGAACAAGTCCGTCGCGAGAATGCCGAACAAGAACAGGTAAACAACCAGCAATCTTCGGAATCTGTCCTTTAGACGCTTTCCAACCTCATTTCCCAAGAGAGATTCGACGATGCGCTACAATATGCCTTGGGATTGAATCGCCCATATTGCGCGCTAAAGGTAAATTATTTTTTTTGTCGGCTGATCAGAATTTGTATAATGAAGAACTTGGCGTTATGGCATTTCGGCAAGCTAGAATTCGCGTCATAAAAAATTAGGAATTCCATGTTTCCTATTGTGACGTTAAATCGTCTAAATCTGACGGGGTTACCGCCATTTTCAGGTGGTCAACAAGCTAGTGGAACGAGAAGCCCTCGTGCCCGCTATCAGCCGCCTGGAATCAGACCAATTGGCGGTGCTTCTCGGCTTTGTCACGCAATGGAATACGAACAGCCGTACGGCGACGGTAGTCACTTTTTAAAATTGGATTAATTTTCCTTTTTAGATAAGTCAACAAGTCCTGCAAGCTATCCTTTTGACGAATCATCCCGACCAGCTACTCAAATTGCCGAACATTGCCCAGACGATCCAAGCGCTGCTACCGTACACGAAGCGGTAATTTATTTTTTTGGCCGAATGCTTCATCAAGCATCTTTTAGATATGTCGACCGCTTGTACAAGGCTCAACAGGACGTGTCGCTGTTGGATTACACAATGTCTCAAATGCGAATCAATTAGTTATCAACGTTATTTGTTTTCTTTCTTTTTGTTGATTTTCCTGTTGTCTTACTGATTGTTATTTTTGGCTTGTTAGATCGTTATTATATGTTGTTACGGTTTGATAAAGATATCCTTATGTGGGAACTTTGTCGTTTTCGGTTCACGACCGCTGCTTATTTCGGTAGTAAAAGTTTTCTTTTCAAGGTTACAGTTGTGTACTCTTAATCGAATATTTTTAGCACAATGGCCGACTTACCAATGGAAGAGATCGACGACTTGCCAGAGCTGGTAAGACCTAGCCCCTTTAAATTATATTTGTCTTTTTGCTTAGGTCGACGATGCGGAGCCCACGAAAATGCCCTCATTGGTCGATCAATATAAAGAAAAGCCAAAGGATGAAGACTGGCAAGTTCCAAAGACGCGGAAGCGGAAATCGCGCGATGTGGATATGGGAGACTCAGAAGACGTGGTTCGTAATCTTTTTTTAGTCTATGGCTTTTTGTAGGTAATCGACTCGCTAAAAGGCAGCGACGATTTTTTGAAGAAAGTCTCCAACGATGCTGAGGAAGGCATGGACACGACAGAGGTTGTTGCCGCTCCCAGCAAGTCATTTTTTTCTGCCATTTTTCCCATCCTTTGAGAAATCGTTAATGCCTATAAAAACTTTCAGAAAACGATCGAAGGGAGAAGAAAACGAAATGCGCAAAATTCCGGTGCCACCAAATCGCTACGGGCCTTTGAAGGAAAACTGGGTACAACTGGTGGCACCTGTCGTCAAGCAGCTCGAGCTCCAAATGCGCTTCAACATGAAGAAGCGAGTGGTTGAGATCAGGAATCCACCGACCGTCACCGATACGACGAAATTGCAAAAGGTCACAGATTTTTCAGCTGTTATTTATGTTTGTTTTAGGCAGCAGATTTCGTGCGCGCTTTCGTTCTGGGCTTCGACCTGCAGGATGCGATCGCGCTTATCCGGATGGATCATTTGTTCTTGGAGACGTTCGAGGTTGGTTTTTGGTGTTTAGTCGTTTACACTTTTTCAATTTTTTCTGCCCCGCTGCCACTACAGAAATATTTCCGTTTTCCAGATCGACGACGTCAAATTTTCGTTGAAGGGGGAGAGCAAATCCCGTGCCATCGGCCGTATTGCCGGCCACGTAAATTACGCTTTTCATATCTTTATGTAAAAATTCCAGCACGGCCAAACGAAGTTAACCATCGAGAATGTGACAAAAACTAGGATGGTCGTTGCCGGCGCAAAGGTAAAAGAATTTTTGGTTTAAAAACGCTGTCTGTAGATCCATCTATTGGGTGCCTACCAGAATATTCGCATGGCTCGTCACTCCATTTGCAGCTTGATTTTGGGTAAGTTAATCTTATCCTCTTTGCAAAGAAAAATTTAGGCGCTCAACCATCCAAAGTCTATGGAACCCTGCGCCACTACGCTTCCCGCGTCAACGAACGGCTGTAATCGCTTCAAGCCATCTGTATTGTTATCATCCCCTAACCATTGTTTCCTGTTATTGTTGTTTCTGGAGAGAATTTAGATAAATCTTTACTCACCAATACGGATGTGACAGGGAAAAAAGTGGTGTGTCGTCTGTACGTGTCACTGTGCTGGCAATCGGCAACGGAGTTTATTCAGCAGAGGAATGCATGGTGGGCGAAGAAATATCAGTCGAGTAACGGGCCATGGGGGGGAGGACTCGCACAAAAGAACGCTCAATTTTTTTACGTTGTAGCTGTTTTTAATTCGATTAATTCCATGGCGGGAGTTATTCTTTCGTCTCTTTTGTTTCCTTGGTCGCCTCCTTCGTCTCCTTGTCACGGGTCCGGTCTTTGGTCACGTCCTTCGTCTTCGAGTCCAGCGTGACCTTCGTCTCCTTGGTATCTCTTGAGCTTCGCTGCTTCTTCACTTGCTTCGAGTGCTTGTCACTGCAAATCTTGGCGGTTTATTTTAAAAGTTAACCTACGGTTTTTCCGCTGCACTACTTTTGTGGGGGTCGGGTGGTTCGGGTGTTTCGGTGATGACGTCGAACTTTGTCTCGGCCACCACCTCGACGTGTGCCACGTTTGCGCCGAACATGTAGCCACCACGGGCTAGATGGCGCGCGATAGCGCTCTGAAATTTGCCCATTTCTTAGATCTAGCTCTAGCTACCTGATGGAGTTTGCGCGCCTCGATGAGGGCTTTCTGCTCGTCGGTGAGCGGCTCATCGAGCTCGGCGCCGAGCTGCTGTGGGCCCCAGTCTTTACGACGGCCCTTTAGCGTCTCTTCTGAGCACATGTTGAAGTACTCGTTTGGTTCGACGTCTTCCTGAAGGCGCAGAAATGCATATCCAGGTTTTTGCGGTGTTTTTAAATATAGAAAAGTGATATGATTGATACACATATTTTGATTACAATTGATTTTGATTTTGATACACAATTAAAATTTTTGATTTTTAATTAAAATTTCCCACGTTTAAAACTTGATAAAAATTCTTTTTAACCTTTTGTTTTCGCTTCTTCAAAAGTCCCCTCATTAAACCCCCCGCTAACAAGTCAGTACCGAACTTAGGACCCACCCTTGCACGCAGCCGCTCGTTCAGGTCTAGATTGTCTAGGGCGGCCGACATCTCCGGGGCGTCGAGGCACAACGTCGTGTGCGGATCCTTCGGCGCGACTTTCTCATCGGTGGCGGCTTGACGTTGCTTCTCGTTGGCGTCTTTTAGCTGTAAAACCGCAGGAATAAACCAAACTTGATCAAACTCACAAAGTCAAAGTTGACTTGGGTTTCCGGGCGCACGTTTCGTACCTTCTTCAGGCGATTACCCTGAAAATATCCGGTAGAGGTCGAGGAAAACCGAGTACTTCAGCTTCAAGCTCGAGGAAGAAGCGATGCCGGCCAGCCTCATCCCAGTTTCCGCCCAATTCCGTCGGCTGCCACTCTTCGCGAGCGGCCGGCTGAAAAACCGCCAAGTTTCTCTAGTTCTGAGCCCTGACTTCTTTTCCCTTGTCTTCTGTTGTGGTGCCGGTTGGCTTCTCGGCGGCGGGCTTCTTCTCTTCGGCGGCTGCTTCCGGTGCCGCTGGGGCGTCGGGCTTCGCCGACGGTGGAGCAGCGACAGATTTTTTAGACCTGGGTGAGAAGCTGTTGGCGGTTGATGAACTAATAATTACTTTTTTGACGCCGGCATCACAGATTTCTGGCTGCCGACCTTCTTTTTGGAGGTTTTCGTCGAAGACTCCGTCGGCTTCTTCTTACCCTGTCGCCGACGGTACTGAGAAGGGTGATTTTTTCGAGCGATTTCCAACTCACCCAAATGAAACATAGGACAATGAACGCCACGATGAAGATGACCACCGGAATGTTAAACAACGGAATCTTCCACCATAGGTCGTCGGCTAACAAAGGGCAGTTGAAAAGAAAAGACCGGTGAAAGGCTTACCCATTTTGGCGTTAGCTGAGCTGGCTCCGGAGGCCGCGGCTCAAACTGGAGGAGGGTAAGAAAGTGGGAACAAGGTGAGGAGCCGAATTCAGGTTTGGCATGCTCGATTGCGATTCTTTATTCAAATCAACATTTTAAGAAAATTGGCTCCGAGACGACGGCGTAATTCAAGCAAAAGCACTATTATGCTATCGCACGTTTTTAAATATTCGTAAGAATAGCTTCATGCTCCGTCCTGCTGCTTCACCCTCAACAGGACGCGCTTCGGGTTGGGCTTCAGAATCTTCTGAAAGCTGTGGTTTAGGAGAGGCGGTAACGCCGTGTTGCCAGCTTCTGGACTCACTGTAACCCTCTTTTGGTCGAAGTGGAAATTCCGTACGTGAGATAGCACATCTTGTGCAGAATTTTTTGCTGATTCCGAATCCGTTTCAAAGTTGGAACCCTCAGATTAAAGTTACAAGCGTTTTTAATACCCAAAATGCCACAAATCGCTTACTTTAAAACGTTCTAAAAATTCCGTAAGATACTTTTGGGAGGACAGTAAGACATTTTCCGGGGTAAAAAAACGTGCTCTTTCGAATGGGCTACCTCGCAAACCCGTAGCTCAAAATTTGCAAAAAAGTTTTTTTTGGCGGGGACCCTTGCCCAAGATCGTCGATTTTCGAAATTTTCGAAATTTCGAGCTACGGGTTTTTGAGATAGCCCATTCGAAAGAGCACGTTTTTTTACCCCGGAAAATGTCTTACTGTCCTCCCAAAAGTATCTTACGGAATTTTTAGAACGTTTTAAAGTAAGCGATTTGTGCATTTGGGTATTAAAAACGCTTGTAACTTTAATCTGAGGGTTCCAACTTTGAAAACGATTCGAATCAGCAAAAATTCTGCACAAGATGTGCTATCTCACGTACGGAATTTCCACTTCGACCAAAAGAGGGTTACAGTCAGCCCTACGTTTGAGAGCCCACCTCAAGTTGCTGCAGCTGCGTGGCCTCGTCCTTGTATTTGGTGTCTGGTGGAACGCGACAATCGGCTTCGTAGATATCCTCAAAATCGCGCATCGGGTTCGGCAACCAGATGTCGCGCAGCTGCTTCACCGCCTGAAATTGGCATCATCGAGCGTCTTCAAGAGCTCCCGATACTTCATTGAGCACGACTCACCCCCGGGTAGTCCAGTTTGTTACCCTCGATGATCGTTTTGTGGGCATCCTGAAAATCGCCAACGTAGCTTTTAGTTTGCGGTGATCTGCCCTAGAATTATCCTTGTAGATGGCCTAACCGTCAGATTCTGCTGCCGCTCAATATACTCTGCGGTCTGCTCCGGTGGGTCGCCCCAGTGGAGGCGCGCGGTGGTCAGGCGACGCTAGAATAATTTCTCTACATCCATTTTCAAAACACTCATACCCTGCCAGCGACGAAATAAATGGCCAGACCGATGATCAGGGCCAACGTGAGCGCCGAAATGAGGATGACAGCAGCAAGATGGGCTGTTGGGGCCACATATTTGCCCTCCTCCAGCCCCAAGAAGTCGTTCTGATGCTCGCGGATGTGTTGCGGTGCGCCGGCCGCCTAAAACGGCACCCAAAAACGTCTTTTCTTCCTTGGGTTGCGAAAGTTGTCGCGGAAACTCACCCCAAGGAGCGTAGACAATAGCAGCCGCTCGCCCTCGTCGGCCACATAGTTCGCGGCGTCCGAGTGCCCGATGTACATGATGAAGCGCGCTTGAGGCCCCTCCAGGTTTCGCATTGCTAGGATGGAATGGTTTTCGGGATAAATGAATCCACACACCGGTCCGCGCAAAGCGGTTGACCGTCGTGTTGTACGGCATATTTGGAGTGGAGATTTTTTGCGTATATTTTGTTTTATAACTATCTATCCGGATTCCAATTCCGGGATGCAGGTTAGCTTCCCAGAGATCGTTCGAGAGGAAGATCTCAAGTTAGCTTTCCACGCTAATATCTGGGGCTAGGCTACCGTAGGCAGAGGACTTGCCGAAAACGCCGCAAATACGGCATCTCCGAAATATGGAAGTTCCCAATTTTTGCCAACTTTTATTTGCCTTTTGCAACTTTTTTTTTACTTCATTAAATTGCTTTTCTTTTTCTCAATATTTTGGAACCTCTGCAACCTGCAGACTTACGAAAAAGACGGGAATGATAGACAGATTTTTCTCTTCTTTCCTCTCGTTTTAAAATTTTTGGCTTTTCCAGGGATTGTGCGGCAGTGTTTACTTTTGGTAAACAATATACGCGTCTCTAATCTCGAATGCAACTCCTCCCTGCGTCGGCTTTCGTGCTTTCCTACCATTTCCAAGTCCGGGCTTCTCTTGACCACGTGAAAAACGTGCTGCCCCCTTCGTCTTGGGGGATTTTTAGGGCTTTTTCTCTCTTTTCCCCGGCAAAATAGAGCGCCTGTTACGCGGAGAACGCAGGTCTGCCCCCCAGTTAGCAAAACAACATTCGATCCCGTTCGTAAACACTTCTTTTCGCTTGTTTTTTTGAACCGTTTTTGCACAAATTTGCAACTATTTCTTTGCAGATGCCGAGCCCTCCCAAAATTGATGAACTTTTCCAACTCGACGGCTACCTGCAGCCTTTCCGGTGAGTTTTAAAAGGCCCTTTTTTCTTTCTGGCTTGTTCTCCTATAGTGCATTTTCAGTGGCGAAATTGAGCGGCGATATGGCGTCTTCAAGGAGTATGAGCACAAAATCGAGGAATGCGGCGGCTGGGAACGGTTCACGCAGGGCTACAAGGAGTTCGGAATGATTGTTGAGGTATTTTTTTGTTTTGCTTCCACAAATATTTTAGCCCGACAATACAGTGAAGTGCCTCGAGTGGGCGCCCGGAGCCGATTCCTTGTCGCTGATTGGCGATTTCAGTCAGTTTGTAGTTTTTGCTCAAGACAAATGCTTCTAGACGGCTGGAACCACGATACGCACAAATACACGCGTGAAGATTACGGGCGCTGGAGTTTGACAATTCCGCCGAGTTCAGATGGCAGTTGTGCGGTAAAACATGGGAGCATAATTAAGGTAATAGATTATTTTTAACCGTTATTTTGGAGATTTTTTAGATTGCCGTCACGAAGGATGGGCACACGAAAAACAAGCTGTCTCCTTGGGCTCATTATGTGACCAGGCCGACAGACAGCGTAGTGTACCATCAAGTAAGATTTTTGAGTTTTATATTCCTATCTTTGTTTAGATCTTCTACAACCCCGCCAGCCCCTACAAGCTGCACGTTTCGCGCCCGACTCGCCCGAAGTCACTGCGCATCTACGAGGCTCATGTCGGCATCAGTAGCCCGGATGGGAAGGTATTTTTAATCTTCAGGTCTCAGTCATTATACCTAGGTAAACACCTACCGCGCATTCGCCGACGAGGTCATTCCTCGCATCAAAGCCCAAGGCTACAACACCATCCAGCTGATGGCTGTTATGGAGCACGTCTACTACGCATCGTTCGGCTACCAAGTCACCTCATTCTTCGCGCCGGCTAGGTAATTTTTTCTCGGAAAAGCTGACCTGGTGTCACTCACAGTCGCTGCGGAACGCCTGATGACTTGAAATACATGATTGACAAGGCGCACGAGGCGGGCCTCACCATGCTGCTGGATGTCGTCCATTCGCATGCATCGAAAAATGTGGAAGATGGTATTTTCCCAGGGGTTTTTTTTTTTGAAAAATTATTGTTCAGGCCTAAACGGCTGGGATGGAACCGATGGCGGTTACTTCCACTCGTCGGCGCGTGGTTTCCACAACCTTTGGGACAGCAGGCTCTTCGATTACACCCAGTTCGTTTAATGATGGTGTTCATCTACTTAGTTTTAGGATTGAGGTGTTGCGCTTCCTGCTTTCCAACCTACGCTGGTGGATAGACGAGTACGGGTTTGACGGGTTCCGTTTCGATGGCGTGACAAGCATGATCTACCATAGCCATGGAATGAGTAAGATTTTTTGTGAAAGAAATTCTTCTTTTTTGCAGATGATGACTTTGCCGGCGGCTATCCAATGTACTACGGGTTGAACGCGGACACCGACTCTCTCGTGTATTTGATGCTCGCCAATGACTTTTTGCACAAGAAATATCCCAACGTCATCACCATTGCTGAGGTTTTTAGGGTTGATCGCTCGTCATGGTTTCTTTTAGGAGGTTTCCGGGATGCCAGCACTTTGTCGGCCAGTTGACGAGGGTGGCCAAGGCTTCGACTATCGCCTGGCCATGGCCATCCCGGACACTTGGATCAAGCTCCTCAAGCACACGCAGGACGAAGATTGGGACATTGCCAACATTGTGCATACGCTGGAGAACAGGCGGTATGTTTGTCGTTCTAAAGAATACCTTACGATTTTCATAGCTACAAAGAAGGACATGTGGCTTACGCCGAATCTCACGACCAAGCGCTCGTCGGTGACAAGACGATCGCTTTTTGGCTGATGGACAAAGGTATCTAAAGTCTACTGACTCGTCCTTATTTTTAGAAATGTACGACTTCATGTCGACGATGAGCCCTTTGACCCCAATCATTGATCGCGGACTCGGGCTCCACAAGCTCATCCGACTTCTCACCTACGGCCTTGGAGGCGAAGCCTGGCTCAATTTCATCGGCAACGAGTTCGGCCACCCCGAATGGCTGGACTTCCCGCGCGTCGGAAACAACGAGAGCTTCCACTACGCTCGCAGGCAGTTCAACCTTGTTGATGATGACCTCTTGAGGTTCCTAAAAAAATTTTTAGTAAAAATTTCTTCTAGATACAAGTTCCTCAACAATTTTGATCGCGAGATGAACCGCGTCGAGGAGGAAAGCGGCTTCCTGCATAAGGGGCCCGTATGAGCAGCATCTTTTACTCGTACGCCGTATTTTTAGGCCTACGTTTCTTGGAAGCACCAAGGAGACAAGGTGGTCGTCTTTGAACGCGGCGGTCTCGTCTTCATCATCAACTTCCACGGCCAAAAGTCGTTCCCCGATTACAAGATCGGAGTCGAGCATGCCGGAAAGTAAGTGTTTGAAATTTTGGCGTGATTTTGGTTTAGGTACGCTATCACCCTGGACTCTGATCGTGCCGAGTTCGGAGGACACTCGCGAGTCGACCCTGCCTCCCAATTCCACACCTTCCCCGAGGGGTAAATATCTTTAGCATTATTAGTTAGAAAATTGTTTCAGCTACGCCGGTCGCCCCAACCACCTGTGCGCCTACATCCCTTCCCGAACTGCCCTCGTTTTGAAACGTGTCGATTGATCTGAAGAATACGACCGGAATGCTGATGATAATAATCTGTGCCATTGTTTTGTGATATTTTGCTCAAGTTGCCATGTTTTTGTTGAGCCTTCATAGTGCCATTAGACCCCAGCTCTTTTGTTTCCAAGAGCCTTTTATAATAAAGTTTTTGAGGAAGAGGAAGAACAAGCAAATCACGCTGGATATTGTGGTCCATATAAACAAGTATTTTTGTGAGATACGGCACTATACTGGTTAGGGGGGGCCACTTTGGTTTTCGATTTTTTGAGTCTTTCTAGGCTACTTTTTTGTGCTGGTTCCGAATATAACAAAATCAGAGTAGTAAAACATCATTATCTAAACGTTTGTTAAGCGTTAGAGATGCAGACATTCGGTATTGACCTAAAAATAAGGCTTCGTGCCACCGGGGGCCTAGTCGCTCGATGGGCGCGAGCTCATACAGGTTTCGAAATCGGGGCGCCCGGGGCGCGAAGCGCCCAGGCGCCCCGATTTCGGAAGAGTGGAGCGGCAGCCCATCCGAAGCGACGGCCCACCTTGCCTGACAATGCGGCAAGCCTCAAATTGTGCATAAGTACACTTTTTATTAATAAATTTTACGCAGTTTTTCTGGATAAACCCAACGGTATGGCATGCTGTTGCGACTCTAATCGCATGTGCAGAAAATTTTTGCGAAAAATTACGCTACGTATAAAATATGAAACTTTTAAACTTTAGCTAAAAAGTAAGAATTCAGAGATAGCTGTATGAGTGGAAAGCAGAACATCCGGCTGCTGCCGCTCGCCGGAGCCGCCGGGGATGATGGGCCGTACTGTTTCCTGTTAATGGTCGGTTTTTATTTTCAAAGTCATTGTTTGAAGCTATAAAGAGGTGTTTCCGACAATTCTATTTTGTTCCAGATAGACGACTGCAAAATCTTGCTCGACTGCGGCTGGGATGATCGCTTCGACCTCAAATACATTGACGAGATTATGGTATTCGAATACCAGAGTTTTAAAAGATTGTGCTTTAGAAATACTGCTACTCGATAGATGCCGTTCTACTTTCTCACTCGGATCGAGCGCACCTGGGCGCTTTACCGTTGCTGGTCAAGAAGGGACTCCGATGTCCGATTTATGCAACGGTGCGTGGTGTAATATTTTTTTGGAATAATCTTTCTAGGTCCCGGTGGCAAATCTCGGAAAGCTCGTCATGTACGATTGGATGAATTCGCACCATAACATTGAAGAATTCGACGTCTTCAATCTCGATGAGATCGACGCTGCCTGGAAATCAATAATCCCGATTAATTACAATCAAAGGGTAAGACTGATTTGGCTTTTTTGTACTGGCTTTAGATCAATCTCGCTCATCGCAATGTAATTTGCCGGGCCTTCAATTCGGGCCATTCTCTGGGAGGCGCTTACTGGAGGATTACAAAAACTGGAGAAGAAGCTATCATTTACGCCGTTGCTTTCAACCACCGAAAAGACTGGCACTTGAATGCCATGACTTATGGTAAACCCAGTTGCAGGAAATCCTACGAATTTTTCAGATTTTTATCGTCCCCATCTTTTCATCATGGACTCAACAAATTCTCTGTATACAGCCCCTAGAAGAAAGCAGAGGGACGAGTCATTGGTGAAAAAGGTAAGTAATTTTTACGCAGAAATCAAGTTTGTTATTCAGATTGTTGATACTGCCACAAATGGGGGAGAAGTGATGATCGTGACTGACACAGCGGGGCGTTCGCTGGAGATTGCCTTCTTCTTGGATTCGTGCTGGAGCGCGTAAGCTTCAGCTTCTAGTACAAAAATCATTGTTTGTTTTCAGAATCAATGATCTCAAGACTACCTCCTTGGTGCTGATGAGCAACGTCGCGGCTTCGGTCGTTGACCATGCAAAGATGCACATCGATTGGATGAATAAAACAGTTGCCGAGTATGTTGGAAGCAGAGGATTTGACATTGTCATTCAGGCGCTTCGAGACCACCGCCCAGAACCCGTTCAAGTTCAAGCACGTACATCTTGTGCATCGGCTGCAAGACCTGGATCGGCTGCGCTCGCCAAAGGTGCGGATCCTTTGCTAAATTTCAATTATGTTTAGGTGGTCCTCTGCAGTCAAATGGATATGGAATCCGGGTATGCGTACGAGCTCTTCTCGAATTTTGTCGCAGATCCGCGTAACGCCCTCGTTTTGACGAGTGAGTGACTAATCTGGTTTATTGTAGTTTTTCGTGGGAAGCGAATGCTTGGTAATAGCTGTATTTTTCTAGGTCGGCCACGCGCAAACACCATCGGGCACTACTTCTATCAGCTAGCTCAAGACGGCGCAGCCGGAGCCAGTAGAACTTTCAATATCAGAAAGGTTGACTTAAATGTTTTTTTTTACATCGCCGCTTTAGCGCATCTTCCTCGATGGGCCCGAGTTGGAGGAGCATCGCCAGCGAGCTGCCCAGAAGCATGCTGTTGAGCAGGAGAAAAGGTAATAAGCGCGTTCCGAAAAATCACACTTTCTTCAGGTTGGAAAAATTCCGAAAGGAACAGCGCCTCTACGTCGGAGCTTCCTCC
This sequence comes from Mesorhabditis sp. LJ9110, assembly GCA_038088335.1. Lineage (NCBI taxonomy): Eukaryota > Metazoa > Nematoda > Chromadorea > Rhabditida > Rhabditidae > Mesorhabditis > Mesorhabditis sp. LJ9110. The sequence continues at coordinate 68,980 of JBBGBA010000036.1, forward strand.
TCTGATGAGAGCGAAGACGAGGAAGAGATTGCAAAGGTGTGTATCTAGCTAGCTCGTGATTATTTTCAGGCTGTTGACAAATACATTATTGAAACCGACGTCCGTAATCGTAAGCGCAAGAGAAAACATGGTAAATTACCATTTTCATGAAATTAATGATGCTTTCAGAGGTGCGAAAACACACCCAGACCGTCATCCCCGGAATTTCTGTAAAGCTCATTGAGGAGTCGCAATTTGTCGAGAAGCCGAAGGAAGTTAGCGAGGATGAGGTACCCGCATCGCTTGGTTAAATTTGATTTTGTTTTAGGAAATTGAGGCTGAGGTCGAGGAGATTCGGAAGTCGAAGTCGCGCCGAGTCGCCACTGGTATTTTTTGCGTTCAACAGTTTATCCCATCTTAGATGACATCGAGATGCAAAACTGGGACAATCCCTTCGACCTCTATTTCCGGCACCATGTTTTGGTGTACTACGGTATGGGAAAGGTCGGTTGACGATATTGAGTTTTATTTCTCACTCCCTTTTTAGAGCGACGTCAAAAAGAAGAAGCGTGCCGGCTTCCCGATGTTCTCATTCGACAACGATAAGCGCAAGATGAATGTGAGGATTTTTGAGCTTCCTGGTTTTTGCCGATCATCGAGTACCACAAAAAAAACTATTTACATTTTTCTTTTAGACGTCTGACTACGGGGAGCCAATAAACCCGGAAATCTTCCAGGAAAAGCAGCGCAACGACATGTGAGTTTTCATATTCAGTTTTTGAAAGGAGATTTCAAGGTTCGTGCCCGCTCCGATGCAGCGCCCCGACGAGAAGCCCGACGAGGACAAGAAGCCGACGATCAAAGATGAGGAAACGGACGGGGACGAGTCGGACAAGCCACTCCTCGGCTTCACCGACGACGACTGGCCAACCAAGTGCATCGAGGAACAAGAGGAGGTTCAGGTGAGGTGTCATTCTTTATTAGGAAAATAGCGATAGTACCGGAAAATTGTAAGCGATAGATGTGCTTTGTTATTTTGTACAGCGAGTGAGTCGGGGGATTATTTCTTTTCTTCCTTCTTGACCTCGGGCTTGGCGGCGGGCTTTTTCTTCGCGGCAAGCCTCTCCCTGAAGAAATGGGCCGTCTTGTTTTTTCTTCTTTCAAACCTGAGCGCGGTGATGATGATGCCCTCCTCGGCGTAGCCGTACTGCACGAAACGAGACATGTAGCGTTTGAGGAAAAAGTCGCACATTGCATCCTCTTTCCCCATCACCGACTAAAGAAGTTTTTTTTTCTAATAGTTGCGCAAAATTACCTGTACAATCTGTCGTCGTTCGCGGTAATCACGTTCGTATTCGGCCAGGATCTCTTCATCTGTCATTCCCGCCTGCAAGCGATGATTAAGGATTATAAAAAGTTGATTTAGCAATTTTTCTTAGGTTCAGAAGTGACCTATAGTTGTTGATAAAATTCTCTCTGGGGGAAAGTAAAAAACGACGGTTAAGGAACTTACAATGAGGCCATTTTGCGTTGAAATTTTTTTATTCTGCCAATTTTTACGTTTAGCAATGATGAAAACCAGTGTGATTACACCTTCTATATTTGATTCGAAAAATTGGACGAGGAAAGAAACGAGGAAAAGGAAAAAGGAAAATAAGAAAAATCTTTCATGATATCCTGAAATCAGCAAAATGCATCTACCTGCTTCGCGATCATCACAATGGCCAAGGCCGGTGTCCGAGCGTACAGCGCGGCGTCACGGGCCGCCTGGAATCGCTTGTCCAGCGCTTCCATCTAAACAGCGTAAATAACTCCGCATCAGTAACTTGTATACCTTAAATCGACGACGGTGCATGTAGATCATGACAAGGATGAAAATGTCGGCGAGGATAATCAGGGCCGCGGTTCCTAAAAACAATTCAAACGGATTCCCCGGGGCTTTTTTTGCTACTTACCAATGTTTATGGCGGCTGCAGTAAAAGCCCACGACATTGGGTCACCGTTTGGAGGGGGCGGGAGTCAAAATGACGACTTTAGTTTTTAAAAAATCGTGAAATTTTATGCAAATCAATTCCATGCAAATTTTCAGGTGCTCTGCTCGGTGGTGTTCATCGACTTTGAAGGGCGCGTTGACGGCGATGCCTTGACGTCCATGTTGGATCAGGTGCGGGATGGTCAAGCTCTTGTAATCGGTTTTTGCAGGTGAAGCCCCGAACATTGATCCTGGTCCGTGGCAACGACGAGGAGAACAAGCATATAAAGGACTATTGTGCAGCGAATTTTGCGGACGAGGTAAGAATTTTTCTCAGGACCCGACCGTTCCGATCTAGACCGACGTCCTGGCGCCCACCGTTGGCGAGACGATCAGCCTTGGCCTGAACATGCAATTCATGGACATTGAGTTGACCGACGATTTGTGCTCGCGCATCAAGTTCAAGCCGGTAAGATTTTGGTTTAATTGTCCAGATCGCCTAATTTTTTACAGTTAAATGACGGCGGGCGAATGGCGTGGATCAACGCGCGGATGCTGACGAGAAGACGCCTGAAGGAAAAGCTACCGGAGGAGATGAGGGTAGGAATTTGTGTGTTTTATATTAAAAAAATGGCTCACCGGTTTTAACGGAGGAGCATTTTCAAACAGTTCAGTCAACAAAGGCTTCACTGTGAAAATGCTGTCTTCTTCTTCAAAATTGGCCCAACTCACTTACTTCGGAGTTTTTAATTTTGTCAAAAGTTTTTGTATTTTTTAGTGATCGCAAGCTGCTACCAGTAATAAAATTTTTCCGAAAACAGGTTTGCTAATTGTTTTAAAGGAAGCGCCAAAGAAAATTCCCACCATCTCGAAATCGTTACAGGCTCGATATGCTGAGGGTGGAGATGAAGACACGATAGTGGCTGAAGTCTGCCCTCCCAAGCTGGCCATCACTCACGAGGTACGGTTCTCCTGCTGTTTGGAAATCCTTTCTAGTCCGTCTACATGAACGAGGTCAAGCTGATGGACCTCAGGGACGAGGTGCGGAAGAAATGCGATCAATCGCTGACCGACAAGGATGAAATGGTAAGCCTTATAAAAAATTTTGGACTTTTATCGCAGGTGGACCTACGCGAGGGCCGGCTGCTCATTGGCCAGCGGTTTTCGATGAAACGCGTCGATGCGGGCAACTTTTTCATTGAAGGAAAATATGGGGCTAGGTTTGTTTTTCGGCCTATTTTTTTGTACGACTCTTTTAGCTACTTCAAATGGCGGGAATACTGTGTGAAGAAATTCGCGCACGCTTAGATGAGATGATGTAACCGGACGTACCAAGCCTATTTATTTGTTATTTTGTTGCATATAGGTGCCGGGGCACGTTTGTTGCCTGATAAATGTTTATACATTACATTCCCGAGGAATTTTTTGAGAACCAGTCTATTGACTGTCGAATTATTTGAATCTTGTGCTAGTCGTACTCCAGAGCAATTCTGTGAATGCCCGGATTTTGGGTGATTTTCTTGTTGATTTATAGTTAGTGATTTAAAATTTAGTTTTAGGTTGAATAACAAATTTTTCGAACCTAAATCTCATCACCCCGGGAGCGTAGAAACATGGTTCCGAAAAAAGGGCTCCGTTTAATTCGTCATAATTTTTATCGAATCATTTAACTTTTGTTTTCTAATTTAGTAGATGGATGTCGACACCCTAAAGGCGGGCGATGAGCCCTACATGCAGTTCGACAAGCTGCATTTTCGAAATTATATGCCAGGTTTGGTTGGCTGTTGAAAAAACACCCAATTGTTTAGGCGAGATCAAGAGATTGAGCATCCTGCACGTCACTGCCCTGAAGACTTTCGATAAGGTATCTTCCCTTTATTCATTATCACACCGTATTCAGATTGGCCAACCCGTGCCCGATGGCCTCTACGACAGCCGCATGGGCCCTAACGAGCGCTTCGACGCCTGTGCGACCTGTGGCCTCGGAGAATTGTGCGTCTACAGCTTCGAAATTTACCAATTTGTTTGTATTTAGACATTGCCCCGGCCACGTCGGACATATCGAATTGTCGGTGCCCGTCTTCAACCCGCTGCTTTTCAACTTTCTTCTGAAGGTATCTACACTGCGTTAGACCTCTACGAATTGTTTCAGTTGATGAAAGGCACTTGCATTCATTGCCACTCGCTCTGCCTCGATTCTACTGGCGAAAAGGCGCACATGTTTATGGCCACGTGAGTAATTGAAAAATTGTACAGGGCCCAAATTTCAGGATTCGATGCCTAGAATTGAATCGGCCGGACATCATTGGCGAGTTGCCTTGGGAGTTCGAGAGTTTGATCGGTCGGATGAGAGGTGGAAACTGAAATTCTTTTTTGTATTGCAATTTAGATGTCGCTACCGACGCGGAAATGGACGGCGTGCTCGACGACTATATCGAGAAATGTGCCGGTGTTCCGATTGGAAAATTGATCGGTATGTCGTTTTATTTTGAGATCATTGAAAGAAAAATCGGGATTTACAGTGGTAAATTGAGTATTTTTGCAATGATTCGAAAACTGCTATAGCAATCGGGCTGGAAGTTTCAGTGAACATTTCAAATAACTTCGATTTTCTTTGCAAAATTTCAAATCGTTCTTGCTTGAAATGACCGAATGCTAGCATGGACTTTTTTATTGGGACAACCCCTGCACAAAAAAAGTAGATAGATAGGTACAAAAACTATCAAAATTAAAATAAGGACGTCATGTGTTTTTCACTGCAATAAATCCCTTTCAGCGGATTCCACCAACGTGAAGCCCCATCGAACAATCGTCGACCTGCGCTATCGCTATCAAACCGAATTCCAGCAACTGATCGTAGGATGACGTCCACCTATATATAATTTTTTGTTTAGTTCAAACGTACGAAGAAGTGTCCGCGTTGTAAGGGCAACAATGGGTCCATATTTAACGACGAGAACCGCTGCCTGATCTTCGATTTTGGAGGCAATAAGTATCAAGGTGAGCTTTTTGCGGCCAAGTTTACTTACTAGACTATTACCGCATACCTTATTGCCGATTTTTAGAGGATGATGATGACAAAGCTGCGGCCGCAGAGGACCAAGAAGGGGAAGATAATGAGAAGGAGAACCCCGAGATTAGTGCGTGGTGTTAAGTGTACCAATACTCTGCGTTTTCTAGAAAGAATCAGTGAAGGAAACGTCATCTCCGGAAACGTATCGGTCACTGGCGCGGAAGCCCTGGCCCTGCAACTCAAGTCTATCACCAATGGCACCTGTGGGAAGTTGGCCTGGAGAGGCGCTGAAGTGATTTCGAAGCTGTAAATTTTCAACGGGCTGTTTAGGTCCGTGAGCACTTCCGCCTCGTCTGGAAGAACTGTTCGCGGTTGCTGAGGAAATGCTTCCCGATGTTAGATGGCATCGATGTAATGGGAATCACCATTCTTGCAAATATTTTTTCAGGACGCCTGCCCGCTCGACGGACTGTTCTCCGAGTTCATCTTGGTGCCACCAAACAAGTTCCGTCCGATTCGGATGATGGCTGGTGATAGGTGGGTTTTGGTTTTGAATCGAATTCGGGAGGATGTAAATTAAGGCGGCTATCAATTGCTGAATTTAATGCACTTTTGCATGCGTATTTTTGGAAAGATTTTCACAAACTTTCGCTTCGGAGGGGATCTTGTTTTCAGATACGAACACCCGGCAACCGTCAGCTTGCGCGCTCTAATGGAGGCCAATGAGGGCATGAAGGTGTCCGTACTGCTCGCTGACTGCACCGATCGCGAAAAGAAGGCCGAGCTGGTCGAATACGCCAGAAGGGTAAGCATCGTAATGGTGACTTGGGTGCTTTGGTCTGCGAAAAATGGACAAGAATCCTAGGTAAACGGTAGTGTAAATTGGGATTGTAGGTAGCAAGAGAGATCGAGAATCACAGGTATCATCATTCATCATCATCAAAAGCACATCAGAAAAAGGCGTTTATTCCGCTGCACATTTCATGGAAAGTGATCAGGGGTTGTACTCAATCGGGAGGTTCTTGCGGCGGACCATGCCGTCACCCTGGAACCACTCGCGACGGAACTGCTTGGCGGCGCCGTCAGGGGTGTTCGTCCACTCGATGGTCACACGGTCGTTGTTCGTATCCTCGGCTCCGAACTGGAACGAGTCGCACGACACGGCCACCTAGAATATGAACCGTCGGCATGTAGATGTACAAAGAGAAACTGACCAGGACTTGCTCCTTGGGGTCGAGGACACCGCACGGCGGGTCAACACCGAGACGCTTCATGTTGGTGGTCTTGAAGGCCCATCCGATGCGACGACCGCCAGAGTTGATCACCTTGATGTGATAGGTGTGCTTGTCGTCGTAGGGGGCGTTGAAGACGATCTTCGTGCCGGGCTGGGTGGTGATGTCACCGGGAGCGACGGATTGAGCCATTGTTTCTCGATGAGGAGATGGATGCCCGCTTCTCCAGATCCCGTTTTTTATACTCGAAAACCCATGTTAATGAGGTGATGGTAAAAGCGGAGTTCCGGATTCTGATGACTTTTATGCTAATTCCGTATTTCCCCTAGTAGCCATAGAAATCTATTCCTTCCTCATTATGAGGAGGCAGAGTTTAGGAGAGAGGTTTTTTGAGATTTTGACGGGGAATGGGGCGATGATAAAGGGAAATATGGTAACGCTACAAACTCTCTTTTTAGCTCGGCGTCTACAACAAGTTCGAGAACCGCATCATGCATCTGGCCTACAGGAACCTGCAGAACAAGTACTCACCCCTTATCGATTATGACCTTTTTAGGATGAATTTGATATTTGACGGCGCGGCCGACAAGACGATCCACCTCAAGCAGGTTGGGTGACTTCATCATCTCGAAATTCTGCTTTCAGCAAGTCCCCGGGCTGAAACAAGTTCTCGAGAAAAAGGAGGGGCTGTTCCGCATGAACATGATGGGCAAACGAGTCAACTATGCTTGCCGGTCAGTAGATAAAAATTATTTGATTTTTTCCAGTGTTTGCGAAGAAGCTCACCTTCGTTGAGCCGGTCCACTACTGGAATCAGCAACGGATGCAAGACGCCGTGATGAATGGGCCGGCAAAGTACCCGGGGTACATTTTTTAAAATTGTATGGGAAGAAAAATATTGTTCCTTACCTAAACCGGAACCACAATGATTTGTTTTGCGCCATTTCGAGCCCATTTCAGAGCCAACAGTCTCATCAACGCCAATCGGAACAGGATCGTCCTCTCTGCCGACAAGGAGCTCGAACGATTCTCGCAATCGCGACGGCTGCAGATCACGAGCACGTCCGAGTTGAAGATGCCGTGCAAGGTGTACCGCCACGTGCTCAAGGGCGACAATTTCGTCATGAACCGACAGCCCTCCTTGCACAAGCCGTCGATGATGGGCCACAGGTTTTTGGGGAGGACCGAATTTTTAACTCGTCTTTTTTAGGGCTCGGATCTTGCCGTATCAAAAAGCGTTGCGGCTCAATTATGCGCCTTGCAAAGCCTATAACGCCGATTTCGACGGTGACGAGATGAATGGACATCTGGCGCAATCCTACCAAGCCCAGTCCGAGGTGGCCAATATAGGTGCTGGTTATACCCTTTCGTTATTGTCAAATATTCCTTAGCATCCTATCAAAGCATTTTTTTGTTTAGTAAATGTCGGCAGCAACTTCCTGGTGCCCAAAGACGCTTCTCCGCTGCTTGGCCTCATCCAAGACCATGTAGTTTCCGGTGTCCTTCTGACGCTGAGGTACTGGAAACGTTTTGGCAAAATTTTTGAATCTCTAGGGGACGCATGCTGAATCGTGAAGACTTTATGCACCTCGTGTTGGCCGCCTTTTCTGAAAACACCCAGCGACTCACCATCCCGCCGCCATGCATGATCAAGCCCCAGCGCCTATGGTCTGGCAAGCAGGTGCGCGAAAATTAAAACAATCTTTATTTTCTGATTCAGGTAATCTCGGCGATCATCATCAACTGTATCCCAGCGGACAAGCCGAAAATCAACCTGGAGGGGAAGGCGAAGACGTCAGTGAAATGCTGGAAGGTAAAAAAATATTCCCGTTTTCCACATCTTGAGATTTCGAGAGATGAAGCTTGAATATTGTTAAATTTTGATTTTCTAATCGCGAATAATATGCCATAGCCTATCGACTCATTTTCTAGGCCCGTGGCTTCGACGCGCCCAGCTTCAACATGTCCGAGAGTGAGGTGGTGTTCCGCGAGGGCGAGCTGCTCTGCGGTGTGCTGGACAAGAATCACTTTGGCGCTTCGGCGTACGGCCTGACGCACTGCTGCTTCGAGCTATACGGGCACAAGGTCGGCATCCAGGTGCTCTCCTGCCTCTCCCGGCTCTTCACCACGTACCTGCAGGTGAGAGGTGATTTTATTGATTTTTTGGTGATTTTTTTAATTACCTGATATTTTCCAGTTCCACGGCTTCACCCTTGGCGTGGCTGATATCCTTTGCTTGCCCGAAGCCGATCGCAAGCGGAAGAAGGCGGTCAAAGCGTCGCGGAAAGTCGGAGATGCGGTATCAATATCTCAACTTCTCGATTATTGTCGTCTAGGCTGTCATCGCCACATTCAACCTGGCTCCCGACGCCAGCAAGGAGGAGATTCGGCACGTCTTGGCCTCGACCTACTGCAACCCAAAGGTTTGCAAATTTTTGGCAAGGTTGGCAATACTGTTTTCAGGGAATCGGTGCTGAAGCGGCAGCCTTGGATCGTGTCGTCAAGCAGCACGTCGGGCCCTACAACGAGAAGATCAACAAGTAATATCTTCAAAATTTCACAAACGCTTCGCTTTTAGCGCTTGCGTCCCGGATGGACTCATTCGACTTTTCCCAGAGAACGGACTGCAGTTGATGATTGAAAGTGGAGCCAAGGGTTCTTCGGTTAACGCTATCCAGGTAATATATTACCCCTTTAAAAGCAGCGCTCCAGATTTCCTGTGCCCTCGGACAAATCGAGCTCGAGGGTAAGCGTATGGCTGTGACGATGGCGGGCCGAACACTCCCCTCTTTCAAGTGAGCCTATTTTCATTTTTTCAGTCAATTTTTAGAGCATTCGACCCCACTCCACGTGCCGGCGGCTTCATCGACCAGCGTTTCCTTACGGGCATCAACCCGCAGGAGCTTTTCTTCCACACGATGGCTGGTCGTGAAGTATGCAGATTTTTTCACCCAGAACTGATGTTTTTAGGGTCTCATCGATACGGCCGTGAAGACATCTCGTTCCGGTTATCTGCAACGGTGTATCATCAAGCACTTGGAGGGCATCCGGGTTCACTACGATTCGACTTGCCGAGATCACGATGGCTCTGTCATTCAGGTAGCCATTCTACATTATTTTGAGTTTTTTCATGCACATTGTCGAAAATTCCTTGTATAGCTCAGAAAACCCAGAATTTCGAAAATCATTGGTGCTGCGCACTTTTCAAAATCGGAATTTCGATAATTTGCGGTTAGGCTATAGGAAACGGTCATAAGGGCTAATAAAAATTTCATAAACCTGTGTTTCTACAAAAAATGGCTTTGCAGAAGTACGAATTTCAAAAAAAAAACTACGGATTTTTTGAAAAAGTTATTTCGGAAAGTTTTCGAAAAAGGGTTCGCCCGTATTATTATATCCATCGACCGCTCCGCGATGCAACCTTAAAATATGATTTTTAGTTCCGTTACGGCGAAGACGGTATGGACGTCTGTGAAAGCACCTTCCTGGACTCTGGTTCTCAGTTCAAATTCCTTCAGCAAAATCTGAATGCTGTGGAAAAGGTACTGTCTGCGACTTTTGTCAAAATTTGGTGTTTAGTCGGTGAAATCGGGCGACTACGAATACGGCAATATGGACCTTCATCTCTCGGAGGGCCACCACGCCGAGGTCGAGGCTCAAATCAAGATGTTGGCCAGCCAGCCGAGGAGAACGCTAACCGGTTCGAATGCCGGCTTCTACTCCTTCTCCGCCATGTACCCGGGCCTGAAAAAGGCAGACCTGGTCACGAAATGGCTGTTGATGGACACGTCGGAAAGAGAAGCCTTCCGTCGCAACCACACCGTGAAGCAACTTGACACGGTCAATGAGGCTCTAAACCCGGCGCGCACCCTGGGAGCGCTTCCGGAAAAGATGTTGAACGGCATCTCAAAGCATTGCCGAGACATGAATGAAAAGATGGCTCGGATCGAAGAATTGAGGGCTGCGTAAGTATTTTTTGCGGAGTTTCTGCAATACTGATCGCGGTGAGAAAGCGGCTTTTTCTATGGGTCCTGCCATGGGTATTAATGTAATAGCAAGTAGTTTCATAAGGTTTTGGACAATATCTAGCCATGTGCCATCGAAACACTATTTTGTTACTTAAAAATGTTTCCATATTCGAAATTTTAGTCCAAAATATATTTTTATGATTTTGTCTTTTTGGTTTATCTATTTTTATCGTGTGCTACTTTTAGCGAACATTATGAAGCTTTTTTAACGTTTATAATAGCAAAAAAACTGTGTCAAGACCGTTCTACTTATTAGGAGCAGCGGATGATCTGATGAACCCTACTCACGAATTTCAGGAGTCGTTCCCGTCTTTTTAGCGGGGATGAAGAGCTGTTGCACTCGGAGAAGCTACGCCGGACACTTTATTGGAAAGGTATTACGTCTTTGACGCTCTTACAATATTATGCCACTTTCAGGACTCAAGTCGATGGCCCCTCCGGGCGAAAACGTGGGCCTTCTGGCCGCCCAGTCGATTGGTGAACCCTCGACTCAGATGACCCTGAACACCTTCCACTTTGCCGGTCGTGGTGAAATGAACGTCACCCTCGGAATCCCGCGGTTGAGGGAAATTCTGATGTCCTCCGGGAAAAATATCGCCACACCGACGGCTGAGGTAATTTTTATGGAGAATGGAAGACGAATAACGTTCTGTATAGATCCATTTCCTACCCACCGTCACTTCCGGCGATGTGGACATGGTCCGTCGGGCACTGGATCGGCTCAAGTTGAAGCAGGTCATCAAGTCGTTCAACTACCAAGAGCGCGTCAACTTTGTCCGAGGGTTTGGATCATTTCTCAGCTTATAATTTGTTTTTTAGAAGCAGCTGGCGTCACTATGTGCTACGAGTGGATTTGCTCAAAAAATCGAAGCGAGAGAAGGAGGCGCAGCATCTGGGCAACCGCAAGATTCTGGCCATGGTGGGAATTTTTGACGTCCCGCCTTTGATTCCAGAATTTTTCAGATCGAAGCGTCGTCGAAGAGCAGGGTTCGACCCACCGACGGCGAGAAGGTCGACAAGGATGAGGAGTGGAACACCCGCGGCTTCATTGAACTTCTCGCCGATGTTATCGAACGGCGAATGGAGGCCATCGGCAAGCAAGAAACTCTGCATATTACGTGAGTGCGATATTCGTGTTTCCATGCAATCCAAAAACCATAAATCTTGTCCTATGGTCATATTTCCGAAGCGTCGGATTTTCGAATTTTTTCGTAATTTCGAAATTCGAATAACTTGCGCCTAAGTTTCCAATAGTTAAAGGCCACAAGGGGTAAAAAATAGCACGGTAATTTTTGCAAGATTCGAAAGGTGATTTTGGAAAACGTGCCTTTCGAAGAAATGTGTTTCGAAAGGCGATTTTCGAGAATATGACTTTGCGAATTAATGCTGGTGTATGTTCTTATCTCATTTATACCGAATCCTTTAGACGTGTCCGCGCCGGCAACTTCCAAATCCTGACGGCTGGCGGTGACGACGCGGCTGATGACGCGGGGAAAAGTGGGATGCAAGCGCAGCTTGACGAGGGAGAGTCCAGCGATGAGGAGGCTACCGGTGGAAATGAAGCCGATGCTGATGAGAATCGATTGCACGCTCGTCATCGGTTCGAGCATTTTGCGTCTCCTTTAAATCCCCCCTTGTAGTGATGATGCCGCCGAATATGCGGGGGAGGAAGAAGAACGGGATGCCGTTGCCGAAGAAGAGGTGAGCCTTTTTTAGACAAGAAATTGGGCAAGCTTTCCTGAAACGGGGAGGGCTTTTCCTAAGAGGTCAGATGTGGCTAAAATCCATAAAACCGTCAAAAATGTTTGAAAAAATTTTCGTCAGGTATTGAGATTTGATATTAATATTTGTAACATATTTGCCAGTGTAGAAACATTCATCTTGTTATAAGGGAAAAGTGGCTTAAAAATGGTGTGTTCCCGATATTACGAAAGAACCAGCCGATTTTCTGCTGTCCGTTTCCATCGCTATTTTAGGAGCAGGAAGAGCCGGCCCAAGAATGGGAGGGCTATCCTACGTCTGCTGACGAGACCACCGACGATGAGGCGCGGCCCCGGCCCCTCACCGAAACCCAAAAGGCCGACAGCGAACGACGGCGCAATGTTTGTGTTTTAAATTATTTGCGAATTTTTGAATTTATATCAATTTGTGCTGACTGGACTTCTTTAGAACGTGCTCGGCCTCCATAAGCGCGGCATGATCGTCGACTACAAATTCGACGAGAAGCGCAACAATTGGTTCGAGGTCACCCTCGAGCTGCCCTATTCGTCGAGATCGAAGATCGACCTCACCTCGATAGTTCAGACGTACGTTTCGAAACTGCTGTTTTTCTCGGAAGCTAATGCCCTAACCCAACTGTCACATTATCACCCGCAAAAGGGCTATTCTTCGGTGCAAGCGCATTTCTCCAATGCAACTTTACGAGATGATAGCCTTCGCGATGGCGTCCATAATTCCATTTCCCCACTAAAATTACGAATGTTTAAGGATTTTATAGTTTCTAAAGTTTTTCCACTTAAAGGGGCTCCGAAATCTGGTCCACGGCCCCCTGCTGTGATTCCTGGCAAATAGCCAGATGCGGCCGCAACGCGACCGCGCCGCACGATCTTTTTCCTCTGTTTGGACGCGGAAACGATTGAATTTCAAAATTCTGATACTATTTTTGGAATCCTCAACGAATTTTGATCATTCCAAACTTTTAAATTATGAAAATTGACCAGAACCAGAGAATCACCGAGATCGAGAGATTGGGTGCCTTACAAAGCATTACGACAGGTAATCGCGGCCCACTCAAAAGGTCGTTTTCGCCCCAAAAAGAATTCGGTTTTTCTCAAACATTTTACGTTTTTTCGCAATCAAATAACTTTTTTAGCACTTCTCGGCAGTGACTCTTTCGTTTTTTGACCCGAAGGTTTAATCCCCGCACGCATGAATTTTGACTTCTGAGCCCCTTTAAATTAAAGCTATCTCTTTTCGTGTCTTTGCATTGCTCAATTGCAAGAAGGCGATAATGCCCCTCCCCCCCTCCCGATAACGCGCAAGCACCTCAATTTCTTCTAGAGTAATCGACGAATTCATCGTGCACGGCGTCAAAGACATTGAGAAGTGCGTCTACGACGACGAGCGCAACGTACTCAGCACCCAAGGAGTCAATCGCGAGGTTTGCTTTTATGGCCCCCTTGCTGTTATGTGATTTTAGGCGCTTTTCGAGTTCGCCCGCCTGTTCGACCTGAACTCGTTCTACTCCAACAACCTCAACTACATGCTCAACACGTACGGGGTGGAAGCGTGCGCGCGAGCGATTGTTAAGGTATGTGTTTGGGCGTTGATTGTGAGTGTCTCGCCAGATTTTTTGAGCCCGTGCTGACCAGATCAACTAATTCTCAATTTTTTTGCTCTTGAGCCTTTTGTGGGGCGGTGAGCAATGCATCCGGTGGTCCCCGGGGCGGCCGATAAATAACGCGATGTCGAAATTGTGGACCCTGGGCGCGGCGAGTACTTTGCCTCTATGGTCTCCTGATCTGGCTTAGGGTACTTTTCTTTTAACCGGGGTGGGGGAGCGCTGATTTGTACCTTTTTGCCTATAGCGGTCTGTTAAATAAAGTCGATGTAGTTTATAGTTTTTAGTAGGTTAGTCACTAGAAAAGTATAAACACATGAGATCTTGAAAGTTGTCCAATTTTGCGCTTTTGCGGATCTTCGATACTTTTTAGCAAAAAAAAATCGGAATTTCCCATACATTTTTTTGTGTTTTTTTTTGGGAAATGCCAAAATTATGCCAAGTAATATTAGAAGTCTAGTGCAGCGGCCCCAAAAACCGCAATCCATTGCAGCGGTGGTACCTTGTAATGTTTACCGACTAGAACCTATTTTGGGGGTCTATCGGTCTGTCGAAACTACAACTCAGATCCTTGGTGTACTGTGGCCACCGCAGTTGTTCCAACGCTCTCCTAATCAGTGCCGGAGTTTCAGAAAGAGAGAGAGAGAGAGAGATTGCGCTCCTTTTAAAGATATCTAAAGTACAGCGATTTTAAAGAATTTTACGGCCCGTTTTTGGAAGACCGGGGAGAAGGGCATGGGACTTGGCAGGTTCCTGACAAGTACAATTTACTGCGAGCACGCATATCGTAAAAATCGTCTCTAAATTGGGCAGTTCCGATTAGGAATTTCCTCTTTGGATTTGGGGCTTCAAAATATAAAAATCTGTGGTTTCCAATTTTCTCCGATAGGAAAATCTACCAGAAGTCTAGGAAACGTCTGGCAACATTGTTCCCTTGCTAGAAATAGTTTTTTAAAAAAATCGGTTTATGCCATTTTTTTGGACTCACGGAGATTTAGGAATAATTGGTGTTCGCCGGGTGGGAGGGGTTAGGAAAAAATGGGCTTTTTCGGCTCATAGGGAACAAATTATCAAATTTTTTTCCAGCGTTTTTGAAATTTTTAAAACCCAAAGTGGGCTTATAAATGCACTTTACATTCTTACTAGGCCATCCGGAAGCCAAGGAAGACCCCCCCCCCCCCCCGATATTGCGAAAGCACTCGCGCTACACTTTTGCACAACCTTTCTCACATTCTTGTGCAAGCTGCAAAAGCTAGCTGTGGGAGAACTGTTCGGGCGCGCGCGGGTACCTGTGACGTCGGGCGACCAACACTTTTGCACCCCCTTCTGGGTTGGCCAACGAAGAGCGCGTTGAGGACGGCGGAATGGGTGCCACTTGGTCGTCTCGGCTCCTGTCTTGCAAGCGCTGCTGGCGGCCGGCGACAATGGGGAGCCCTAGACGATGTGCTCCCCTTTCCCAAGTGTCTGTCTGTGTCTGCAGTTGCAGCTCCCCCGTCCACCACCTCCTCCTCCCCTCCAACAGCTCAGTCCGATTGGAGCTGCTGCTTCTCGGTCCGTGTGCTGTGCACGTTGTGCGCGGGTTGGCCGAGCCGCGCCGGTGTTGGCTCACGGAGATCAGGGGCGTTTGGAAAGGGTGGAAGTTGGTGTGGTGGAGATTACAAATTGTGTAATCGTTTTGAGAAATAGAGGAGAAAGGGTAGAAAAAAAAAGCCCTGATTCTATTACAGTAACCGGAATTTTGTACGAACGCGAGGATTTTTTTGTGGAATCGAGCGTTTTTTAGGAAATCGGGGATTTTGTTGCAAAATCGCGGCTTTTTGACTGCAATCTTCGGAACCAGCCGCTTACAGCGGTAAAAACAGTAAGAGACACTTCCTTTATCTAAATTAGGAAAATTCGAAATCCCCCTCCCCCTTGGAAATTTCACACCAAAGAACTCCAATAAAATTAGAATTTAAGAGAAATCTCGATCTCGAGCTCCTTTGATCTCCCCAAAACTCCCTCAATCCTCACCGATGGCGTGAAGCCATAAAGATATCCCTCTCTCACTCTCTCAGTGGCTATTTTTAGCCTTTCAAAAACTCGTCAACTCGATGCTCGAAGTTTTAGCCTTGCCATCTCATTGAGATGATGTGAGCTTATCAACCTCCCAACTCGCTCAATGACCGCATGTTGCCGAGTTCCCGAATCACCCGGCCATTTTCTAAGAACATCATTTACTCCCCGACTGTTTACCACACGCAGTTGTTGTTCGTCAACTCGGTGGCGATGTGCTGATATCAACATGCGCGGGTCCAAAGGATGCGTAACGTCTGTTCGCCGCGCAGCCGTTTTTCATGCCCCTAATCGGCTGGGTCGTATGTCCAATATGGAATCTTAATTATTGGAAGTGAGGGAGAGAGAGAGAGCGAGAAAGAGAGAGAGAGATAGAGATAGAGAGAGAGAGAGAGAGAGAGAGAGAGAGAGAGAGAGCGATAACTAGCCATTTTTTCGCCCGTCCCTCGAGTTTACCGTACCGTGACGGTCCCACTCATTCTCCATCCATATCTCTGTGGCGGGTGTTCTCAATTAATCTTCGTCGCCGGGGGAGCCGCCGCCGCCGGGGAGATGGATGTGGCTGAAGTTTTCGGTCGCCTTGGAGCCATTTTTTGGCCCCGGGTTGTGTGTAGTTTGGAGTGGGTTTTAGAGCGGAATTTTTGTTACAAAATTCCATGGAGAAGGTATTTTGAACAGGGACCTTTATCCCCGAATTTGAACCGATTGGCTGCCGGATTCGCGAAAATCAGAATTTAAAATTTTCGGAATCTCGAGTTTTCAAAATCTCGAAATTCTGGAGGCTGAAAAAGCTCTAGGGATTTTAGACTTCAAGGTTTATCTGTAAACTATCGAAATGTCGATATTCTAATTTTTAAAATTCTGAAGGTTCAAATTTCTGAAAATTCTAGATTCCGATTTTCGAGATTCTGATAGCCCGTTTTAGCCATCCCGGAATTTCCGCAATTTAGCCACCCCCATCGCGCCGGTCACCCCCTCACCGTCCTCGCGCCGGGCGCCCACTATTTATGGGGGGCCACAAAATGAGCTATTCGCTCCACCGAGTCGGCACCACAAGCCACGCTCCGCCGCTGTTACGGTAGAGTGCTGGTGCGGCGAGCGCAAATTCTGAGCCCGGGTGATCTCGCGACGTCACGAACATGTGTGTGAGAGCTGTGCTCCTTGTCCCTGCGGCTCCTCCTCGCCAACGCCGAGGAACGCTCATGGACGGTGCGATGGGGTGCGCGAGGTGCCTATTTTTGGGGGGAGTATCTCTCGGGTCGTGATAGCGAGGCTTGGTGCACCCGGCACGCGCGAGTTATAGGAAGCCATTGTTAGGAGGTGGAGGAATTGAGGAAATGAGTGTGAGTGATTGAATGGCTGTTCGGGAGGAGGGGATTTGTACAAGGAACGTCGGCTTGGATACGTTTGGATACGCGAGGATACGCTTCCGCAGAAAACTTACGCTTTTTAGGGCGCTGGGAAGGTCCTTCCTGGCTGAATGGCTCTAAATTTGACTTTTTACGTTTTCAAAGGAAAGGAAAAACTCGGGTGCTTGCTGTTAGGGGGTAGTTTATTGAGTAGGGAAAACCCATGATTTCCGAGGAACCCCTTAGAATGAACTAGAAACGAGTTTTATAGGATTTTACACTGTTAAAGCTATTAAAAGTATTTTTTTAGACGTTGTTTGTTTCCTAGAAACAAACACTATATCATATTATCGTTTTTTCGGAACTCGAGGACCCATGGTTTGAAACCGGTATCAAAGTGTGACTCTGCTTGACAAATTGGGCAAATTGGCTGATGGATCATAGTCCCGGATCGCGGTTGCCGCTACTCTGACTGACCATGTTGGCGAGGAATGCGGTCGCCTGGCGGCCACGTGAACCGTCTGAGGGCATGTTCTGGTGGCCGCGGTGTTTTGTCTGACTGAAGGGAAAGCATATCATCGGCTCGGCGCCTCTATTCTTGTGCCCTGTGATCGACGAAAATAGACCCGAAGCGCCAGGGGTGTGACCTTGGAAAGTGAATTTTGATCGGGGTTAGAAAAAATGGGTGGATTAGAGGGCTTCTCGTTGATTATGGGCAGGGCAAAATTGAAATAGAATAGGAATTTGCAGTTTGGAGCCCCCGTAGGAGGGCCTCGATTTTTTTCTACATAATCTCGATTTTTCCGATCCAAAATGGTCAAAATTTCCAATTTTCACGCATTTTTCACTTTTTTTAAAGCGTCTCTTCCTTAAACGCTATATTCGATCATTATGCTAGCCTGCCCCCGTAGGGAAAAATTTGGGACAAAAACGCTTTCCTAGAAGCTCTACTATTTTGGCAATAATTTGAAGGGGCCTGGGAAGCCGAAAATCTCTGATTCCGATCATTCCCCAGCCCAACAAAACAGCATTCTCGCATGCCGCTACGGCAGACTGTTTCGCCAAAGTGCACTGCGATTGCCTGTTTGTAAACACACAACAATCCGTGCGATTTTCAAAGGTAGTGAGAAGATGCAAGAAAATGCTCGAAGAAAACATAAAAGTGAAAATTAGGACGTCGGGAAATTCAGAAAATAGGTCTTTTTTCAGGAAATGTCAGCCGTGTTCGGTGTCTACGGTATTCGTCCCTCGAAGCGCCATCTGACGCTCACCGCCGATTATATGGTCTTCACCGGCGCGTTGCAGGTAGCGTCTTGGATGTTTTCGAAAATCACCTTTTCGAAGTGTTGTTTCCGAAAGTAATTTTTCGAAGGGCCGGTTTTTCGAAAATAGATTTTCGACAATCAGAATTTCGAAAATTTGCCCCTTCTAAATTGCTTTGGAAATTTTGATCTCGTGTTAACCTAAAATTAACAAATATTAACTTTTTTTTCAGCCGTTCAATCGTGGCGCCATAAACTCGTCCGCCTCGCCGCTCCAGAAGATGACCTTCGAGACGACGATCGACTTCATGCGCAAGGCCCTGATTGCCGGTATATTTTTAGGCTGCACATTATTGGAACAACACTGACCCACTTCCGGCTCGCTCTCGCTAGCCGAGACACCCTTGCCATTTGTGCTGAAACACGCAAACTTTGCACTGCGACCGGGCACCGACCGACAAGGGCTCAGCGCGAGACCACGGGGGTTGGGTGTGTGTACCCGCTGGTTGACCGGGCCCCCCACTTTTTGGCACCTTTATGACGCGCGCATTAATGTGTAGTTAATGCGGCTATTAAATTTTTTAGCACCCCAGTTGGGGCTCCAGGTGAATAAGCAGAACCGGCAATTGAAAAATATTTGTTTTGTGCGGCCTTTGTTTTTACCATGTGCCTGGGATGCGTCATAAATCAGTACGTACGCAGCTGGTTCTCTGCTTGTTATGTGAAGGGGAAAAAAGTTAAAAGAGCCCCTAAAAACTAATACTAAACAGATTTTTGGAAATCGTATTTCAGAAAACAGTTTTTTTCGAAAATATTTCCACAAAAAGGATATTTGGAATTATATACTTGAAAATCAGAATTTCGAAAAATTTCGTTGCGCTACGTGATAAAAAAAAGACGTGTTGCAAAAATAGAAAAGGAAATTTCTAAATTGGGATTTTCGAAAATTATGAAATTTCGAAACAAGGCTTTTCGTAAATGGATCGTCGCCACTAAACGTCGAAAATTGGCCAGGCACTCAGCATTTTGATTTTTTTCAAAACCCTCATCCCCCACAGCGCACCGCATCGCCATGTTTTGCAGTTCAGCTGCGTGGTGCGCATTTTTCGGCAATTTCACGCGCGTTACGCGCCGGCCCGCTGATCTTCAAAGGAGCGTTTGACCTTTTGAGGAATTTTAGTGTCCAGAGTTCACTCTGGAGGGCTTGTTGGCACTCTGCGAAAAATTAGGGTTCGAAAGCTGAAAAAACGGGTTTTTCAATCACAATGCTAACCAAATTTCCAGGTGAGGTCGACACACTCAACTCGCCATCCTCCCGCATCGTCGTCGGCGCGCTGAACCGCGGCGGCACCGGCGCGTTCGACCTTTTCATCAACCCGAGCCAAGTGAACGACTACGTCCCCATGGGTGTCGTCAGGCGTCGAAAGCCCTAGAATCTTGCCCCATTTTAGGCCCTATTGTTGTTGTTATTATTTTTTAGCCCACCTTTTTGGCCAAATTTCTAGCTGATAGAATTTTGCAAGTTGTTGCTTGTTGCCCTTTTTACGGCGTGCACCTCCCCGTGCAGCCATTTGTTGTTCTGAACCTTGTTAGCGGCGATTGTCGCGTGTGGGGTATAGCTGTTTCCGTTGTTGAATGAATTGTTGCTCATTTTTGGAGTCTGGAGATGTCCGGGAATAGGTGATGCACACTACACACTACACAGTCCTTGATGAGGAAGTTGGGATTAGACGCTCGAGTTTATACTTATGAGAACGTGTAGTTTCAGGTGCTCACATGTTTTTAAAGGGACTAGGAACGCGCTGTTATGGATTTCGGCTTTTTAGGAACTTTATCCGCGCGTATCGACCGCGAGACGCAACGCGCCCGTCCGTAATTGATCACATCCGCTTCGCGTTGCGTTTGCGCGGGCCCGCGAAATCCATAGTCCTACCTTGCCCGTCCCTTGAAACTGCCTATTATTGCAACAACAACCTTGCAAACAGGCTGAAAGGCCTTTTTTGGGGCCAATTATAGCCCGTTTTTTTTTTGCCAGGAACTAGCCCTTTTAAAAACATAGGGGAATCGCCGTTTAAATCCCATGGAAAAATCATCAAATTAATGCTGCCAACGCCAGGCAAAGCTGTATCTTGGAGCTTTTTGTAGTCCGCTTTTCCCACCGAGATCTTGCCCTTTCAAAAATAGAAAGGGAAGTCTATTTTTTTTAGTCCATCTCCTCCTCTCCCCCGTCCCTAACCACTTGATCTGATGACCGAAAAAGTGCGCGCGGCGCTGCCCCCCGACCTCCAATTTAGTTGCTGTTTATCAAATCGGGCAAGCCGGGGCGCCTAATGCAGTACACAGTACACAAGCGTAGCCGCTGATGATGTATACTATTTGTGCGGCGGCTGGGATCGCCTGAAGGGTTGGGGCAACGTGCCAGCCATGCCATCTCCCGCCAGCTAGCTAACCTTCATCTACGGCTCTATTTTCGTCCCCGCGCACCCGCCATCCATCCCCCCTCCGCGGTATCATTTCCCTGTTTGTTTGTGTCTGTGCCTGTTTCTGTCCGTTTTTTGGGGGTCTGCCAGGTCTCTCTCTCTCTCTCTCTCTCTCTCTCGTTTTTGGCTGAACTCCTCGCGCTCCACCGCGTCCCAATCGCCGGGTACGGTAACTTAAAGTGTTTAGTTGACCTGTTCGTTTGCTCAACACCACTCGTCGCCAAACTTTAAAGAAGCCAAAAATCAAGAACCAAAACCTTGGATTCGGGGAATGACTACGGTAAGGAGTCACTTTTTAATTTCCGCATCCTTGGGCCAGTCTGAGCCCACAGTTCACAAGCCTAGACCTCAAGCCCCGGCCGGAAATCTCATATTTTCCGGCATCGCCAGACGATTCACGGAAATGGCTCCTGTTTTTCCGCGGCTGCCTCCTGCAAAAGTGTGTGCTTTCGTCGGAAGACGAAAAGGTACACTTTGTCCCCGCTGAGCCGCTACCAGCCGGGTAAAAAAGGCGTAATTCGCCTGCAAATATCCGTGTGTTATGTTTTTCTGAGGCAAGACTGATTGTTTTGTGTATTTCTGGCGTAAAAAAAAACTTAAAAAACCTGGCCTTAACTGACCAAAACTAAAAAAATTCGTAAAAATGAAGAATTATAAAAATCTATCGTTTTTATTTTTTTATAATGCTCGTAAAAACAGTGTAAAACACCTACTCTATTTATACTCGAAAAATTGGATTCTAAGGAAAGAGGTTGCCCCCTGTTAATGCGAAAAAACCGGAGTTCTTTAGAACTCTGGAAAAGTCACTCAAGTTTTTTTTTTGTGGCTAATGTCTAGAAAGCCATCCGAAATTAATAAATACCTACAAAAGACCCCGGTCTTCCTCCTCAAACAATTCCAATGATTCCTGGTCCCACCAGGAAAACAAGCGCCGTCTACCTGTCCGTCTCGTTGATAAATTACCCCATCCCCCTGGATGAACTGTGGCGCGGAACTTTTAAAAGACAATTCCCCACGGCTAACCACTTAAAAATAAAGTGATATATGATGTGGGGAGCCGGGATTTTCGTTACACTCCTCAGAGATTGGATCTCGCCGGGCCCGGAATAGGCTGTATGAACACTTTATAGGTGGGTGCATTTAGCCCGAGACACTTGGCAGCAAAGGTCGCCCCCACATTTTTTCACACAACCATTTCTTCTGGTCGTCCGGATCACACGGCGAGGAAGAGCGATAAGAATGGATTGGGCGGCTACGAAACGTTCCAAAAAGACGACCGCAACCGCCTGGGGTTCACGTGGTTCAGTGGTCTCGCTCGGCAACAAGGTGGAGGGCAAGGTGCCAAACTGGGCTCGAGAAACGCCGTACAAAGGGCAGTTCCGAGGTGGTGAAAGCGGAAGGTAAAAGTGCCATTTGTGGCGGTTCTTGTGCATTATCGGGGGGGGATCTAGGCGAGTGCAAATTTTTTCTTTAGTATCCAATTTTGCGTATAGAAATATCGAAAGTGTTCTACACTGTTTTTTGCTGTTACTAAGCCCAAAGCATTAAAACATTTTAAAAAATATAGATTTTTCGACTAAAATTGAGCGATTTCCCGCTAAATTAAATTTTTTTTAGTTTTACAGGTAGTTTTTCTACTGGAAATATTTCGAAGAATCGCAGATTTTTTCGTTTTTCTCTTCTCTTTTTGAATCCGTTAGCCAAAGTAAGACTAATCAAAACTTTTTGAATTATATTTTCCATAGCTGCCTCCCACGAGCTTTTTCTCCCCGACTGCCGTTTTTCCGATCACGTTTCGCGCTGCTATCAGCTAGCTAGACTTTCACTTCGGCGCAACAGCAACAATTCCTTGTCCCGCCAAGTTCTCTGCAATCAGGCGCCGGACAAAATTTGGCAGACTAGAGAATCGCGTGTTTTTGAGTGCAAAAATATAAAAAAATGGGTGCAGAACAATGGGGAAACACCGGAACAACGCCATGGATCTCTGCTAATGAGGGGACCGGGATTATCTTTTTTTTTGGTAATTTCCCCCGCTGCATTTTTGGAACCCCTGTGGTGCTGGAGAAGACCAACAAGAACAAATTTTTGCCTGGAGGATAGTCGAATTTGTTGAGTCCCCGCGCTAACGAACGAGAACCGGGATTTTTTAGTTTTTCCGCGATCCTCTGAATTCTCTGTGCACCGTGCGCTTTGAAATCTGTTCGTGTATTCGGTAGATTCCCAGCAATTCCAAATCTAACAAGGGCAAAGGCGTTTATTATGTACAGACAGACGCAAGCCGTATCGTAACGGAATGCCCGCGGGGGGAAAGCATCAAAAATCGGGGGGTCAAACGGGGAAAGCCTCATTATACTGTTTTAAAGCTCTTTTGAACGAGAGAGTGGTTGATGAGAACTTTTTATGGGGGTGTGACCGGCATCGTTGGGGTTGATTTTGGGGGTGGCGGGGGCGGGTTGGGACCAAAAATTCGATAGGAAAATTCGGGAATAGAATAGGGGGCAAATTCGGCTTCTAACGACCATCCGCTGCAGCAAAATGCGGAATAGAAGGGTGGCGTCTTTTTCGGCGGGGCTGGCTGGCGGGTGGCGTGTAAATTGGAGCTTCGTGTAGGCGGTGGCTCGCGGAATTGCGCGGCTATTGTTGCGTCGGGCTGAAAATTTGGGGGTGAGGATTGGTTTTTGGGTTTTGTTTACTAGTAAAAGTGATGTTTTCATTAATTGCCTAGATTCAAGATTTGCTATTGCATTCTTTGGGTTTTTTTTGCTAGTAGAAAGGGGTATCTTTTCATTAATTTTAGGTTTTTGGCCGGTTTCGGTGAGTTTTAGGGCACAAATTGATGGGGAAGATGGATTTTTGGGTTTTATTCTGTTAAAAAATTTATCTGACTAATATTTAGGTTTTTAGGCCTTCAAGCTCACCTCGACACTGTCGAAAAGCGACCGGATGCCGGCGGTGTTTTCCGGGCGTACGACACGAATTCCAGGTTTTCCAAGCGTGTCGGGTGGACGATTGAAATCATCGTAGCAAGTTTTAAAGAGATTGGCGATGAGCTTGTGTAGCTGCTCAAAGAGACGGAGCGGGAACTTTGGGACTAGGCCGCGGCTGGGTTAAAGAAGGGGGTCCGGCTGGGAAGCCCGGCGCGGACCGCCCATTTTCGGGCGTTTGTATGAGCGTGTGACGCAGCTCGACCAGCCCAGGCCGATCCCACCCCCTTGTGGCTGGAGGAGCACCACCGACCGAAATGGGCGGGCAAGTACGGTAGACAGAAATTGACCACAGAGCGCCCGCCTCCACTGGCCACGGTTCCTGGTTCGGGTTCAACCCGTTTTGGCCTTGGCATGGGCTAACCGGAGGGATGCGGTGTTGACCCCAGCTCGAGAGTGGATTAGGAAACGTGTTCCAGGAATTACTGAACAACTGAACGGGGTGTTGCTATGTAGAAATACCTGTGCTGGACTGTTAGTGGGGGTGCTGATTTTTCTGGACTTTTAACATCATACGACGGTTCTTTCCCATTATCGGGGGGGGGGGCTACAAGGGAAAACCAACTTTTTTAACAGTGGGTTACAAGGTCTAACGACCGTAAAAATACCCCCAGCCCGCTAATAGAGAGGCACCGAAAAACGCAAACAAGTTGCCCGACCTTCAGCCAATTGCATTTCATTGAGTCACAATTCGCTTGCTTCCCTTGCGCAAGTTTTTAGGGAAATTTCTTGCACCGAAAAATGATGCACAGTTGGGCAACCTGCAAGAAATTAGCCAACTCGAGCTCAATTCGTCACGGATTGGCTCGGCCCCAACGTTTAGTGAGGGAAAATGGCCAAATTGCCAAAAAATGAACGCTATTTTAAAAAAGTGCTGAAAACGTCACTGCTTGGCAGTTGGCCAACTTTTATCGCGGGAAAATTAGACGAAATAGAGTGAGAGAAACTTCAAAATATTTTTTATTTTTCGGCTTTTGATTGAACGCAAAATGGTCATTTTCTAATAAAAACTGAAAGGAAAGAAACTTTCGAAAGTGTGGATCGCTTAAAGAGATGAGGACGGCATCTGTTGAACCCCCCCTTGGGGAGGGGGGGTTCAACAGGTCCCGCGGCGATCTCGCGCGAGAGAGGGCTCCCAGGGGAGAGGCGCAGAGACATTTTCTTTCCCTCGCGTAATCGATTGACTTATGCCGCCCCTATCTCTTTAAAGGGCTGCCGACGGCATGTGTCGATCCCCCCCATCAACAAATTGGCAAGTAGCCAACAGGGCAGAGAGCGCGCCCTGGGGAGAGTCGCAGAGACATTTTCTTTCCAGCGCGTAACCGATTGACTATGCCGTCGGCATCCCTTTAAAAAGCAAAATTTTTCTTTTCTTACCAGCCGATTACAGCCGCGTCGCGGCTGTAATCGGCTGGCCTTCGGGCTACCTTCCATATTCTACACCACTACATTCCTTCCCTAACTTTATCAATATCCGTGCTGATGGCTTTAGATACCCCCATAGCCGAAACCCCCGTTAAAACACTACTTAGAAAACTCCTGATGGCTCCAAATACGCCCCATAGCCGAAATCCCTTCAAAAACTACCTAAATACCTTCCTGATGGCTTCAGATACCCCCCATGGCTGAAATCCCCTTCAAAAACTACATAAATACCTTCCTGATGGCTTCAGATACCCCCCATGGCTGAAATCCCCTTCAAAAACTGCTTAGATACCTTCCTGATGGCTTCAGATACCCCCATGGCTGAAATCCCTTCAAAACTACATAAATACCTTCCTGATGGCTTCAGATACCCCCCATGGCTGAAATCCTTCAAAAACTACCTAAATACCTTCGTGATGGCTTCAGATACCCCCATGGCTGATATCCCCTTCAAAAACTACTTAGAAAACTCCTGATGGCTCCAAATACGCCCCATAGCCGAAATCCCGTTCAAAAACGACCTAAATACCTTCCTGATGGCTTCAGATACCCCCCATGGCTGAAATCCCTTCAAAACTACCTAAATACCTTCCTGATGGCTTCAGATACCCCCATGGCTGAAATCCCTTCAAAAACTACCTAAATACCTTCCTGATGGCTTCAGATACCCCCATGGCTGAAATCCCTTCAAAACTACCTAAATACCTTCCTGATGGCTTCAGATACTCCCCATGGCTGAAATCCCTTCAAAAACTACCTAAATACCTTCGTGATGGCTTCAGATACCCCCCAGGCTGAAATCCCCTTCAAAAACTGCTTAGATACCTCCCTGATGGCTTCAGATACCCCCCAGGCTGAAATCCCCTTCAAAAACTGCTTAGATACCTTCCTGATGGCTTCAGATACCCCCCATGGCTGAAATCCCCTTCAAAAACTACCTAAATACCTTCCTGATGGCTTCAGATACCCCCCATGGCTGAAATCCCCTTCAAAAACTACCTAAATACCTTCGTGATGGCTTCAGATACCCCCCAGGCTGAAATCCCCTTCAAAAACTGCTTAGATACCTCCCTGATGGCTTCAGATACCCCCATGGCTGAAACCCCTTAAAAAACTACCTAAATACCTTCCTGATGGCTTCAGATACCTGCCAGGCTGAAATCCCCTTCAAAAACTGCTTAGATACCTCCCTGATGGCTTCTGATACCCCCCATGGCTGAAATCCCCTTCAAAACTACCTAAATACCTTCCTGATGGCTTCAGATACCCCCCATGGCTGAAATCCCCTTCAAAAACTACTTAGATACCTCCCTGATGGCTTTCCATACCTCCCCTAGCCGAAATCCCCTTAAAAACAAAATAACGACCGACCGGATGGAATGAGAGAAAAAGAAATGAAATCCTCCGTGAAAATTTTCATCCACGAAACGCGCGCGACCTGGCTCACTATGCGAAAATCATGCCAACCTCCGTCCCCGACCCCTTTTACTAAGGAAAAAACTTTCAAAGTTAATTTTAATAATTTAAACTAAAATTTTTTCATAATTTTTTATCAGTTTGGGGGTTTCTGAACACGCTCTATCCGAATCCGAAGAGACCTAAGCTCTAGCTCCTTTCCCCTTCGAGTTGAATTCGGGACATGACGGACAGACGGACAGACGGACAGACACCCCTACCTTTTTATTATAGTTGATCAGTTTTCCGAATGTATTAATTAACATCAAAATAATGAATCCAAAATTTACATTTCCAGATATTTCCCTCTATAGCGGCTCGTAGAAAAAGCCCGCGCCATGCCTTCAAACACCATTGATTCGCCACAAAGTTGTTCGCTCGATGCGCGCGATTTTTGACACTACTGGGTAGTTTTGTGCCAATTATTGGTCAAACATTTAGGTACTGGTTGCTTTTCGTGGCGGCTATCCTGATGACCGGGGTGCAAGCTGCGGACCCGACGAAGGCCAAAGTGCACGTGCTGCTCGATGAGGCCTGGACGAAGATCAACGCCACTTTCTTCAAGGAGGTGGGCGGTTGCTGACCATTTCGTTCTCTAAAATAGGCGAAAAGAGTGAGGTTTAATCCCTCCAGCTCACTTTGTATCTCGCGTCCGCACGGAGCCACTGGGCCAGGGCCGTAACAAACCCAAATTTCGGGGGGGGGGCGACCCCAAAAATTTTTCACTAATATGACTAAATCTACAGCGCCGCAGGCAAAATTTTTGAAAACATAGGGTTTATAACACTAAAACTAGTTTTAAAAATAGACAAAAACAGCGCCGCAGGCAAAAAATTTTTTGGAAAAATTAAATCATAAGGGTCCCCCCTTATGAACTTTTCGACCTTCGGCCGATTTCGGGGGGCGGCTCGCCCCCTTCTTACGGGCCTGCACTGGGCTGTAAAGTGTACCAAAACATTCGCCAGAACAAGACGAACATTTTTGCGTACTTTACAGCATTTGCCTGACTTCTGCTTTTGCCCTTTTTACTAATAACTTTTTTGATGCTTATTTTCAGATGCTGCTGGCGTTCAGCAGCGAGGCCATGATGGACTTTCTCGAGCAACCGGTGTCGTGCCGCGACCGGGAGATGGAGCACAACTACGGCGAGGCCTACTTGATTCTGACCCCCAAGCCGTTGTGCGGAAATGAGGGCCGCGACCTGCCCTCGACTACCGCATCTCCGACGCCGAAATCCAAGGCCTTCCACGAGCGGGAACTCGCATTTAGTGAGTGATTTGGTGCCCACACTTTTGTTTGCAAAAATCTTCGAATTGCCAGTTTTTAACGACGTTTTCGTTATTCGAGCTTTTCAGCAATGCAGCTTTGTTTCAGAATCGCGCTCCATGTACAAACGCTATGCCGAGGAATCCGATATGGAAGCGCCCAAGGCCGACGGCACTTCCACATGGCTGATGGTGGCTGGCCCGACATTCGTAGCGCATCCTTCCATTTATTTTACGACTTCTGCAGTACTCCATCAACGACCTGAAGCCGCACACCGGTCTCAAGCCCGAAGTCGTCGTCGCCGAGATGCTTATGGAGCTGCGCAAGTTCCGCGACCAGTACCATCCCCAGCTGCTGCCCGATCTCAACACCAAGGGCGTATGATTGGCGTTGTATTCTCTTAGTTTTTTTTGTAGGAGCTGAAGCACGGGCTCACCTACAAACAATGCATCGAGATGTGGGCGTTGACGATCATCTTTGTCTTCGTCATCCTGATCCTCGTCGTCGCCCTCACCTTCTACCTGAAGTGGCGCGATACCAAGTCGGTCATTTGGCAAAAATGAGTTGCTCCTCGTTTCTGTGGTACTAATTGTATGACTAAAAATCATATAGCCTTAGAAATGAAAATTTTAACAATTTTTATTATTTTCTATACTTAAAAATGGCATAAAAGCGCTAGAAATGATGGGACAGCTCCCCCCCCCCCCCTAACAGCCTAGTACCTAAATATTCCTTTCCAGGGTGAAGCTGGTCGAAGCGATGCGCAAGATGCGCCAAGAGAGCAAATCCCGTGCTGACGCCGCTCGACGCGCCGACCAAGCTAAGCTCAAGCCGGCCGCAAAGAAGGAGGGCGACAGTGAAAAGAAGTCGACCAGCGAGAAGAAGAGCGACAGCAAGAGCCAGAGCCAGAAGAAGGACTCGAGCGCCTCGTCGGCGTCGACCGCCAAGAAGAGCGGCTCCAAGGACAAGGTGCAGCAGCCAGACCGCTCCGATCGCTCGGCGCCCAGGAAGTCGCACCACCGCCGCCGTCCTCCAGGCCACGGCACTCACCTCAGCGACAAGGCATCGGTTCGTGAACTTTCCATTTCAAAAATTTTCCAAAAATTGTCAGCACCCTGTCCTTACCAGTTGAATTTTTGTCAGTTTTCCCCATGACTATCGCCGGAGTTTTAACGTTACAGTCGCATACACACGAGGAGATCAGCAAAGAGATTCAGGCCGAGGACACGCGCAGCAAGCGGCCGATTGGCGAGGTGAGGAGGGGCTACGGCTGAAGCGACTCGCTCTGCACATCTTGCCCTCTTGTAACCATCTCCCATTCTTTTTTTAGCGCATCAAAGACCCGATCACTGCCTCCGAGTTCCAAGACATCATGCACAAGCTGGGTGACTTTGTCTTCACCCAATTCGCCAGCCCCGACTTCTACGAGGTCACCACGGGTGATTTTAGCATGTATTTTGTAATCCTGTGCTTTTTAGCGAACCAGCCCGGCTTCTTGCTGAGCGCGCTGCCAGCCACCGCTCCAGAGAACCCCAACGACTACGACAACGTCGAGGCCGATGTGACGGGGTTGTTGCTGAGGGCGGTGCGTTTTTCCGATTGGTTTTTCTAATCTAAATGTTTTTAGGGGAGTTCTTTTACTATTTTTTAACCGTTTAAGCCGGACATTTTAAAGCTCGCTAAAAACTCGCAAAAATTGACAAAAATAGCCGATTTTCGTCCGAAACGGGAGAGGTTCAAGCGGTTTTGCTAAATTCTACTCAAAGCTTGCCCAAATTTCCGCTATGACTTTTATTACGATTTACGATTACGTTTTTTAGGAACCCCTGGAATTAGTAAAACGAACTCACTTGCAGATAACCCACTATCAACATCCGCGCTATCACGGCAACCCGTCCAGCGGCCAAGCCTACAGCACGGTCATCGCCGAGACGATGGCCGCCGGCGTGGCCCAGGGCGACGACGCCGACGAAATGGCGGGGCGCAAGCAGCTCGAGATGTGCGTCGTCAACTGGTACGGCCGCGCTCTCGGGCTGCCCGAGTCGTTCCTCTTCCAGGGGAACGTCAAAGTGAGTTTTGCGTCTTTAATCAGGTTTCCATTATTTTTAGGATTCTCCGGGCGGCGGCACCATCATGCCGAACGCGTCCGACGCGCTGCACAACGCAATGTTGGCGGCGCGCAACTGGAAGCTGGCTCAGCTCCAGCAGGCCTACAAGGCCGCCGGCGAGAAGAAGGAGGTTGGCGTCGACCAGGCCAACCGCCTCGTCGTCTACGGCAACCGCACGGTTTGTTTTGTTTTTTCTAACTCGACGCATATTTTTTAGCGTTGCTGCTTCGCCAAGGTGACGGGCGCGACGGGGATGCGCATGCGCCAGATGGCGCCCGGTGTCAACAAGGACTACGTCCTCGGCGCCGAAGAGCTCGAGGAGCAGATCCAAAAGGTCTTGCTCTTTTCGTAATTCTAATTTTTGCTTTTCTAGGATCTCGCTGAGGGTCTGATCCCCACCTTCGTGCTGTGCAACTACGGCACCGTCGTCAGCACGTCTTGCGACGACATCAAGGGGCTCGCCGCGGTGGCCAACAAGTACAGTATAATGTTGTGTATCAGCTCGATTTCTAGATACAACATGTGGCTACACGTCGACGCCTCTTCGTGGGGCGTGGCCTGGGTGGAGCCGAATTTCCGCGACGGCACCGAGGGGTTCGCTAGCTTTTTTTTGCTAATCTCTTCAATTTCAGCCTGGAAGAGGCGACGTCGGTGTGCGTGAACGCGCCGCGTGCCTTCATGAAGAACTCGTCGCCGGCCGTCTACTGGACGCGCGACCAGCGCCAACACCGCGCTGCCTTCGCCGGTCCGCTCGGCTTCTCGTGGACGCTCCACCGCTACACGGCGTTCCACGGTCTGAAGCTCTGGGTGGAGATGCGGCTCTACGGACTCGCCGGGCTGAGGTCCCAAGTCAACAACGTGCGGATTTTAAATATAGAATTTTTCAATTTAATTTACTTGCTTCAGTTTGAAAAAAATGACTCCTTCTTTTCAGCTGCTCAGCCTGACCGCCAAGATGGAGAAGATGGTGCTGCAGCAGTGCCCGCAGCTCCGCAAACTGCCGTGGGACACCAAGGCCAAGGGCAAGCTCGCCTTCCTCCTCCAATACCACGTAGCTGCGCCCTAACGCCCTTCTTTACACCCCATACTTATCCCAGGACCCGAATCACTCGGTCGAGGAGCGCAACCAGCACACAGCCGTCCTGGCCGCCCACATCAACCGCAGCCGCCAGCTATACGTCGCCACCGGCACGGTGTGACTCTGCTTTCTTTCTCTGACCTCCTTCAGTTTGACGGCCACACCTTTATCGCCATCGCCGTCGCCCACGAGCGGGCCACGGAGGACGAGGTGCGCACGTCGGTTGAGCTGCTCGCCGCGTGCGTCAAGGAGTTCACCGAGAAGCGCGAGAAGCTCATGAAGAAGCCGTCCGAGACGGTCGTCAACATGTCGTCCGAGCCGATCGCCGTCGCCGTCGCCCCGTCCAAGCTCGCCATCAAGGACGCGGGCCCGCCGAAGCCGCTCGTCACCAAGGAGTACGGCCTTCGATGTTATCTTGATCTTTTTTTACAGGCGCATCCCGCTGGAGGTACTCAAGCACTGCGGCATCGACATGGCCGCCCTCGAGAAGGCCTACGAGGACACGCGCACCGCCAAGGAGCAGCCGGCCCCGGCTTCGCCTCTCAAGCTGCGCGAGCAGCCCTCAAATGGTTCATCAAATAATTTTAGTGAATCTACTGGTCTCATAACAGTGACTGCAATGCCACCGCTGCAGCCCCGCACGACGTTCAGCGCCCCTGGCGGCGTGGCCACGACGCCTGAAGTCCAGACGGCCCCGCTGCCGTACGCCGGCGTGATCAGCACCGCCACCACCCCCACCGCAACGGCTGCTTCGCCAGTTGTTCAGGGTATTTCCAACACGGTCCTGCTCCACAATGCTTTATTTTCAGCCTCGCTGCCTCATGCCACCTCATCGGACAACGTGGCCACCGCAAAATCCTCGGCCGCCTCAGCTCGCGAGCTGTAGTCGCCATGCCGCCACTCGGTGTTTTTTGGTGTCGTTAAGCTGTCCCCCTTGCCCGCGTCGTCGTCTATTCGTCTACTGCGGGATGATGTGTGAACCCTCGTCCCGCTTTTTGTCCCATTCCGGCCCCCGCCTCCGCCACCATTCTACTCGTTGTATACCTCTGTGGTGGTCGTAGCCACGCTTCATAAACCCGTTAAATGTCGCCCGTCAGAATAAATGGTTCTTTTCGTACAATGTGTGTTGCCAGCGCTGATACAAATGATGTTGGAAAGCCGCAAGATTTGCCTTTTTTCAACTTACAAGGATTCGTTTTTAGGTGCTTTTGGATTCGCGCATTGCGACAGCTCATTCGCTAGAGCTAGTGCGCCATCGACGTTCTAGCAAACGATGGATTCGGTTAGGATCTTCGGCCCAGACCGCAACAAGGACAAGCAAACGCTGGGGGTGATGGATGGAGATGGGACGGGCAAACGATGGTTTATTCTGGGTGAGTACGGGTGTGTCAATGGCGAATCGGGTAAATGTCAATGGCCGGTCGGCTCTACGAGCGTCTTCATCTGGTGCGCAGCGTGGTGAGGCGTCTTGGAGCGCGAACGGGAGCGGGAACGCGAGCGCGAGCCTGGAAATTGGTGCTGAGGCGTCTTTTTCCATCCCTCACCATTAAGCCCCCGCATCGTGATCCGGCTGTAGGGGTTGTAGGTGGAGCCGGGCGCATCGCTGGTCGTGCTCTGTGCGATAGCGATAGATAGTGCGATGCACATTTTCTCTTTGTACCTTAACAATCTCTTCCTCGTTGGCGGGCTGCTGGGTTCTCAGCGTGCTTGTCGGGCAGTTAGACTGCAAAAAAATTGTTATATCTTGAAGCTGGGTGATTGCCTTAATCGACGTGATCGGTTTACAAGTGCTGGCGGCGGTCGTGGTAGTGCCGACGGCCGTACGCACGTCGGGCGAGCCGGCTTTCTGCGCAGCCACTTTTGTTGGGTTGGCACGGTAATCAGATTACCTTCCTGCGGAACACTGCAGCAACCCGATCAATCAGCGGGCCAACGACCGGCGCCCCGGTGGTACCTCCCTTGAATAGACGGATTCCCTAACGACGTAACTCCGCCCACCATTTCTTTAATCCGAAGGTGTGACAAGTAAATAAGATAGGCCATGCCAAGGAAACCTGCCATCGAGAAGAGCGCGTCCATTCTCTCGAAAATCTACGTGATTCGTCAAGTTCACCTACAGCAGGACCGAACTAAGAAGCGAGTAGAAAACGAAATGATCTCCCACTTTCACTCCCCCCCCCCTCATGTGTGGTAATTCCAGATGTAAACATCCCAGGCACGTTATAATTTTATGAGGCGGCAACAAAGTAAAAATGTCAAGCAACAACTGATTCTCAACAAAAAGAAGAACATGAGATGAGATTTCGGATGAGAAAGAGATGCACACGGTAAATCGGACATAAAGCAGCTGGGATATCCCGACGAACCGGGCTACGAAAAAACAGGCGGAAGGAAAAGCACATCGAAGAAAGGCTAGAAGCTGGAAGCGATTAGCGAACGGCCATAACGATATCGTCAATCTTGAGAATGGATCGCACGCATTCGGCGGCTTGTTTGATAGCAGAGCTGGAGACGAGCAGGGGCTGAAGAACGGCCTCTTCTCGCATGTCTGTCACGTAACCCTAAAGATTTTTGTTGAAAAAAAAAGAATTGGGTTACCTTGCGGACGTTGATTCCGAAGTCGCTGTGACCATTCGCGTGTTGTGTGCGCAACTCGGTGACGGTGTGGATCGGAGAAAGACCGGCATTTTCGGCAAGTGTGAACGGGATCTAAAGAAAATATATTATTGACGTCAGCATAGCCATCACGACCAAGGATCCATAAAACTCGCCAGTTCCAAAGCATCAGCAAACGCCCTCCAGCAGTACTGCTCGGCTCCGCTGCGCTCCTGCGCAAGTTGTCGGAGTTGGACAGCCACTTCCATTTCCGGGGCGCCACCACCTAAATTGAGCTAAAAACTGACTGAAACCATAAATCTACCTGGAAGCAGGGCCTTCTTCTTCACCAAGCATCTAATCACGCAAAGGGCATCATGCAGAGAGCTGAAACAATATTTCAACTTGGAAAAGGACCCTACCGATCAGCCTCTTCCAACACAAGCTTGTTCGATCCACGCAGAAGGATAGACACAGCCTGTCCCGGGTTTTGTACACCAGTAACCTACAAAATTGATACCTGGCTCAAAACAAAGAAAACTACCTTGATAACCTTGGAATCACCGCCCGTAGAAATCTCCTCAGCCAAATCGGCGCTACCAAGCGACTCGGCCACGAAATGGTCCAGAGAGGCAACGGGACGGCAACCGAGAATCTACAAAAAAAAAAATTCATACAGAAAAATAACGCTGAAACGCACCTTCGAATAGAATTCAATATCGTCGCGTTCAATGTCCTTGACGACCATGATCTTCAGCTTGGCTAGGAAATGGAGTGCCATCTCCGAAACAGCGTCCCTAAAATTTTGTTGAAATCGAGTTCGTCGTTTGCAACCGCAAGATGCTCTTCTGGATAAGGAGCACGTTGCAGCCGGCGCTTTTGATCTGCTTGCAGATGTTGAGTAGGTACTGGCGCTCCTCCTTCAGGGCACGGTCCATTTGCGTGTAGTCGGAGATGATCACTTGGTTTTCGATCTGAAAACAAGCGATCGAATTCGTACACATAAATTGACGCGATGGGCGTTAAAATCAAAGGATTACGTACATCCGTTTTGGGGGCAGAAAGCTGGAACTGGATGAGGCCGATCTTGGCCTTCTCGACGCGGGTAGGCCCTCCACGGCCCATCGTCTTCTGATCAATCAAGGCTCCCTCAATCAACTCGCTCTCCTCGACAGTCTCGCCCAGCTTCTTGATAATTTTGATCATCTAAACAAGCCGTGGATCACAAGGGGGATAAAAACATACGTTGAGGTTAACGTTCGTATCCTTGGCCGGATCGATGATCTTCTTGACCGCGTTGACAGCCATTGGGGCGAGCAGCCACGAGTGCTGCGAGACGACCTAAAATCACTTTCCGAGATTTTAAAAACTAATTCACCTTGCTGTTCAAAGAAGTGGTGGCCATCTTGACGAGCAGCTCATCGTTGCTGAGATCGACGGGGCTGCTCATCTTCTCCAAAATATTTTCAGCTTCGGTGGCGGCACGTTGGAAAGAATCACTGATCTTGGTGGGATGGATGCCTAAATAGCGTACACAAAATTTTTGAACCAATACCTTTGGAAAGAAGCGTCTGAGCGGCATCTAGCAAGGCACCAGCTGTCACGACAACAGTAGTAGTGCCATCACCGGCCTCAATATCTTGAGCCTTGGAAAGATCGACGAGCTAGAAAAAAAGATAAATACTGAAAAACTAAGAAAGTACTACCATCTTAGCGGTCGGGTGAATGACAGACATCTGGTTGAGGATAGTGGCACCATCGTTAGTAATCGTGACGTCTCCATTGGCAGACTGAATCATCTTGTCCATTCCGCGGGGCCCAAGAGAGGTGCGGACAGCATCTGCGACGGCCTGAAAGAATGGGTTGAAGCGGAACAATGAATCTACCTTTGCTGCAATAATGTTGCTGTTCCTGACACCGGCGGGCTTGTCCTTGTCCTAAACCAAAGTTTTAAAACTCGGTAAAAGGCGGGTACCTGGAAGCAACGCTCCGCGCCGGAGGCAGAAGAAGCTTTTCCGCTAGCTGCAGCAGCAACAGTAGCAGGGGCCATTTCTGTAAGAAAAAGAGGTAATTGAGTGGAATCTTGTTTCAAAGAGAAGACGTTCGAGGGAAGCAGAAAAATTGCAAAATCGAAAAGGAATTTTGGCGGGGCGCTGCCATTCTCTACCACGTTTGTCTAACGGCCGGATCTGCTTCAAATGCTACTAATATTATTATCTACGAAAAGAAAGCCCAAATAAAGCCTAGAATATCAAGTGCCAGAAAGAGCTTTGTTACGTTTGCATTTTTACACTGTTCGATGCATTTCCCGAAGGAACGAAAAAGGGCGTAACTGACCACGCGTGCGCATGGGCATCGCGGTGGGACCCGGAAATCTTCGACCCAATCGCTCTTATGCGACGATTTTCGGAACCTCGCGCTGTTTTTTTTTGTTTTGATCAGTAAAACTAATTTTACAAAACTTCCATAAAGTTTTAACTTTCCCCGTTTCAGTCGAAATGCCTCGTTCAAAGCGCGAAAAAGAGGTGTCCCTCACCAAGGTCAAGAAGAAGACGCGCGTCACCAAAACCGGACTTGTCGACGAGGTATGCAGCAACTGCAGCACAACAAATTTTGTATATCTTTTTTAGTTGCGAAAATGCGTTGAGAGCTACGCCACGCTGTACCTATTTTCCGTCGAAAACATGCGCTCGGATCTATTCATCGAGGCACGGCAACATTTTAAGGTAAGCTTCGATTTTTCTTCGAAAAAAAAGTTCTAGGCAAACTCACGCTTCTTCTTTGGCAAAAACAATGTTATGGCTGTCGCATTGGGCAAGACGAGAGAAAATGAATGCCAGAAAAACTTGCACAAGATCGCGAACGCGCTGAAGGGACAGTGCGGGCTGATGTTTACGAACGTTCCCCACGAAGAAGTTGTCAAGTATTTTGAAGAATTCCGACACACCGATTATGCTCGTGGAGGTATTGTGTACATATATCTTTTTGCCACGAAAAAAGTTTTAGGGCTCTTGGCAACAGAGACCGTAGAGCTTGAGGAGGGTTTGCTGCCGCAGTTTGCCTTCTCTATGGAACCGCAATTGAGAAAGCTCGGCTTGCCGACAAAGTTGGACAAGGGACAGGTGAGGCAGTGTTCAGATTCTATAAAAGTTATCGCTTCAATCCAAAGATTATATTTCAGGTCGCACTTTACAAGAATTTCCTCGTCTGCACCGAGGGAGAGCAGCTCAACAACGAACAGGCAAAGATCCTCAAGGTGCTGGGTTACAAGATGAGCGAGTTCCACATCGTTCTCCACAAGAAATGGCAACGGTCGACCGGAAAAATTGAGGAGCTTGATCATTAAATTAGTTGTTCTGATTGTTACTTTGTTATACCTGATCGTTATTCCTTCCGTTGTTGTTTCCGTTACTGCTGGTTTTCTTTGTTCGAGATATACAACTAATAAATTTGTACAATTTCTTCAGATATTTGCGCCACGTTTCGATCATTTTTCGACAGCTATCTGCAGCAAGCCGCGCCATGATTACTAAGCATCGGGATTTTTAGTAATGAAAAGACCAGCTGAAGGCCAGGAAAATAATGGTGAAACGTCGACGCAGCTTCAAAACAAGGATTTAGAGGGGCACGAAGAAGTCAAGAAAGCGAAAAGTATAGATTGTTGCTTCGTTTTTAACTCTTTTTAGCCTTACAATTCGAGTCCACGTTTTTGCGGTCGATTCCCGGAGCGGCTCAATATGAAAAATCATTTATGCACAGAGACGTCATCACGCATGTCATCGCAACACAGTACAGTTATTTCGGGCGTTCGGACGTATTTCTTTAGAACCGATTTTATCATCACCGCCAGCCGTGATGGCCATCTGAAGTTTTGGAAGAAGAAGTATGGCGAGGGTGTCGAATTCGTCAAGCATTTTCGATGTCATATGTGTGAGTAGTAGCTCTAAATTGCTAGATATTTTTAGTCCCATTTACCGATATCGTCGTCAACTTCAATGGAACGCTCCTATGTACGATTTGCGCAGAGGACAAGACTGTGAAAGTGTTCGATGTCGAGAATTTTGACATGATCAACATGTTGAGATTTGATTTTTCACCCAGGGCCGCTGCGTGGGTCCATCAAGGTTGAGCAAAACTTTTTATAAGGCAATTTTGTTTAGGATCGGATCTCCTGAACCTTCTGGCAATTAGTGACAAAGACAGCAGCAAAATCATTATTGTTGATGGGAAGGGGACAAAGGTATATTCGCTTACTTTTTCGATGAGGTGTTTTTAGGAACCTCTTCACGTTTTCGACTCACTGCACCGAAAGAGCGTTCGCCTGATAGAATACAACCATCGGCTTGACTTGGCAGTCTCCATTGATGATGGCGGGATGGTCGAATATTGGTGTGGCCAGAAGGTGAGACAACCACCATAAATATATATCGATTTTAGGATGATTTCCAATTCCCGAACTTTGTCAAGTTTGACAGCAAGATGGACACGGATTTGTACGAATTTTTGAAAGTAAGTCGTCGGTTAAGACTAATCTTTCCGTATTCAGGCGAAAACCCTACCCGTAGCAATCGTAATGTCACCTGATGGGAAGCGTTTCGCTACGGTCGCCGAAGACAGGTACAGTAATAGACCTTTCTTGTATACCCGATTTGCAGAAAAATTCGGATATTCGATGTTCTCACCGGAAAGATCGAGAAGCTGATCGATGAAACAGTTACGAAATATCTCGACGGGGCCAAGGAGAGCCGAAGTTATGGCTTGCAAAGTATGGAATGGAATCGAAGAGTTGCGCTTGAAAGAGAACTGGACAAGTGGGTCAAGTTCCTTTGCACATTACCCATTTTAGGGAAAAGTCGGCAAACTTCCGCCACCTGAAGTTTGCGTGGGATTATTCGAGCAACTTCCTAATTTACCCATGCCCTCTCGGAATTCGCGTGTACAATGTGGTCACTGATGAGGTGGTGCGGACGATCGGACTAGAAGAATCTGTTCGCTTCACGGCGGTGGCTTTATGTCGCGCTGTACCGGATATCAGAGCGAGGTAAATCATGTTCAAGCTCCCTCTCATCTTACATTTTAGATTACAAGGAGCTGCAGCAACGATAGAAACCGAAGCGGCGGACAATCCTAATCTGAATAAGCGAACTGATCCCGATCCGATTTTGGTAAATTCCTGCTGTTAGACTCATTTATGGTATTTTCAGGTGGCCATCGCCTACAACAAATCGCGATTTTACCTATTCACAAATCAAGAGCCCTATTCCACCGAGGTTGACGAGGAAGGTGGTATTGGCCGGTAAGGAACCGAATTAATGTCCAAACGTGATGTTTCAGCGATGTTTTCAATGAAAAGCCTCGCAAGGAAGAGATGGTCACAGCCCTGGACGACGGCAGCGGATCAACAAAATGGTCCGAAAAAGCTATTGTCCATACTTCCTACGGCGATATCCATCTGCGTCTTTTCCCCGAGGAATGTCCGAAGGCCGTCGAAAATTTCTGCACACATGCTCGACGTGGATATTACAACGGGCATCTATTTCATCGCGTCATCAAGGCGTTCATGATTCAGGCAAGTTGTTTCATTGCACTGATTGCAATTCAAGCAAAATTTTTCTAAAAATATTTTCCAGACTGGAGACCCTTCTGGAAAAGGTACCGGCGGTAACTCGATCTGGGGCGAAGATTTTGAAGACGAATTCCACCCCCGCCTACGATTTGATGCGCCATACAAGGTTCTTCCTAGCCCTTCAAGCTTATACTGTTGTTTTTAGGTGGCTATGGCGAACGCTGGCCCGAACTCCAACGGCTCCCAATTTTTCATCACTGTCGTACCCGCAGAGTGGCTCGATGGAAAGAACACGCTCTTCGGAGAGGTGAATCGCGTTTCACCTTTCGCTTATGCGTTTTTAGTTGACTGAAGGCTTCAACGTCGTGCAGAAAATCAACAACCTACCCACATACGAGAAAAGCGGCCGCCCTAAGGAAGAAGTGAAAATTATTTCCGTTACTTTAAAGTGATATGTTGTTACCTAACACTTTGCTTATGTTGTATTTTTTCTGATCTCGTAGTGCGTTAAAATAAATGGTTTCAAATTGAGTGCGATACAGGTGTAGATAGTCTGTCGGCTGCAAACTACCGCCCCTAAACTGTTGATGAACAAATTGACCCACAAGTTTTCAAAACATCACTTTTCGTTATCCATAACTGACTTACGGCAAGCTCAAGTCTGCAAAGTTGAGGAAAAAGAAAAGATCGTTTGGTGAAAAGCCGCTACAACTTTCTATGAAAAGTATACTGTAGAATAAGAATCACTCCAATGCACGACTTTGGTTGCAAAACCATTTTTCTTTCCTTCCCAAACTTCCCCAATTGCGCCCATCGCTCATCGATTACGTTCACGGCTCTAGAACCTTCCTTCTAATAAGCAAAATTTTCATTTCAAATTTTCCAGGATGCTTGGCCGAATCCAGCCAAGACCAACCATGGGCGGCTTCGACGCCGACCAGGCGACGCACCTCCACAGGGCCGTCGTCGTCCGCGAAGTCGAGCGTGGCGATGGCGTACCGGTATTTTCCGATATTGAGGCTGATCTTGAGTTTAGGTGGATAGCGGCTACATAGCCTTTCTCACCGAGCCGTTCGAGCGCCACGAGCGGATGACGCTCGTCATCCTCGCCCGCCGCTCGGAGCTCCGCTTGGATCCGGGCCTGGGAGCTGCCGTAAGCTTATGTGCCTAGTCATGCAACTTTTATTTTAGGAACAAAAACGTCTGACTCGCAAGGCGCAGGAGCTGCTGATCCTCGGCGACGAGGTATTTCTTTCTTTTTCGCCTAAATTACATTTCTTAGGTCGGCTTCCTGCCCGGCGACGCGAGCGCGCACGATGGTTTCCTGCGCGTGCGGAGCTTCACGAAGACTTCAACCCCCAAGCAGCTCCCGTTCCCGGTCCGACCGGATCTTCAGGTAGTATTCTTTTTGACATTAACACTTACTCAATTAGATGAGGTTCACCGGCATCACCGACGAAGCCAAGAATTCGCGCATCTTCATGGAGATGGCCGGCGTGATCCCTATTCGTAGGATCCGAGTCTTTTGCATCTCAAAACTTTTTAGCTATCGAGATCGATGATTTCATTGTGCCGAACGTTCGAATGGGATTTTGGGCTCGGCTCACCGTAGATGCCGCTGCCAGGCGCGTTGTGGTACACTTGTTCTGTTGTAATAACTATATTATTTTAGCCCGTGTTCGTGGAGTACGAGAAGGTCAAGGAAGATCTCATGACGGTCAACCGAGCGGTAATGTTGACCCAACGTTTTGTATTAGTCTCTTTTAGCCATGGGCCAAAATCCCGGAGCGAACTGTGCATTTGCAATTGCAAGAAGAAGACGGCGCCCTGGTGATGGGATACAGGGACGATGACGAGGAATACAAGCACAGTGATGTAAGATAAATTGGGCTGGCTTTTGTAAAGGGAAATTCAGATTCGTCGAAATGCCAAGTGCATCCTGACGGGCCCGACCACACTTTACAGCAATGAATACCCGAAGGAGCGTATTGTCCTGCCACACGCTAAGCGCCAGGAGATAATCGAGAAGATTGGTGAGCGCATTTTTTTGCTTG
Source organism: Mesorhabditis sp. LJ9110 (assembly GCA_038088335.1). Lineage (NCBI taxonomy): Eukaryota > Metazoa > Nematoda > Chromadorea > Rhabditida > Rhabditidae > Mesorhabditis > Mesorhabditis sp. LJ9110. The sequence continues at coordinate 110,221 of JBBGBA010000036.1, forward strand.
TAAACTTGATTTGCTTTAGGCCACCAATTCTTTTGCGAGCTCCACTTCAACCAGACGCTCGATTGCTTCGTGGTAATGTCCGATGTAAGCTCTCACTGCTGCTTCTAATTAATCTTTTGTTTAGCTCAAGCCCGCGGGAGACAAGCCGTATATGCGACGGGAATACGCCAACAATCAATATGCCGTGAGTTTTGGTGGTTTACTTGTTATCTCTTGTTTTTAGTTGGAAATCGGCGTTCGTGAAGTCGTAGACTGTCAAGGCCTGTTCCACTCCGAGCATTTCGGCTACATCGATGATCCGCACAAATTGTACGGTTTGGGGCTTAAATTATTCGGTGATGGACTTTTTTTTCTCCTTCTTTTTGATGATCATATTTAGGCTCTACACCAACTACTTCACCAAATATCGCGAATCGATCTGCCGCGTTACCGTGATCGACAGTGTCCCGACCCGGTATGTCCTTTTTTGCCTCATTCACTATTCCCTTTTAGTATCGGTCATTTTCGGATTGTCGGCGTAGAGGAATCGAAGAAAAACAAGCTGCAGAAATTCATGCAGGAAAACGCCGTATTTTTTATCCAAATAGATCATTTCTTTGTAGGTATGTGTTTCGGACACCGAGGCCGTTGTCTACTCGCTGGACGGCACCGCATTGGCCATCTGCGGTTGGCCGATGGCGAAGATCAGGTAGATAGAATTTCGGAATTTGTGTATTTTCGAGTATCTGATTAGGTTCGACTCGACGGTCTGCCCCGGCTGGCGCCGCATGAAGCCTGGCACCAAGATCAAGATGGACATCCGATATGAACCTGGAATGGAGGTGTGTAAGCCACTTTTTTTGGTGCTTTGTTCTTCCCAATGGGTCAGATTTTCGGGGACAGCAACCTTTTTTGCTTCGGACCAGGGTTGTTCATTTTGCGTCCGGTCCGCGTCCGTCCGCGTCCGGGACGGGACGCGTCCCGTCCGTCTCATTAGCATAAAATTTTGCGGACGGACGGGACGGACGCATGGCGGACGGGGACGGGGAGCGTCCGCGCGTCCGAGATGCAAATTAATTCATGGTAATCCTAGAATGAAAACCAGGAAATTCACAATTTTGCAGGTTTTGCGATGAATTTGATTTTATTGGACAGTAGGTTGCCATGTACAAGTAGACATGCTAAAAACCAGACTCTACCAAAGGTTTTACGCCCAACAATGAAAAACTAGGCGCTTCATTATGATTTGAATCCGGTTTTCTCATTTGCATCGCGGACGCAATTACTTCCCGTCCGTCCCGTCCGTCCGGGACGCGTCCCCGTCCGTCCGCAAAAATTTATGTAAATGAGCGGACGGGGACGCGTCCGCGTCCCGGTCCGTCCGCGAACAACCCTGCTTCGGACTCATTTTTTAATATTCGTAGTGTTTCTACACCGTTTTTTTGCCAGCCCTAACGTAAAAACTTCACAAATTTTGATTTCAAAAATACTAAAAAAGTTTCTCGATCAACGTAACATATCTTTCACGATTTCTCGGGGTTTTTAAAATGGGTTTCATTATATAAAAATACTATTAAAATATTTTTCTTACGTTATTAGACATAGCTGGATTTACAGGCAATAATGACCCGCTCGCGCCGTTTAAGTATTTAGACTTGTTTAGTCCTTCGTCGTCACCAAGTTCACCGAGCTGCCCGACCCGATTCGTGTTTGCCAGACTGCTGAGGGAATGGTATCATTGAAAAGCAAGCATTTGGACTTATTATCGATTTAAAGCTCCTCTTCCAAACGAAGGCAATCTGGGATCGAGGAATCCTGAAGAATCTGGCGGTGCTCACCTCGTCGGTGTTTGGCCCACTCGACGACCTGAAAGATGAGTGCCCGCGCAAGCCGGCTCCTAACAAGTAGGTTTTTTATTTTTCTGCAGTTTACTTTTTAGGGAATACGATCTCTGGGTGGCGGTCAGCTCGGCGGGATCGGCCAGCCTGCCCGCGGCTCACACACCGTTCAACGTCTACTCGTGTGGCCTGGAGCAGCCGCCCAATACCACCGAGGTAAGGGACTTGTTATACCTTACTAGTCCTTTTTGGGTGGCTAGGGAGTTTTCGAATGTTGTGTAACTCATTCGATAGGGCTTGAAATTCTGAGCTTTCGAAATGGTGAAGAAAAAAAGAAAAACACTGTCAGCATTTTGTGGAAGTTTGAATTTGTTGGGAATTTCGGCCTCTCTCTAATGAGCTGTGTCAAGTCCTAAAACTCCACTACCGCCTAAAAACTACTCATTTTAGTTCTAGACTTCTAGCCAGAATGATTTAACCGATTTCAGCCGATGATGTTCATAGAGCAAGAGCCCGTGCGCCCCGTCGAGCAAGCGAAGCCGCGCGTGCGGTTCGCCCTTCCAACCGCGGCCACCGCCAGGCCGGACGCTGCGCTGAATACTGCTACGGTATGACCTTATCTTGATCTTAAATCTTCTTTAGAATGCGTCTGAGATGCCCTCCCTGATGCGAGAAGCCGCTGCCGCACCATCGCTCGCTAGCAACCATCCACCACCCACACGTTTCTCGGTGCCAAAACATGCTCCGACGTCACCGGTTTTTTATCAATCCTCTTGTTTTCTAACTATATTTTAGCCCGTGTCGGCCGTCAACCACCCGCCCGGCCTTCCGATCAACAAGGGAGCTGTGGCCGAACAGGTATCTCATGATTCCCTACTTAACTTTTTTCTTCTAGAGGAACGCTGTCGAAGTCGGCCTTCCCCTGGCGCACGTCTCGTTGACTCCCAGTCAATCGGTTAGTTTTTATCGGGTTTCTCGAATTTTGTGTTGCAGGAATGCATGTCGGCCTATGTGCAGAGCACGCGGAAATTCCTGCGCCTCGCCGAGCTGGGTCTGGTGATGGACACCAACCCCAGCTCCGCAATCGTCATACAATTGACGAGGCGCGCGCTCGGATTGTTCAACGAGGTAAATTTTCCTTTGCCAATTTTTAACGGTGATTTTCAGGCCAAGTGCTGCCCTGAACGCGCCAATGGCCTGCCGAAATGCGGTGAAACCTGCCCGATAGCCGAGTTGTTGCATAACGTAAGCTCTATTAATTTTTAAAATATGGGTCGAGTATTCCAATTATTCATCGTCCTTTTCTAGACGACCTCACGCCATCTCGCCATATTCAAAGAGGACCAAAGGGCGTTCGACGATCTGATCGACTTCTTCCAAAAGACGACCCTGGGCTAAAAATTCAATTCCCCGCATCGCTATCGTGTCATAATTATTTGCATTCTTATGTCTAAATTCTTCACTTAAACGGGCATTGCTTTCGGGTAGCATTTTTCCTTGCCTTATCGTCCCCATCTGTTGTCTTCCTCTTTATACGTCGCTCTCGGCTATCCCCGCTTGCCCAGACACCACTGCCCAGCCAGACACAGAGGGCGACTTCCCTTTCTATCCCCTTATGCCTCCCACCCCTTCAAAATGTTAGTTAGCTCCCACATTTCTGCATTGCGTTTAATACTTGTTCAGATAAATATATTTTAACGTAATCACGTTTTCCATTTTAACAACACAGGAAGGATTTCCATTAGATATTGCAGCGAAATTCAGCTACTCAGTAAGATCCCAGTGATTCAAGCAAATTTTTCGACCGGAAAAACTTTTCTAGCTTTTTGTTTGGCGATGCTGATCCGGTTCCGGCTTGGTGCATTGCGGAGTGTCCGCTTTGCTTCTACATCGAAATTGCCGCTGAAAGAGCCGAAATTTAGCGAGAGTGCTGCCTTCCAGGTAAAACTTAGACCTTGTCTTTTCATGACTTTAGGGGAAACGACCAGGCGCCCAGTCGTTCGATTTCCAACCATTTCAGCGCAATTACTACGAGTCGGACCAGTTCAACAATCGGTTGGAAATTCTCGAAAATTGTATATTTGCTTTATAGGAGACTATTCTCGTTCCTCTCATCGCTTGCCGTCCTGACGGTATATTTTGGGTGGCTTCGCGAAGCGTCTGACCTTGACGAGGTAATTCTGGCGGGTTTTGATGGCGGAAATATTAACATTATTCAGATCTGGAACGCTCCACCGCATATTCTGACTTGTAACTTGGAGCGGAAAATGTTACATGAGCAAATCGAGCGAGCGCGACGAGAGAAGAGGCCTACGGAATTACTTGAGGTCAGTGCGCATGGCTTTCGGCTCAGGAATCTCTGTAGTTTCAGGCAGAACTCTCGTACATTGACGTGAAGGAAGAGGCGATGCGTCTTGAATATGAAAAGCAGCTGAAACAGCGGGCCCGAAAATAACCGCTCCACCCGAAGCAGACCATTTTTAGACATAGCCATAGTTTCATTGTTTTTTTTTTCTGATTTTTCGTGGATTGATGTACGTGTATTTCGCTTTCCATATTATGATGGTCGTTAGAAAGCCGGATAAATGTTTGCCCCTTTCCAGGTAATGGACGTGGATTTCCTGGATCGAAACTATGCCCTGGCCTATCCAGAAGAGCACGACTGCATTCTGGATCTACAAGGCGGTTGGTGCTATCGAATTTATCGAATATCTCGCTTTTCTAGCCAATGCAAATTGTTGCAAGTTCAACCGATGGGGCTCGTTGATAGCGGTGGGAACGACGGACGGCCGAATGTATATCGTGGATTTTGTGACGAAGGGAATTGTCAAGGTTCGTATTGCAGCAATTGTTTTTTTAAACTTTTTGATTATAGCATTGGACGGCGCACGTACAGCCAATCATGGCGCTTTCTTGGTCGAGGGATGGCCGGAAATTGTTGACCGGTAGGGATCGTCAGTTATGATCTTTAAATTCGTTTTTCCTAGGCTCTGCCGACTCGACAGTCGTTGTCTGGGACGTGCTAACAACGATTCCACTTCACAAATACAAGTACTCAGCGATAGTCGTTTCCGCGCTGTTCAATCCCCGGTTAGTTTTCTCCTCTTTTTTCCATATTTTGTTACCTTATTTCCTTCCTCCAATTTTTGTAATTTTCTAGGAACGACAACCAGGTGGTGGTCCTTCCCTTGGGCATGTTCCCACTCTCCGAAACGATCGTTGATGGCCGGCCACAACACTCGGTCGTCACCTGCGACATCCCTGGCGCTGGAGACGAAGGCGTAATTCTTTAATACATTGATATTTATTTCGAAACTTAGGTTACAGCAATTGCCTTCGATCGACGCGGCAAATACCTGATCACCGGAACCAGCAAGGTACGAAAATATATTTGTCACAAGTTCTGGTTTTTAGGGCCGCCTCTGCATCTACGACGCGAAAACGCTGAAGCTTGTCAACCACCTGCGCCAAAACAGCCAGCAGCAAATCCGGAACATCATCATCCCACGGCGCCACAATCAACTGCTCACAAATTCGTCGGATCGTGTCATTAGGTGCTTCGACCTCGACGAGTTGATAACGAAGCCGAAGGGCGCGGTGGTGGACCAGGCGCAAAAGCTGTTGGACATCGTTAATAAGGTATTTTTGTGTCGAAAAGCTACGTAGAAAAAAATTCCTGGACTGAAGCATAATCGACGTCATTTATATTTTTTTACACCGACAAATAAAAATCCCCAACAACAATCCACCACAAGAAAGTTTTCCATTTGCCAATGATCAACTTCAGGCGGCCTGGAAATCGGTGTGCGTCTCCTCGGAGGGGGACTACATCTGCGGCGGCTCGAACAAGTCGCACTCGCTGCACATCTGGGAGCGCAACTCCGGGTCGCTGGTCAAAATCGTGCACGGCACGAAGGCGAGTGTGCGTGGCTGAGTCGTTTCTTTACCCTAAATGTGGCTTGTGGAACTACCCCGGGGATGATGTTTAATCTGTGTGCCAACCCGCCCTTTTGTTGCTAATAATTTTTGGTTTATTTTGCTGGATTTGCTGGATCTGCTAACGTTATTGCAAAATTTTTGATGCATAGAGATATTACGGCTAAAGTTTGATTTAACTGAAGCTAAATTTCATTATGCCGAAATGCAGCCTATTTAAATTTTGGCGTAGTGTTTTTCAGCACAATGAATCCGTGTTAGTATATTTTTTGTATAAAAATTTTGCGAGAATTTCCAAAGGCAAATTAACGACGGAAATTGGCGTATAATGTAGTTTTAGATGTTCACCACCCCTTACATAATTTTCTCTAGCCAAACATATCACAACCCGTCATTTTAGGGCGAACTACTGCTCGACGTCCAATGGCACCCAACGCGCCCAATCATTCTCTCCGTGGCCAACGGCATCGTCAGCGTATGGACCCAGGCCCACGTCGAAAATTGGTCGGCGTTCGCCCCTGAATTCACGGAATTGGAAGAAAATGAAAAGTGGGATGCTTCGGTTTTGTGGCACACATTTGCTTTCAGACACAAAGAAAAAGAGAGCGAATTCGATCTCGACGACGAGGATGCTGATGAGGGGGAGAATAAAGACAACCTGGTGGGTAATAGTAACGGATTTGTTGTTGATTTTTTAAAATCTTGTTGCCAAAATGAAACTAAAAATGTTTAAATTCTGTTTGAAATTTAAAATTTTCTTAGGTCTGATTAGTTTAGCTTCATGGTTAAAGTTTTAAGTAGAGTTTGATCATCAATTAAATTTGTTATTTTTAAAGTACTATTTTTCCTGTTCAGGATAAAGCCGAGGAGGAGCTGGACGTGTGCGGGCTGAAAGCGGGCGACATGCTCTGCTCTTCTGACGAAGAGGACGATCCCGATTTGCTGATGCCAGATCCGAGGTGGACTCTTTGCTTGGATGGTTTATTTTTAATCCGTTTGTAAAAATGAAAGGAAGAAAATGGCAGAAATTGAGAATTTAAAAATTTTAAAATGTTAATTTTCAGAGGCGAAAAGGGCCCGCTATGGTTCATCCCCGCTTGCCCGGACATGGAAAATATGGACGCGCCAACAACACAACCAGGAGGTGCGTGTTTTTGGGAATTTTTTTACGATTTTTCAGACGTACTCCACAAGCCCGTTTCACAATTTGACAACATCACCTCTGACGATTTGGAATGTAGGTTTTTCTTTGAGTTTGTTTTATGGCTCGTCATGTAGTTATTCTTCCGAGCCGAAATACTATTATTTTTAGACCGGAAGCGGCCTGCCGCCGGCGCCGTCCCAGTCGCTTCTAAACCCAAGAAACCCAAATTGTAACATGTTTTTTGCTCATGTAATATGCCTCGTGCGCTACGGGTTTTCCTTGCATGCCTGCCCAGATAATAAAGATCTCATCATGATTCAAAAAAATGATTTTTTATATTTAGAGACTACTTTTTTTGGAAGATTTTTTCTAGGGTTTTCATCGAAATAAAGGGTGTGATTGTACGTCGACTTTGGCTAGTTCTGCGTTGAAAAACTTTATCAATTCTAATGAAAAACTTCTTTAAGGGAAAAATCGCATTTTTGGAGCTAAAATGATCAAATTCATAGTTTTTTTTAAAATCATACGGTGGTCAATTGAAATGTCTGCTTCACAAGCTGGACCTATAAAAAAGCGCAAGGGAAAAGCCAAAAGCCCGCAGCAGCGACAAACAGCCCCAATGACGGTTGAAATCAGTTGGCCGCCGTCTCGTTCTCCATGGAAACTATTATAGGCTGACAGCGGTGGCGCCTGATTTTTACGTTTACGGCAAGAATACGTTATTTAATTTTATAGTTAATACTTGCGTCTTGTATATAATTGTTCATAAAGAAGCTCCGATCTATTACTAACAAGAATTCAGGCGACTCGACGGCCGCTAATTAGCCGGCGGCGGTGGGCGTATTTGTGGAGGCCGCCTTGTCCCCGGGGTATTTTCAAATGCGAAATGTGCGAGGGGGTGAAAATATTAGTGAAAATTCGACTTTAATGGATTGATTAAAGTAAAGTACTACTAATGGGTTGGGGCATCAATTGATCAGCTGATGATTGATATTTTAATCTTTTTTTGTTTGTTTCTCATAATTTTTTATGTGAAACCTGACGGGCTTCGAGCCAGTAAAACATCTAAAACTGAAGGTTTTTTTGTTTTCCGACAATTACGCTTTGTTAGACGAATGCAAAAGTGCGGGGCTCGTAAATTAAGGTGTAGAAAAAAAGCAATAAGGTTTTCTTGCGGCGTTTTAGGGCCCGGAATCAAATAACACCCGGTGTGAGGTTTGGTCAGTTTTCGAGCATCAGTTTTTGTTTTTTAGCTACTTTTGTACAACATTTTTGTTCTCAACATGTTTAAAATTTTTCAGAAATTGCTAATTTTGCGTCTGGATTGTCTAATGATTTTCCGGTACTCGGCTATTAGCGGGGAGGAAGATGATTTCTGTTATGTTGTTCATACCAATTCTACTTTTAAAGGCATGTTTTGGGTAGCTTGGATTGCTAGGAACTTACAAAAGAAATTTTAATTTTGAAAAGTGAAAATGCCGACTTTTTGATAATTTTTCATACATTTTTGACCCAAAAATAAAATTATTCTAAAAATTTAGATGTTTTGTCGCCTGGAAAATGGTGTAAAATGCTACAGATGGTACAATTATATTTCGTTGTGGGATCGTACTGGTGCGCTGGGAAAGCGCTAGACCCCCCAATAACAGTCCAATACCGAACGATTTTTTTTTCAAACGGCACGTGAGCACTTTTAAACGCTTTAAAAACCACCGATTTGGGCGTTTCGAGAAATGTGAAGTTCACCCCCGGTTGGTCGCCCCGGTCCCATTCATTTAGTGCAGCACCTTTGGCTGCGAGGGATTGGGTATGGGCCAAGGGTTCCGCGTGACATTTCTCGTTCCCGGCCGGCCCACCACTTCGTCAGCCAATTCAAGAACTTTCCAGGCTTGATGTGGTCGGTGGGAAACAGTTGCGTTGATTGGAGGGGTGTAGTTAGGGCCCGTTTGATATAGCGGGTACCCGGAAGGGCGAACTTGCTGGGAAAGCCTTGTAGCGAGGTTCTCGGCATCTCGCAATCTTATATAGCGTAGAACTTGCTTGGAAACTACGGTGACCTGATTTGATAGTTTTCCGGCGCTTTTGCATTTTCGGGCGGGGGGGGGTACTCTTCTTTAGATTCCATTCTTCTAATAGAAAAAGGGGGAAATGTTTCTAAACTTTTTAATCTTCATAAAGTAAAACTTTACAATTTTTATAGAAAAACACAAAAAAACTAGCCTCTCCACGATAGCGCGAAAGAACCACTTCCTAATAAACCTGACTTCATGCTCGACTTTACACGTTTTTCTGCCTGTTTCGTAGCGGCTAGTTAGCCGCCGCTTCATCGAGGTTCTCTCGAAAAAACTGGTAATGACGTTTTCCCTTTTTAAAACTTATTTTTCCTAATGAAACCGACTTCAACCCATTTTCATCGTCTCTTACCTGCTTTGCCTCCCTTGCGAAACCGAGCGAATCGTCGCAATTTACCGCTTGCCCGCGCAAGACCCCCAAATTGGCGGAGCTCGGGTTGTAAATTGGAGCCCCGGTGTGGTGGGAGCGGTTGGGGCATTCGGGCGGTAATACTATCGAGACGGCAGGGAAACGCGTTCCGTGGCCCCGGGTTGCTGGATGATCAGCAACATTCCGTTGTTCACGAAGGCGGTGAGTGGTAGTTTAAAAGTTATACCAGAGTTTATTTCGATTTTTTTTCCTATTCAGTTTTAGGAGCTTTCGCAAGATCGGGGGTGGGGGAGAGCGAGTTTTTCTATAAGTCTAGAAATGCCTAACAACATAATAGTAGGGATTTAGCTAGATTTAAAGCCGAAAACCATCTAAAAATCCTAGAACAGTTAAAATTTTGGTCGAAAATCGGTCATTTTTGGTCCCAAAATTACATTTTTGTATTTCCAGTAAAAATCTGTCTGTTATATTAGAAAAATTAGACCCAAAGAAACAGTAATGTCCCCCTCCGATAATGCAAAAGCACCCCATTTTTGCATCAAACTTTTGCCACCAATAAAACCGTCTTTCCACGCCTACGCAACGCGCCTTTAGACACCATCTCTGACGTATTACAGCGTTTTTGGGAACGGAAACCAGCCGTGGCGAATTGTTTTTCCTAGCGTCTAGCCGGGTACAATTCAGAAAAAGCGGGCAGCGCAACGCGACACGACGCCCTGGAGCAGGGCTATATTTAACGGAATTTCCCCCGTAATTTTGGCTGATTTCCGGCGCGGCGCAGCCCGTGGAAAATACGGGATTTTGGCTGGGAAACGCGGCGCAAAAGCTGGGGGAATTTTATGCTTTTTATAGCGCAAATAATGTGACGATATATGTGATATTTTGGCCGAATTTAGGAAATTTGGGATACAATAAGACGAGCGTCATTTAGGAATTGCAGGCATAATTCCGGTAGACTAAAATTTCGACAGCCAAAATCCCGACAGCTAGAATCTCGAAAGCCATCATCCCGAAATCCAAAATACCGACAAACAAAATTGAAATAATCACGACAAAATCCCGACATATATTTTTGACGATTTTCGACGTGTCGGGTTTTTGGCTTGTCGGCATTTCGGCCAGTCGGGATTTTCGCTCTCTGGATTTGATTGTCGGGATTTTGGTTCTCTGTATTTTGTCGATTTCCCGTCATTAGCCACTCATATCCGGTCAAACGCGCACCCTAAACTCTTGTTTTTGGCTATCCACCTGCCGGGAACTTGCCGAAGACGTTGGCACCCAAGAAAATGAGATTTTTCCATTTTGTTCTTGTTTTCCAGCTGCCCCTGGTTACTTCCAGACCATCCATGTCCGATGGGAATTTTTTTGGGGGGGGGGGGGCTGCCGTCTGGCGATTATGGATTTAGTGTCATTTGTCATTTATGTGTTTTTTGGCGTCACCTGAGATAATTATTAGCCAGGTTTGGCAAGGCTGTAATTTCGGCAAAAACGGTACAAGGTTTGGTGGGGAAATTGGAAGAGGTTTTGTGATCAGTTCATGGGATTTTGAACGTTTTGCAACCAACACATCGATCTTTTCAGTAGTATTCTAGCGTGGCGTAACGAAATTTTAGGAGGTTTTGCGGTCAGGATATTGATGTTGTCAATAGTATTCTAGCGTAGTTGGGCTCGGTAACACGTAATTTGAGAATTTTTTGACGTTTTGATCGCCAGAAAATCGTTTTTCATAATTTTATGATGTTTTGGAATCATGATACTGAGTTGCCAGTAGTATTCGAGTGTAATTCACGTTCGAAATGATCAAAGTTGAGTATCTTATCTTAAATTTTTCTCAAAATTTTGGCTTCTTCTCGATGTCCATAGCAATCCCGCCTAGTTCAACAGCAAAATTATCCACCGCAACTTGCTCAAAGTGTAAAATCGCTTTTCCGATAGTTTTTCGTTTCCGCTTCCGCTGCCGTGCCACTCCTCATTACACCTCATAAACTGTGCGCTTTGCAGCCGAACCGCCGACGTCGCGCGTCACGGCTCGGCTCGTGGATGTGGCGCACGTTTGTCAAGTCGTCGACCCCAGATCCGGATAGTCACGAGGTAAGCGAAGCTAAGCCGAAGCTAAACCGAAGCTAAGCCTGAGCTAAGCCTATTTCTAGGAAAACAACAACGCAAAAGAGGCATTTCTCGAGGACCTAGAGGTGCCAGCCGCCGAGCCAATCCCCTCGGAACCGCTGAGAACGTAAGGGCCTTTTCTGAGTTTTTTTTGGGGAATTTGGCGTTCCGATGGGTCGCACGCTTTTTGGGAGCCATTTTTTGGCATTACAATTAGGCTAAGTTGTAGTACAAATTACACGCTGCCAAGTGCGATTCCTATAAAGCCGTTTTTTAGAAAGAACGATACTGAGGGGGATTTCAGATTTTTTTAGGAATTTTTATGCTTCTTTGTCGCCATTTTCATTTACTGGTATTTTGGTTCCGGAATTTTATTTATCGGTATTTTAGCGATCCGCATTTTGATTTAATTAGTCCGTTTTTTTCTAAAAATAAACGTCAATTTTTGTTTTCCGCTCCTAGCCTCTTGCAAAGGTTTGAGGAACCTTTAAAGTCCCGGTAACCATAATTTTCACCCAATTTTTTATTGCTCCCGGATCCAAATTCTCGATATCCACCCCGCTCCTAATTACACCTCCATTTCCCGGTTTACACCATTCATTCAATTGGCCATATTCTTCGCCCATTTCTATAGAGCCCCCACCCTATTCAGGGGATTATGCCGGCTGATCTAGCCGGCGGAGGCTAATGGAAATCCCCGAGTCATTATTATTTCGCGGCCCCCCAGGTGGGAGAGATACCGTACCCAGAATTGGCCGCCTGATTTGGTTCCGGGCCCACGGGAGCGAAAAAAGGGGTCTCGGCGCGAAAACCCGATTATTTTCCGGTCGGTGTGGGATCGTTGTTTGGATGGTGGTGGAATTTTCAGGGGGAGAGAAAAGGGAGCTTTTATTGGAGTTGCTTTTAAGCTTGTAGCTTAGGCTTAGGCTTAGGTTTAGGCTTAGGCTTAGGCTTAGGCTTATGCTTATGTTAGGCTTGCACGTCTCCCAGCTCCAAACTCCAGCTCGGGTCATTAAGGTTACAGAAAACTAGAAACTACAGACAAGCACTGGTCAAAAAACCGTGGAATTTTCTATATTCCCATCTTTTTCAATATTTTCACGGCCCGCTTCCCCAGCTAATCACCACCCTGCCAGCCGCCCCCAGCCCAAAATGACACACAAAAATAGGGTAATCAGTGTGCCGTTATTTCCCCTGTTTTCACGGTCCCCTCGGACCCCTCGTCTGTAAACGGTAATTTATTTCTGCGAGACACTTCCGCTCTACCCGCCCAGCCGCAAGAAAATTGCTGGATTCCCTTCGGCATAACTAGGCAGAAAAGGAGCGCTTCTGCTTTTTCTAAAATCTGTAGTTTTTGGGGCTTTCTACCTTATTTTTCAACCCAACTCGATGTCGACGGCGATGAGGTGGGTTTTGCTCAGGTTTCCTCGGCCTTAATTGAGCTTTTTTCGCCCTAGAAAGCGAGGCGCGGCCTGTTTTTGTTTGCTTAATCAAGGAAAAGCTTAATTTTTGACCCGAGAGCCGCTTGACCTTTTAACAAGGGTAAAACTGTGTTTTTAAGTTCTAGTTTCAATATTAGGCTTCATTAAATTTTTTCCAGACGGCGTGTGTTATAAAACGCATTTAAGGGGACTAAAAAGGTATTAAATGATTTTGAAAGCTTAAAGCTATGCACTTCCGGTATTTAATTCGATTTCAAAAGGAAAAATAAGCAATTTTTATACGGAAAACCCTTTAAAACGTAAAAATCTGTAGATAATGGCTTACGGTACGTAATTAATTCTGTATTTGCAGTTTTTTACATAAAAATATTTTTAATCTTCGAGAAATAAAAAAAAATGTTGGCTTTAGCCTTTTAACTTCGAAATTTGGATTACGCCACTTTTTTAATAACTTGACGTGGTTTCTCTATACTATCGTAATAGTCAATTTTACGTAGTGAAAACTATAAAAACAAATTACAAAACCCTGCTCGGCAAGTTCTAACCATTCGAAAACCAACGCAGGGCCCCAAGTCCCCCCGGTGCCCCGATCCTTTTCCCCTGCCCAGCCCGCCGTTCCCCACTCGGCGTTGTGGCCTAGTGGTCCAGGGGGCGCGGGGCGGCGCCACCGCTCGCGGGTTCGACCCCCGCCCGCGGCAGCCGGCTATGAGGAAATATGAGGGCGACCGAGGCCCGGGCACGTGCCTGCCTGAATAAGGCTCAAACCCAAGGTGGCGACCCGGCTCATAGGATGGATTCCTCCTTTCTGAGCTACTTTTTTGTTTTTGGGTCCAGCTTTGCGTACTTAACAATTTTTCGGCCTGTTTGGGGTATTATGTATGTTTTTATCCTTTCAGGCTACCGTATTTAGTATCGTTGCAGGCCTCTAACTAATATTTTTGAGGCGGGTTTCTCTTTTTTAAGGTACTACGGTAGATTGGACCTTTCCCCATTTTGAGCTACCGTATCTAGCAGCATTACGTTGTTGATGCGCTAAATGCGAGTAAAAGTTGGATCCTTCATTTACGACCTACTTTGGAAGTTTTTTAGGTCTTACTGTAACTTTTTCTCATTTTCAGCTTCTGTATCTAGTAGCCTGACGTCGCGGAGTGCTGTAAAATATCCAAAATCCCTTCTATATCCATAAGTACTATTAACCCCCGATCCAACCGAATTTTCGGCGGAATAATTCCGTTTTTCCCGGTCGGTGTACGAAATTCCGCAGCACCGCTATGGTTCGGGCCCCGGTTGCCCGGGCCACCGTTTAGGGCCCCTATCCAGGACCCAGCTCTTGTTCGCTGTGGGACCCGTGCACAGAAAATTCAAGGGGGATGTGAAAGCGAGACGTTGCCTAAAAAATCAGCCCGCGTTCCCGACGAGACCCTGGGTGCCCGTTGATTGGCTTGGAATCGAGATCCCGCCGGGACCCCTCTCTCTCTCTCTTTTGCTACTCACCTGAACACACCTATAATTTTCAATTTTTATGGGGTATCTTCTGGCTTTTTAAAATTGAGTCAGGGACTACGATATTTTTCCTGCTGGTGGTTGGTTCGGGAATAATGTCCTACTTGGAGTGGGCATTGGAGTTTGTAGTTTCTAGTGGGATGGAATGTTGAATGTTCGAGAGAGAGAGAGAGAGAGAGACAGAGCGAGATAGAGAGGGAGAGAGTAAGCGAGAGAGAGAGAAAGAGAGAGAGAGAGCCTGTGAGAGCGAGCTAAAATATCAGCCCCCGAAACCCCATAGATTTTTGCCTTCAACGGTCCTTTAAAAGCCCCGCTTCTAAGGCAAAAATTGGTTTTTTGAAGAACTGCGGTTTTATCGAGGTTTTGCAAGGTATCTGGAAAATTAGATTTTTGAGTAAATTTAAATCGGTAGAAACATAAAAACAGGAAATAGCGACAAAATCAACATATCTTTCCTTGTAAAATAGGTACCAGGAAGTTCAGAAATTTTTTAAAAATATTTTTTGTACCAAAAAATCTCAACTTCCGTCATTACCGTACCATGTTGCGGTTGCTGTATTTTAGGCGGAATTAAAATCACCAAAAAACCCTTTGAAAATCAGAATTTCGCCAGGGCTGTCAATTAAACGCGAACTCACCCAGGGCCCCCGGGGGACCACATGCTAATTACGACTTATCGGACCCTCCCCCTTTGGCTGTGACTCCGCGCGGGCTACACTTTCCAGATTTAGCCGCTCCCTCCAATTTCTAGAAAATTCCGAAGCTGGCCTATTGCCGCTGCGGTGAAAAGTCTAACTTTGAAAATACCGCTGATCCAGTGTCAATCCCTCCTCGCCGGTCTCGGCTGCGGCTTGATGGGCAAGGCCGGCATGATTGATGATGATCAAAGACTTGCTTGGCTTCGCGTACACTCGTTTCGGCTTGATTTAGGATGGTCTTGGCTTGGGCTTGGCTTAGGCCTGGCTTAGATTGGCTTAGGCTTAGCTTAGGCTTGGCTTTTGGTTTGGGCTTGGGTTGGTTTAGGCTTTGCTTAGGCTTGGCTTAGATTTTGCCAATCATTTTGCTTAGGCTTGGCTTAGGCTTCAGTTGGGCGTGGCTTAGGCTTGTCTGATTGACTTAGGCTTGGCTTAAGCTTGGCATGGGCTTAGAAAATTTTAAGGTCAGCAAAGTCGATAAACTAGAATAAACAGATTTATAAAGTTCTACGAGGGTTTAAGATTTTAAAAGTTTCATTTTTCCGAAACACTACTGAAAACGAACTAGAATTTATTACCGAAATAAAAATCTAGTTTGCAAGCTAGAAAGCGTTTTAAAGCTACTATTGAGTTAAATTCAAATTTTGGACGCGGCCCATGAGTAAATCCCCCGTTTTCTTCCTTTCCGGCCCCTTAAACCGGCTTCCTCTAATTCCGTACAGCTACTTTGCACCTACGGCTCTTCCAATTCCCCTGAATATCTCCTCCGATTGGCGTCATATGGGTTTGGTCAGAGTGTCCAGGTGGAAAATCCAATCATGCCTTCGGGGGCTACGAAATTGTGCGCCCGGTTCGCGGCGCTGACGAATTGCCGGGTAGAAGCTACAATTATACGGTCGACAGGCAGACACGAACAGACAGACACATTTCCTCTTGGCAGTAAATCAAATTTTTTCTATAGATTTTCTGATTTGTATGGCTTTTTGGAGTTTTTTTTTGGACCAGAAGGGGTGTGTAGAGTATAGAAACGTACCAGAATTGACGTAATTACGTAAAATTGGCATTTTCTTTTTTCTTTTTGTTTAGTTGTTTTTGGAGCACCGGGATAATTTTAGAGTCAGGAAACGTAAAGCCAACTACCCTTATAACACATTTTTGCAAAAACCCGGAACTCTAGCGCTTTTTCCGAAAGAACCCGAAAGAACGAGTATGGCCGATTGGTAGTGTGTTAGCCTCCCAAGCACACTACCCGAGTTCGACCCCGGCCCGCGCCAAGATTTTTGCTTTTTGCTCGAAATGCCGAGAGCTGTATTCTGAACCCCGATTTTTCACCTGTTGGCCGCTAAAAACGGATAGGAAAATCGAAATCAGACCCCCAGGACAGTTTTTGGTCTGGATTTGGGTTTCAAGAATTCTCGACAAATAATTTCATAATGTTTTCTATTTTTTCAGTATCACCCCGGTGCCGCGAGCCAAGCCGCCGACCGGAAAGCCAGCTGAACAGGTGGGTGGTTACGGTGGTTTTGCTCTTTAGGGGACTTGGACACGGAAACTGTTTAGAAAGGGTTGGCAAGTCTGAAATCTATGGAGAAAGCCTTTTTAAGGCCCAGGGACGCTAGAAAACTATAGAGAAACCATTTAAAGGGATTGTGAAGCTTGAAAGCTCTAGAAAAAAGTATCGAAAATGTCTAAAATCGTCTAAAATGTATCGAAATTAAACCAGCAAGCCAAGATCGTCATAAAGCCATGTAAAATTTGTCGAAAACTCTGTTTTAAAGCCCGGAAAAATCGGCTGAAACTAAATCTTGACCTGCCGGCCCCTTTAAGCTTTTTTAACCATCAAATATCATCAAAAAAGTTTAGAAATTTCGATTTTAAGGGACTTTAAAGCGAGCCAGGAGGCTGAATTCTATAACAATGCAAAAACGCCCTCCGCTGATTCATCAAAATTTTCTCAATATCCCAGCCTTGCAGAAAAAACAAGGATATACCCCAAGCAAAATCCGCCTTTTCAGCAAAAAATGCAATTAGGCGCCCTGATCTCAGGGCGGTGGGAAATGAAAGGGCCCCGGGAACAATGGGAAGGCGGTCTGGTACACGGCGCACAATATAAAAGGCGTCGAGCGCAGAGGGGCAACCGTCTAGGGGAGTGGCGTGTATCGACTACCGTAGTCGAAGCCTAAACCTAAGCCTAAACCACTCCTAATCCTTAGCCCAAGCCTAAGCTCGAATGCAGGAATCGTTCCCGGCCATCCCCGACTTTCTCGCCGCGGCTCAGGACCCACGGTCCGTCAAGCTCGTCCAGCAGCCCTCGCGTGCTCAGGTGAAGCCCAATCAACAGCCACAGGTGTGTGGATTTTGGACTACGGTAGGAAGGGCATCAGATAGAGCATCTTTTCTAGCCTTAAATTCAAAATTTCCACATTTTTTGGCACGAAACGCTGTGGCCAAATGGTTAAGCTCCCGCCAACCAATCTTACGACCAGGGTTCGGTTCCCGCGGGGGTGAAACTTTTTGCTGGCTAACTTTTTGGCTAGGAGGTCAGCTGGGGTGTATTCTAGCAAATTTACTATAGTGACAAGGTTTAACTGATCATTGGATGCTTGTTAAAATGATTAAGCTCGTGCCTACCATTCTCACGATCAGGGTTTGACCCCCGCGGGTGCGGGACTTTTGCTTTTTGCGGAAAAGTTAGTGAATGCCGCTTCAAGCGCATTGTCTAGCTTTAAGTAACTTTGTGATTTTTCTAACCCATTCTCGCTTCAGAAAATGGCCGTCTTCGACCACGGCGCGTTCGGCGGGGCCCGCGAAGCGCCCCAGGCTCCTTCGATCGACGGGATCGAGTACCCACGAGCGGCCAGCTGGGCTGCAGGGACTCTGACGAATTTGCTGTCTGATGATAAGGGTAAGGATGATTTTCCGAGTTTTAAAGGTGTCGGCACGACACGTTATGGATCAAAGATTTACATGGTGTAATGCATTACAAATTTTTATCGACCGACGGCAATTCGTTTGAGTGGACTTTTTTAAAGGAATGGTGACAGTCGAAACACCTAAAATTTTCCAGGTCGCCAGCTGTTCCGCTGCTTCCTGTTCGACGCCCTTGCCGAGGAGAACCTCAACTTCCTGGAGGCGGTCGACAAACTGAAGAAAATGCGGCAAAACGATGAGAAACAGGTTTAGGAATTTTAAAAATATTTGATGAAATCGTTCTTTGGGCGTTTGCAAAGGAGATTGTCGACTGCTACTCCCCGTACGTCAACTTGAGCAGCGGCGCCATGCAGGTAAGCACTAAAACGTGGATGTAATTTTACATTTTTTGTTTTTCGGTCGATTAACGGCTTTAATTTATGAAACTCAACCAATTTATTTTTTTTTTTAGAAAATCAAAACCGCAGCCGCCACCGACAACCCCGACCCGAACGAGTTCGCCCCGGCCTGCAAAGAAGTATAAAGTCGCAACTCGCTAAAATCCATCCTTTCCAGGTCCGGCGCCTCCTCGAAAACGATCAGTTCCCGCGCTTCCGGCGCTCCGAGTGCTACCTTAAATACCTCGAGGTGAGGAGGCTAGCAGAGAGCATTGAGGAATTCGAATTCAGGAGCTGCTCCCGCGCAGCTACGCCGAGAAATGGGCAACGTCTTTCGAGGCTCTTCTTGGAAATCATGTAAGTTTTACTGGACTGCTATTAATGTGTAGCTGCCGTAAAAAAGCTTCCTGAATTCCGATTAAGCCGAACTGCTTCAGGTCGGCCGCCAGTATTTCCGCGTCTTCTTGCGCAGCATCCACGCCGAGGAGAATCTGCGTTTTTGGGAGGTGAGTCCGAGCTATGCAGCGGATATTCTGTTGATGTTCGCCGCTTAAATAATTTTGACACTTTTTGATACCCGTTGAACTCCTTCAAGTCGTCGTATCCTTATCTCTAGGAATCATAGAATCAATAAGAAGCATGCAGAATTTCGAATGCGGTAAAATACCTCGAACTCCTTCAGGCCGTCGTCGAGTTCCGGGCCACGAAAAACAAGAGCCCGGCGATGCTCAACCTGGCTAAGGTCATCCTGCAGTCCTACCTGGCCGAGGGGCAGAGCAACGAGGTGGGCAAGGAAGGAAATCGATTACGCCATGAAACAAGCTGCTAACTCGTGCTCCTTTCAGGTGTTCCTCCCCTTCGGTGTCCGCCAGGTGATCGAGCGAAAAATTGCCGACCAGGAGGTGGACATCTCCCTCTTCGACGAGGCCATCAAACATATTGAGCAGGTGCGGGGGAAGGGCGCATTTTAGAAAAGAGCAAAAATGCAACGTTGATAGGTGTATTTCGTACTTTATAGTCGTAGATTTTTCCTTCTCGGTGCCTTTAAAATGCAAAAAAAAATAAAGTTACAGCACAATTTTAACGCCTTTTCCGTTACCGCACCCCTTCCAGGTGCTCCGCAACGATCCATACGTCCGTTTCCTGCAGTCGAAAGAGTACATGGATCTGCTCGGGCGTCTTCACTGATTTTCAGCCATTTTTTTGGTTTATTCCTGTCATTATCGATCACATTTACATAATTTTTGGCATATTAATTAGCATTTTGCAGTACCAACGCCTAGTTATTCAAATTAACGTGCGGATAGTCGGATAAAGGATGCAGTGTTGGAGGGGACAAACAAAGTCAGTCTCCGTCTTTCTCTCGCTCTCTCTCTCTCTCTCTCCCCTTTCTCTTCCTCTATCCCGGTGTCTCTCTCTCTCTCTCTCTCTCTCTCTCTCGCTCTTTCTCGTCCTTCCATCTCTTATCTCAGTATCTCGCGCCGTCTCGCTGTCACTCTCTCTCCCGCTCCCGCTCCCGCTCTCCCGCTCTCCTGCTCTGTTTTTCTGCCTCTCTCTCCCTCCCTCACTCTCTCGAAATATTTATTCCTCAAAAAATAAATGCAAATCAAATAGTTCTTGCTAGGTGGCGGTTGCTGCCGACGCGGCGGCTTTTTGCTTCTGGTTCTTTCGCTCGACGATGCGTGCGTACTCGTCCTTGAAGATGCGCAGCCGGTCGTCGAGTTGGATGACGTTTTCCTAGAGATTATCGGGTTACGGTAGCCCATCCAAGTTTTACCCTAGCAAAATTGTCCAGCATGCATACGTGGAGGAAGAGGTATTGGTAGGCCGATTGGATGCCCTGGAAAGGCGTCATTAGTGTGTGAATCGCCTTGGAAATCGCGAATTTCATAACTGTCGCCAGCCCTTTAGAAAATCGATGGGCGACGCGACTTCCACGTGTTCAATCGCCGCCCCAGGACCTCACCTTAATGCGCTGTCGTCGAATCTCCTGCACGACGTCGGCCATCGGGCGGTTCGGGTCGTTGCTGATGCACACGCTCGCGTAGTCGATGGCTGAAAAATCTCTTTCTTTCTCACGCTCGCTCTCTCTCTATCTCTCTCGCTCTCACTCTCTCTCGCTCTCTCTCTATCTCGTTCCTCTCTCCACCCACCAACGAACGTCACCGATCTCCCAATCCCCGCCGAGCAGTGCACCACCACCGGCCGCTTGCCCTGCTGCCGCTCCTAAAAAAACCGGGCAGGCTAGCAAACACCCCTTAGGAGCGACCTTCATCCACCCGTACAGCTTGACAACGTCGTCGGCATTTGCGGGGGCCGATTGATCGGGCCAGTCTGGCAACAGCACATGCTCGAGCGTCACCGACTTCAGCCCGAGCGTCTTGCTGCTGACGTGCAGCTTCGTGACGCGGGCGCTGAGGGGAAGTCCGGAGGCCGAGCCCTCACCGTCATTTCGCACCGTCACCTCGCCGCACTGCATCTGGTCGGCCGGCTTCTCGGGCAAGTACCGCGCGCATTTCTCCTTTTCGCCTGGAGATGAACAGTAAGAGAGGAGCGAGAGAGCGAGAGAGAGAGAGAAGCTAAATTCTCACCCTCAACGTAGTCGCAAAGCTGGAGGATGATCCGCACCTTTTCTTGCAGCATCATCGACCTGTAAGTGAAGAAAGTGTAAGAGTGAGTGAGAAAGAGAGAAAGCGAGAGAGCGAGAGAGAGAACGAGAGAATGAGCATGAGCCTGAGCTCCCCCAACACCAACCAAAAATCATCCACCGTGCTGTCCAACGGCCCCTGGGCGCAGATGTAAGCGGACCCATGGCTCGGCACCCTCACCCAGCTTGCGTGGATGTACCCGTGCTCGACGTGACGGAGGACGACGCGTGATTTCTCGGCCAAGGGGATGTTTGGGTATCTGAGGGGTGGGGTGCTGTCAAGGGCCCATCAATGATACCTATTCTTAGCCTCCTGCAACCTCTCGGCCCCGCCGTCCTTCTCCGCGTTGTCGGCCGTGTCGTCGCGGATCGACTCGAACTCGCGGAGAATTGATTTCACTTTCTAATCGAGATTATTGGATACTAAACCTATGCAGCTACCGTAGTCAGTATCCGCTCGCACCACTTGCGCTGGTTCTCGGTGTTCGGCTTGAAGGGGTGGGACTCGTGGGCTTGGGGACGCTCGCCGGAACCAGAGTTGTTTCTGAAAAGGTATGCCCATTCGAGCACCAGCGGGAAAGAACCGTACTTCTTGAGGTTGGGCGGCTCGAGACTGCCCGAGTGTTCGAGTCGGTTCCTTGGCAGCAGCAGGCGCTTCTTGGCCCTGTTGCCGCTGGTGTTCGGTTCGCGCTTCCGCATCCGGGCTACTGCTCAGGGGCCTTCCGTCTTCATCGCATCGGTGTTCTGCAACAGCTCTGATTGGCTGGGGCTTAGGCTAGGTTAGGCTAGGTTAGGCTATGCTTAGGTTAGGCTTAGGTTTCTGCTTATGCTTAGGCCTGGCGTTGGCTTGGCTTAGGCTTTGCTTAGTCTTGGCTTAGGGTTGTTCTTAGGCAGGCTTAACCTTTTGCTTTGGCTTCGGCTTGAACTCCAAACTCTTACCAGCTTCTCATTCGATGTCTTTGTCCGCTGACTGTGCTGCTCGAGGGTGGCGTCGCGAAGCTTGGCCTCCTTGGAGTTGCGGGTGCGCGTCAACGATTCCGAGTTGTTCCCGTCAACCGCGTTCCCTCCCTTTCTGCAGCCCACCGTCAGCGCCAGGGTCAGGAGGAGCGAGGGGAGAGATGCTAAAGAAGGGCTTTTTAGGCTTAAGCATCGCTTAGGCTTAGCTTAAGCTCATGCTCACCGAGTAGTAGATGGAGTAAACTTGGAATAATCTGAGCAATATAAAACATTGTCTCTGTGTCTTCTCTTCTTCTTTAAATAGTAAAGCGAATAGGAGGAGGAGGGGGTATAAAATGAATGGAGAATGAGCTCTAGTTGTCCGATTTTTATATGACGATTTCATGCAAATTGCCGTCGCTGTATATATGCAATTTTCAGGTAATTCTGCTAATTTTAACGTGTAAATTCCGAATCCAACCGCTAAAAATCAGACGAAAAAATCGGAAGTCGGATTTTCATTGCCGAGTCGTCTATGCTAATTTCAATACGCTAATTTGCAAAATTTACAAACTCGAATTAACATCCCAATTTTAATAAAATTTGGCATACACTAATTAGCATAAACGAACAACCAATGTTTCCAGGTTTCTCGACCCGTTCAGTCGATCCCAGCGGATGCCAGCCGTCCGGGAAGTCGACTACCAGTCGTTTGTGGATCGACTACTCGCAGGTTGGGCTTTTTGCCTCAAAATTTTACCTTTTAAAGGTATTGGGAAGGCAAAAAGAAAATAGAGCAAAAAAATATAAGCTGAGACAATTCAAGAAACCTTTAAACCAAACAAAACAAAAAAAAACTTTCTAGTGAACGACCTCTCGCAACCATCCCTCACGCGATGCGTCTTGCAGGCCGAGATCGAGCAGGTGATCATCGACTGCCGGCGGGTGGTGATGACGCAGCCACCACTCATACAGCTCGACCCACCTATTAATGTGGGGACGAAAGCTTGCTCAGACGTTTCACTCTCTCTCTCTCTCTCTCTCTCTCTCTCTCTCTCTCTCTCTCTCTCTCTCTCTCTTCTCTCTCTCTCGCTCTTTCTCTCTCTCTTTCTCTCTCCACTCTTTCGCTTCAGATCTGCGGCGACATCCACGGCCAATACACTGACCTTCTCCGCGTCTTCAACCGCTGCCGCTACCCGAGTCAGACCAACTACCTCTTCCTTGGCGACTACGTCGATAGGTGCGTAGCGTAGGCATAGGCTTAGAATTTGGCTTAAGCCTGCTACTGATGTCTACGAACCCATTTTAGAGGCAAGCAACAACTCGAGACGATCTGCCTGCTGATGGCCTACAAGATTTTGTTCCCCACAAACTTCTTCATCCTGCGCGGCAACCACGAGTGTCGATCGATAAATAAGGTGGATCTTGAGAAATCGCTCTATCTCGCTCTCGCTCTCTCTCTCTCTCTCTCTCTCTCTCTCTCTCTCTCTATTTTACTTCTTCTTTCTGTTGTGTCTAGCTATCTTTCCCAGGTCTACGGCTTCTACGAGGAGTGCAAGCGGCGGTACAACACGCGATTATGGGAATCTTTTCAGGTACTAACATTGAGATTTCGAGAGACTAGGCTTAGGCTTAGGCTTAGGCTTAGGCTTAGGCTTAGGCTTAGGCTTAGGCTTAGGCTTAGGCTTAGGCTTAGGCTTGGGCTTAAGCCGCTTGAATCCCTCTTTCCAGTGCCTATTCAACTGCTTGCCGTTCAGCGCCCTCGTCGGCGGGCGTATCTTTTGCATGCACGGGGGGCTCTCGCCGGATTTGATGAGCTGGGATCAGCTCGATGATGTAAGGCAAATTTTCCGGATTTTTTGATGTTTTGCCAGGTTAATATACCCAAAAAAATTAAAGAAAAACTACCGTTTTCTTCTTTCAGATTAACCGCCCGGTCGATCCGCCGAATCGCAGCTTGCACATGGTCAGCGTGATCATTTTCTCTCTCTCTCTTTCTCTCTCTCTCTTTCTCTCTCTCTCTCTCCCTCTAATATACTTCTTCCAGGACCTCCTCTGGTCGGATCCGGAGCAAAAGCTCGAAGGCTGGGCCGCAAACAGCCGCGGCGTCTCCTACATCTTTGGCGAGGGCATCGTCCACGAGTTCTGCCTACGCATGGACATTGACCTGGTCGCCCGGGGCCACCAAGTCGTCCAGGACGGCTACGAGTTTTTCGCCGATCGCAAGCTGGTCACCATTTTTACGGCTTCGAGGTGGTTAAGCCTAAGCTAATCGCAGCATAGTACTAAGCTAAGCCTAAGCCAAGCCAGCCAAGCCTAAGCCAAGCTCAACTTCTCTATCTTCCTTCAGCTACTGCGGCGAGTTCGACAACAACGGCGCCATCATGGTGGTGGGCAAGCAGTTGGAGTGCAGCTTCGAGGTGCTGCGAGCCAATCAGGGCGTCATCAAGGTAGCGATTTAATTGCGTAATCGATTACGACACTTTTGCCAACAAGCAGTTCCTTTTTTCAGGTTCGCTCCACCAAGAACCGTAGCGCCCGACGCAAGAAGAAGTAGCCGAAGCCGACAAAGCCCCGCCTCGCCTCGCTTAATATGTCCTTACCGACTCGATGAACTAGACGAAAACGTTTATATATACATCACATAACTCGCTGCATTTTTCATGATTTTTCTTTTTTGGTGTTTTGCTTTTACTTGGTGTGCGGTGAATAAACGGCTTAATGTGTTTCGCGCTTGGCTTATTTGGCTTCAGTGACTTCAGCGGCTTCAGCGACTTAACATGAATTTTCGGTTCTTTTGCATTATCGGGGAAACAAATGTTTTATAATAATCAAGAAATGCCTAATAAATTATAGGAAGTATTTTGATAGCAGTTTCGGTAAAATACACTATATTTTAACTAGTAAAACTATTTTATAACTTTGAATTTTTTTGAAAAGTTGCAATTTTGGCCGAAAAAATCGATAATTTTTTTACTATAAATTTGTAAGTTTATAATGTTAGGAATCGTAAAAAACCGTTTACTCAGAAAAAAGTTTCACCCCCCCCCACCCGATAATGCCAAAGATCCAGATTGCCTCAAAAATTAGCATCCGGTGCCAATTAGCATATCGATTTTACTACCTTGGGTGCCTCATTCGCATATCAGTTTGTCGCGCCACCAGACGTGCTAGAAATCACCCCGCCAGACGGCCATCCAATTCGCTCAGCCCGCTCTCTTCCGGCGTTATGGCGTCCGTGAGCCCGAGTTTGATCGAACGGGCTCGCCGAGCAAAGCGTAAGATGCAAATTTTGGTCCTGGACTGTTAGCGGGGGGCTTTTAGCAAGGGGGAAAACACTTTCTGTTTTTTTTTAACCTACCTGTTGATACCCGATGAAAATTTTTTATAGCGATTTGAGCAGTTTTTGATTGCCGGAAAGTTAGCAAAAAAATAATTTTCGTTAAATTACATTCACCCCAGCCGGCAACAACTTTTGTATCTCAGCTCCTGATTCATTACCGGTTCCGGAAAGTTAGTTTTCGGCATTTTCGCCATTTTTTCGATATTTTGAACTCGTCATTCGATAGAGCATCAAAAAATATACTAAGAGTTTCAATTTCATCTAAAAATATTGTTTTATAAAATAGTTATAGCAAAAACAAGGTTTAGTCGGTGTTTCCACATGGGATCGTGGAGTCGAAAGCTAGTTTTCGACATTCTCGATATTTTTCAAAAATTCCTTTAATGCCATTCGATATAGTGTCAAAAAATATACTAAGAGTTTTAATTACAACTCAAAATAGAATCATATAAAAGAGTTATAACAAAATGAAGAAAATCCCCCCCCCCGCGAAATAGAACAGTACCTAAATTACACTCCAGCCTTTCAGGGTTGTCAACAAAAACGATGTGCGCGTATACTTGAGGAATATGCCGAAAAATCGATACAAAGACGTGCCATGCCTTGACAAGACGAGGGTCATCCTGGAAGACTGTGACAACGACTACATACACGCCAACTATATGCAACCAACCAAAAAGTACATCGACAAAGACGATCAGAAGCTGACGCGCTTCATTTGCTGCCAAGCACCGATAAAGGAGACGTTGATTGATCATTGGAGGTATATCTAAGTCAGATATGTAATCAACTTTGGAAACACAAGTAAACTTTAAAAATTTGAAAAACTTTCAAAAAGCGAAATTTCGGTCAAAAACGGATATTTCAACGGACAAATTTCGACTGAGCTATATATTGTGTATTTTTCTGTAGACTTTTGTAGAGCTTTTACGTTTAGGGATAGTAAAAACTGTTTAAAAACGCTTCCACTAGTTATTTGTAAAAATTGGTCGATATGAAGAAATTTTTTAAAGAGTTCCTCTTTAAAGTTTTAAAGAGTTTTAAAGATGGGATGATAGCAAATCAGGCCGGCATTTTTTTAACCCATCGAATCACATCTGCCCGAATTGCATCCCATCGAATTGCATCCCAAATTACGACTCATCGACAACTCCTCGAAATATCGGTTTTTGTCAACCAAATTTTTTTCGGTCCAAGCCTAAATTTTTTTATGAATAGCGGATGCGTTTCTAAATGGTTTTTAACGATTTTTAAGCATCAAAACTATACAGATTTTTATTAAAAATTTAATTTTAGGTCGAGAAACGGATTTTTTTCGGCCAAGAATGACTAAAAATGGACCGGGCAAAAATTAGTATTTTTTGAAAATTCGCTTAGCTGACATTTCTATGAGTCGTAATTTCGATGAGTAGTAATTTCGATGAGTCGTAATGATGAGTCGTAATTGATGAGTGGTAATCGATGAGTCGTAGGATGTAATTCGATGGGATGCAATTCGATGGGATGCAATTCGATCGGATGTAATTCGATGGGATGATAGCAAATCCCTCAGGCCCTAAATAATTTTTTAGAATGATCGTGCAAGAAGAGGTGGAGGTGATCCTGATGCTGTGCGACTACAAAGTGGACGGGAAGGAAAAGTGCGCCGAATACATCCCGACCACCGAAAAGCCGGAGATGACATTTGGCCCCTTTACAATCAAGCTGAAGAATTCGGACAAGGTGAGACAGCTTGGGCTTAAGCTTACTTGGTCTTAGGCTTAGGTTTAGGCTTATGCTTGGGCTTTGGCATGCCGCTGTTTACTATAGTATGTGAAACTTTGAAGTTAAGGTAAATAAGCTGGCTTTTACTCCCTCTCCCACCCCCGCTAATGCTAAAGAACCAATCTTGGCGTCACCATGAGTTTTCAGGTAAAATGGGAGTGCGAGACGGCGGCCATCGTCAACATCTCGACCCTAGAAGTGCATAAGGAAGGCAAGATGCTGAGAGAAGTCTTCCATTATCATTGGGTCGGTCTTCCCGATAGCGGTCTACCCCCAGCCGATGGGGCATTCGTCGAATTTATGGCGCAGATCAAGGTAAGAGACTCCAACTGTGTTGTTTCAACGGCTTGCAGGCTTTTTCCGCGACGCGAAGCCCCATGAGGCGCAAACCACAATGGGCTGATCAGCGGTATGGCGCCACAGCCCCCCCCGCGATAACAGTCCAGTACCTGCATTCTTTTAGCTGATTTGGAGGCATTTCCGGTCCTTCCCGCTTAACGGGACA
Source organism: Mesorhabditis sp. LJ9110 (assembly GCA_038088335.1). Classification (NCBI taxonomy): domain Eukaryota; kingdom Metazoa; phylum Nematoda; class Chromadorea; order Rhabditida; family Rhabditidae; genus Mesorhabditis; species Mesorhabditis sp. LJ9110. The sequence continues at coordinate 137,809 of JBBGBA010000036.1, forward strand.
GGCTAAGTGTAAAGTCTTTTTACCCGTTTTGGAGTTTTGATTCGGGACCAAGTGGCTCTGGTGCAGAATTTTTTGCTGATTCCGAATCCGTTTTCCAAATGCTCTGCGGACTTTTATTTGGAAAGTTATACGGCAATTATGGTAGGGTTTTTGACAAAAATTGAGGTACCGTTATCGTTTTCGACTTTCTTCATCAATTTCAACGCCAAAATTGGCTAGACATTGGCCAGACAAACAGCTTAAGGGGCAAAACATATTTTTTTGCCAAAAAAAATTTAATTTTGATGCAAAAAGCAAAAGAAGTGATGCAGGGCGGGGGGTTCGAACCGCCTCCCTGCCCTTGGCAACCGAGTACTTTGCCGCTACACCATGGTGCCAAATGGGCAGCGGGCTGTGAGAGCGTATTTCAGGGCCCTTGGGAATCATAGAACCAAACAGGTACTAGTGGGGAAGAATCCGAATTTTTGCCTTTTTTTAAGCAATTTTCACCAAAAATGACTTTTTAATTAAAAGTCTGCAGCAAATTTGGAAGCGGATTTTCGGAATCAGCGAAAAAATTCTGCACAGGTTGCACTTGGCCCCCGAATCGAAACTCCAAGTTGGATAAAAACACGTTACAGTAACCTCTTTTTTCACCTGTATCCCTACCAGTTTCAATTATACACCAGGGTTGATAAGCGACTGCTTAGTTTCACACAGCTGTTTAGCATGTCGGGATTTTGGCGTCGCCCCAATGCTATCAATTTCAGCCGGCCGATCCTGGTGCACGACAGTGCCGGAACCGGCTGGGCGGCCGTCTTCGTGTTGGCTGAGATGGTTCTGGAAAGGATCCGAAAAGGCATGGGCAGCTGCCTGGATTCGCTCCTCAACGACGTGCGAAACCACCGGGCCAATGCCATCGAGACCGAGGCGCAATACCTCTTTTTGCACAAGATCCTCATCGACCATTTGGCAGAGGTAATATCTAGCTGTAAAGTGCCGAAAAACCCCGGTATTGGAGTTTTAGCGGGGGAATGTGTCAAAATTCGGAATGTCGAAATTTTGATATGCCGAAATTCGGAATGCCGAAATTTTGATATGCCAGTTTTGTGCGCACATAGAATTTCGGCTTTATTAAAAATATTTTTATGTAAATTTTCACTTTAAGAATTTCGACATTTAAGACCACCTGAAGCTACCTAAAAATCGATGCGACATTTCGTATGACCTTCCTTCCAGATAACCCACGCGCAGGGCGGGAGCGATGTCGCCCAATTCAACTACGAGTTCAACGAATTCCTCAAAACCCTGAGCGGCGAGAAGAAGATCCCGGAGGATTGGAGATGAGAAGCCGGAAGGAAGCCTGGACACCCAATTAAAGCCAATTTAAATGTCGTCGTATGAATTAAAATTTTGGTCTTTACTCTTGTTTCGAAAATTTCATCGATTGATTGCCTGTGATTTATCGCGTGTCTCTGTCGAATAAACATTTACTATTTTGGGAATGAAGATCGAAAATCTGGAAAATGGGTGAGCGTGAGAGAGAGCGAGAGAAAGAGAGAGAGAGAGAGAGGAGAGAGTGAGAGAGAGAGAGTGAGAGGGCGCGCGTGAGAGAGAGAGCGACAGGGAAATAAAGAGAAAGGGAGCGATAGCGAGCGAGAGCGAGAGAGTGAAAGAGAAATAGAGAGCGAGAGAGAGAAACAGACAGACAGACAGAGAGATAGAATTTGTTGCTTCCTATCCCTTTCCGTCCATTTTTTCGCTGTTTCGAACGCGCATTTTGACCAGAAAAAGCATCCAGAAAAATCATAATTACCACCCCCAAACAGTTTCGCCAAAAATGAAATTGGTGTTGCTGGCGGAAAATGCTGGTTTCAAGTCTCCCGTCGCGACCAACCTAATTAAAGGGGACCCCCAGCAGAGGGCCCTGCGGCTTATGACTTTTTGGAAGGCAGCCTTTAGTTATTCGCCGGGTTTTTATCGTAAAAATTAGACAATTATCACTTCCGAAGTCGCGGTTTGGCTTAGGCTTAGGCTTCTTAGGCTTGACTTAGGCTTAGGCTTCTTAGGCTTGACTTAGGCTTAGGCTTCTTAGGCTAGGCTTCTTATGCTAGGCTTAAGCTTAGGCTTAGGCTTAGGCTTAGGGCTTAGGCTTAGGCTATCCCCGAAGCTTGTTATTGCCTTCAACGCCCGAACCCTAGATATGTCCATATTCCAACCCGAAAAGGAAAAGCCAAACCCCAGCCAGTGGCGGGGGTTCTCCACTGGACCGTGAAGCTTCGGGGGCCCCCAGTCGGCCAGGAAAGGTTACCTCGTCGTGTTAGTCAGCCAATACTGAGCGGCCGGAAATCGGCTGGCCGCTGGGGCCACCGATTTCGACATGCAATTATTACTGGGGATCCTTTGATGTGTTTTATGACCTTTTTCGGAGGTTCAGCTGGTTGGCAAGCTAGCAGAGACCCTTTGGGAAGTGGCCAGCTAGCTGAGATCTTTAAGGAATCCAAATTAAATCCCTGACTCATTTTTCTACAGTTTTCGGATCCTATTTTTATTTCAGTCTATCCGCTCTGCCCCATTTCCGCAGCTAATCTCATTGATGAAGCCTGTTATTTCAGCCGCCTCCTAGCATGGGCAAAGTTGGCACAAATTCCGCCAATTACCTAGCCACAACCCCCGGGAAAAGCGGCTCCAAATTGGCCCAGTTTTTATAGCTCGAATCGAAAAAATAATGAGATTGGCTTGGCTTAGGCTTAGGCTTTGACTTAGGCCTGGCTTAAGCTTGGCTTAGGTCAAATAAAATTTTCCAAAACACAATATTATGCAATTTTACAAGTAGTTATTTAAATACATTCCTTTTCTTCTGTTAATTTCTGAATTTTTTAGAATTTTTTCTTTTTTTTCCAGCCGAAATGGTCCAGATTTTTGAACAACCCGGACCTTTTTTGCACCCCTCAACCACACCACCACTTCTGACAGCAACAAGCCGTTCGCCCTTGCTGGAAGTGGAGGGGGTGGGGGCCAGAATGGGCCCTCCTCCCTGGGGCCCAACTTATTAGTCGTTGGCCAATGTTTCTCGAGTGGGCCAAGGGGCCCAAAAGGGGCCAAAAGGAGGAGGCCATACTCCCTCCTTCCTTCCGCCCATTCGACCACTGGGGCAGTGGATTAATCTAGGCGTTGAATTTTTCATCGCTCTTCACCCCCAGAGCGCCAATGCGTGAATGTGGGCCACCCCCTCAGGGCCCATTAGAGCGTCTTTTATTTGGTTTGTTCTTGCTTATGAGGGATAAGGGAGTTTTTAGCGATGGAGAAGTTTTGAATTTATCTGTCTTGCCGACTATATGCCACTCTATGGCTCGTGCTCGCTCTCTCCCTCCCTCTCTCTAGCTTGAGCTCGATCTTGCTCACTAAATACAGCTTTTTTCACCCTAACCCGCTCTATATCCCTCTCTATCGCTTGAGCTGCAGCTCTACCTCCACTCTAGCCGAATCCCGATCAATTTCTCTCTCTCTCTCTCTCTCTCTCTCTCTCTCGAACTCGTGATCACCCTAACTAGCTGGATCTCGATCTCTCTAGCTCGATCTATCTTGCTCTCGCAGCATCTCTCTCGTTCTCGCCAATACTAGCTAGATCCTGCTCAGTCTCTCTCACTCGCTCTCTCTCTCACTCACACGCTCCCCCGGTGACCAGCAACACGGAAAAAATGGACACGCAACCCTCGGCCCCAGGAATATTTCGGTTCGCTCGGGGCCATCCGGGAAAATTGACGGCCAGTTGGGGTCCATATTTCGACGGGAAACACGAATTCACATTCCACCAGAAATATGGGCACGATACAGAGGGCCTACGATGCATAACTCCTTACGAAAAGTGACTACCGGAGCGTCGTGGAGTCGTGGATCTATTTTTAGTTGTTTTGCTTATTTTTCGATGCTTGATTTTAAAGGGGTTGGACGCGAGAAAACGTGCAAAATTCCCTGCTAGCTTTCCCTCATTAGTGCTTTCTAAGGGATCCCTGCTAGCTTACCTCCACCTTTTTTCCTCAAGGGTCTTCGCTAGCTTGCCCCTGCCAAACTCTTACGATTTTTTATGCAGTAATTGGAAGCACTTCCTTAAATCTCTGCTAGTTACCCTGTTCGGAGCGTGCGGCTCAAAGAATCTCTGCTAGCCTCCTCTAAGAAAATTAGAAACGATGAACATGCATACTGACAGTATTTTCCTAAAGACTCTCTGCTAGTTTGACGATTACCATCCATTTGCCCAACTCCTCACGCCCATTTTTCCTGTCCCACCCCCTTTAACCCGATTCCCATCATAATCCCACTGTTCCGATAAGTCCCATAGGTGGCCCAGGGCCCCAGCCTAGCCTGCACGGGCCCCAGGAGACCCGTCCGGATGGGGCAGGATATTCAGTAGGGGTGGCCAGGGGGCCCAGCCTTTTGCCCCAGGGTCCTCATGAATGGCTGATGGGCCCCCGACACCACACCTGATTTATGTGGGTGCCCCCGACAGCCAGGAGGAGGACCTCAGCGATGTGCCTCCAAAAGGACCCCGTTTTGCAATGATCAAAAGTGGCTGGACTCTTGAAATTGATAGAACTGATTTTTTTGCTGAGACTACGGTATCGGGAAGAGCCCGGTTTTTCAAGTAATCTTTGCTAGCTTGCCCTCCTCCCTTGCTGCTGTGTTTAGAAAAAAACTGAATTTCCTAAATGATCTCTGCTAGCTTTTGAGGTTACGGTAGCTTAAGCGTCAGCTTTCTCTCTCTCTCTCCCTCTCTCTCCTCTGCCCCTCTCTCTCGCTCTCTCTCCTCTCCCTCTCTCTCGCTCCCTCTCTCGCTCTCCCTCTCGCTCCCTCTCTCGCTCCCTCTCGCTCTCTCCCTCTCTCGCTCCCTCGCTCTCTCCCTCTCTCTCGCTATCTCTGCTTTCCCTCTCTCCCTCTCTCGCTCTCTCTTGCTCTCTCTTGCTCTCTCTCTCTCCCTCTCTCTCTCGCTCTCTCTCTCCCTCGCTCTCTATCTCTCTCCCTCCCCATCCCCAGAAATTAAATTTTAATAGCTCAAATGAAAATTTTAATAACCCATATCATTTTTTGCAGGTCCTAAAATGACCGACCCGAAATAATTTCGAGCAATTAAACTTCCAAAAATCGGCTAAATTACCTCCTAACCCTCGAGCCGGGTGGGCCCCAGGGACCCATATTCGGGGCCCACCGCCGAGGACCCAGTGCCACTAGGTCCCGAAGCGAACGATGATTGGATATGTCTGTCAAGGGGGACACGATGGGACATCTAGCAATTACCCCTTGAGGCCCAGGGGGCCCGCCGGGGCCATGAAGGCACTACCCCCGTTCTTGCGAGAAGATGCCCATTATTATATGCCCTGCCGGCTATTCAGGGCTGCTGAGGCTGCTAAAGCTTAAAAAAAGGTTTAAAGGGGCTTGGAAACAGCTAAATTCTTCTCTCTCACTCCCTCTCTCTTTCACTCCCTCTCTCTCTCTCCCGCTCTCTCTCTCCCGCTCTCTCTTTCCCACTTAAATGCTCCTTTAATACCTATTTTTCAGGCAAACTCCCTCTCCCCGATCCACCTCGATCGTTTGCTCCCTCTAACCGGAACATCGATCAGCTGCCCGCCTCTTTTGTGCTCCTCTAGATATGAGTCCGGCCCATAAATCTCAAACCCGGGCACACCTCCTGTTCATTTGGGGTCCAAGGGTGGTACCTGGTCCAAAACCACTGACAACTACAAGGGAATCCTAGTGACACTCGGAGTGCCGCAGAATTAGGCTTAGGCTTGGGTTTAGAATTGGCCTTGGCTTAGGCTTAGAATTGGTCTTGGCTTAGGCTTGGTTTTGGGCTTAGGCTTAAGCTGATGCTTAGGCTTACTGTAAAGTGTTTTTACTCAACTTGGAGTTTCGATTCGGGACCAAGTGCATCTTGTGCAGCATTTTTCGCTGATTCCGAGTTCGTTTTCCAAATTTGCTACGGACTTTTGTTTAAAAAGTAATTTTTGGTGCAAATTAAGCTCAAAAAAGCCAAAGTTAGGATTCTGGCCCACTATTCCCTCCTTGGTCCTAGGACTCCCAGGTGCCCTGAAGTAGGCTCTCACAGCCCATTACCCGGTTGGCACCATAGTGCATTGGCAAGGTCCTCGCTTGCCAAGCGCAGGGCGGCGGTTCGATCCCCCGCCCTGCCAAGCCTTTTGCTTTTTGCATAACAAATCTAATTATTTTATCAAAAAACTGGTTTTGACCTTTTAGCAGCTTGTCTAGCCAATGTCTATCCAAATTCGAGGTTGAAATTGATCAAGATATTCGAAAGCGAAAGGAATCCTTGATTTTGCTGAAAAACTCTACCATAATTGCCTTATAACTTTCAAAGTAAATGTCGGTAGCAAATTTGAAAAGCGGATTCGGAATCAGCGAAAAATTCTGCACAAGATGCACTTGGTCCCGAAACGAAACTCCAAGTTGAGTAAAAACACTTTACAGTTAGGTTTCCTAGGCCTAGGCTAGCCGTCAAACCCCATAAAATACCGAATTTCCCAGAATTTCCGCCAAGCTTTCCTCTTTCCCTTCCTTTCCCGTGGGTATGGTTTCCGTTTCGGGCCGTTGCCCATGCTTGAATGCCTGCTGAAATTTTTTGGTTCACCTGGCGGGATTAGCCGGCACCGGAAGGGACCCACAAACCCGCTGGCATACGCACACACCTGCCTCTACACGGTAGCTTTGCCAAGCGGGAAATTGTTATTATGGCAGGGTTTTGTGGTTTTTGAAGGCAGGCTAGCAAAGATTCTTTGGGTTGTTCTCTTTAGCTCTCTTTGGCTGGTCATCTCACGCTTTTTTTGCGTTCTCCTCCAATGCTAGCTTGCTTTCTCTCGCTCTCTCACTCTTTTTCTTTCTCTCGCTCTCACTCTCCATCTCACTCTGTCTTCTCTCTCTTTCGCTCTCTATCTCTCCCTCTCTCCCGCTGTCTCTCTATTTCTGCCTGTCCATATCTTTCGCTCTAGGATTTTTTCTCTCGCTTACAGCTTTTTCAATCAGCTTATGCAGTCTCTGGTTTTTCTCTAGTTCGTTCTCTCTCTCTCTCTCTCTCTCTCTCTCTCTCTCTCTCTCTCTCTCTCTCTTTCTCGCTCTCTCTCTTTCTCGCTCTCTCTTTCTCTCTCTCGCTCTATCCTTCTTTCTCTCTCTCGCTCTCGCTCTAGCCCTCTCTCTCTCTCTCTCTCTCTCTCTCTCTCTCTCTCTCTCTTTCTCTTCAAAACCTTCCTGTTACCATCCCTTTAAAACTCCGAGATCCCCTGAAGCAACAATCCGCGGCCCATAGCCACCTCTTTGTAAGGTGGTCACACGTCTCCCCTTCCTGTGTGCTTCCGTCAAGCCATAGGGCTGGGGCGATAAGTGAGCGGAAACAAGGCCAATCTGGCACCCCCTTGGGGCCCATCTCCCTTCTCTCTGTAGACTTCTAGACTCCTCGGGCCATAACTCCCCCTGGAGACCTCCCGAAAAGCAGAGCCCTCCCATTTGCCATATATCGCCCTCCCCAGGCAGGACTCGCCTCCCCGCTTCACTAATTGACGTCGTTGGAGACATCCGTGGGGGTACGGTAGCTTTTTCAGGGTTATTTTTTGTAATTGAAGGTATTTGTCTGAAAAAGTCTGGTTTCCTAAAGAATCCTTGCTAGCTGACCCTGGCGTCTTTTCGGGCCCAAATCGTATTACAAAATACTCCAGTTGACACCCGGGGGTCCACCCCGTGAGTCCGCGTGTCGATCTGTTTGTGCGGGCTGTCACTCCCTAAAGCGCCTTCAATTCGTCTTGATCACACACCTCAACCCACTAACTCGATCTCTCTCTATCTATCTCTCTCTATCTATCTCTCCTCTGTCTCTCTCTCTCTCACTTTCTCTCGTCAGCCACACAGCGGCCTCGTTATCTAAACGGAACTAATAATTACTATCAAAGAATTTTTAGGCGGTTTAGGCTTCGTTTAGGTTTATAGGCTTGGGCATGGGCTTAGGCTAAGGTTTAGCTTAGGCTTAGGCTATGGCTTAGGCTTAGACTTCGGCCCAGGCATAGGTTTTGGTTTGCTTAGGCTTAGGCTTGGCTTAGGCTTGGGCTTGGGCTTAGGCTTAGGCTTAGGCTTAGGTGTTGTCCCAATCCAACCATATGGAGTTGTGTGTGCTGTGGTTGTCGGAAGAGTTCGATGATGCTCTCCTCCGATGGCATCTCCCTAGAGACATCTCTTGCTCCCCCCTCAACATCCACTACAACCGCTCAATCTCACTCACGCGCATCTCGCTGCCCCCCTTACGCCGGGATGCTCTAAAAAATGGGGGTTTTCTCGTTTTATACTTATTTTTAATTTTTTGTTTTCTAGCCATTTAGCTACTTTTTTGGATTTTTGTCTTTAGACTCTCAAAAAATTCAATTTGTTTTTTCTGGCTCGCTTTTTCTCTCAGGCTCATTTTTCAGGGCAGGGGGCTTTAAAAAACCGGGTGGTGATGGCAGCTAGCAGAGATCTTTGAGGAAATACAGCGTCAGAAGGACAGGCTAGCATAGATCTGGAAAAAAATAAGGCCGAACTCGCAAAGATCCCAAGAAAATCAAGCGTGTCAGGGCAAACTGGCAAAGATCTTTGAGGAAATGTGTCTGTAGGGGAGGCTAGCAGAGTTTTTTTAGGAATGGGCCAAATAGCCGATATCTTTGAGGAAAAAAGAGTGCCCATGGCAAACTAGCAGAGATGCTTGTGGATTTTACGATTCAAAAACACTACTCTGACTTCTGCGTACCTTTAATTTTACATTAGCGCCTCTCCTCTAAATCCATATCCCCTCCAGCTATGAGCCGGCCACCCAATCCCCCCACCCCGGCTTTCCCCTCCCTCTCTCGTGCTCGAATTTTCAATTGGCGTGTCGACCGAGGCTTTCAGAAGCCGAGACGGCTTTTCCCGATATAAGCATAAGGGGTAGGCCAGGTGAAATCGGAGGCAACACCCCGAATGGCCCACCGCTGCCTCGATTCGGTTGTTTGCCCCCCATCGGTCTGCTCTCCCACTCACTCACGCTCACACATCACATCAACGCACAAAATTGCCAAATTCCAAACCAAATTTAAATTTTTGCGTGTTTTAGATCGATAAATGTCGACAAAATCAAATTTCGAAAAATAGCATTTTTTGATAAAATCATTTTTGACAAAATTAGTTGCAGCTTTGTTAACAAGCATTTATCAATCGGCTCTGCTAGACAGCCTCTTTCTCTCTCTCAGTGTTGCTACCTCTCTTTCTCTCTTTCTCTCTCTCTGTCTCTCCTACTCTCTTTCACTCGCTCTCTCTTGCGCTCTCTTACTCTCGCCCTTGCTAGGCTAGCTTTCCGCCCTTAGTCCCTAAAAACTCTCTGCTAGCTTGCCCCTCCTTTCCATTAATGGTCTACGGGGAGAGCGAGAGAGGGAGGGAGGGAGAGTAACAAAGAGAGAGGAAGAGAGGCAGGGATATGCTCTGCCTACACTTAGCGTGAGCCTGAGCTCAAGATTAGTACCTAGGCCATGTTTTATTCTTCGTTTCGGTACTCTCTGATTTTCCTAAGTGTCCACTGCTAGCCTGCCCAAAAGCTAATTCTGATTTCAGCGCCTCCACCCGGTGCCCCTTGATGGTGTGATCCGAATGCGGGCGGGGTTCGTGTTGGGGTCGCGGGGGCTGCTCTGTCTGCTCGTCCTGGCCCTGTTGCCCCTCGCCAGTACGCAACACGCCTATGCACGCAGGGAGGGAAGGGGTACGGTAATTCAAGAATAAAACAGCTATTTATTTAGTTCTTAGCATTAATAATAATTTTTTAGCTCGCCGTCGATGCTTCCAGTGCAACATGCCAATACAATGCGAATCCGGGAGTTGTTATGGGGATGTTTGCATAAAATCGTTAGGTTTGTAGACAACTTTCACGCTCTCTGTCTCTCTCTCGCTCTATCTCTCTCTCTCTCTCTCTCTCTCTCTCTCAGATTACCTCATGATTTTCCAAGGCCAAAAACTAATTATGGGGCCACCTAGCAGAGATACTTGAGGAAATCTGAGCAAGTAGGCTAGCAGAGATTCTTTAGGAAAACCAGAATCTGGGACAGTTAGCAGAGATCCCTCAGGAAATTCCTGTCAGGGGCTGCTAGCAGAGATTCATGAAAAAAATTCCAATCATTCGGGCAGGCTAGCAGAGTTTTTTAGGACATGGCGAGCTAGCAGGGATCCTTGAGGAACAAAAAAATACCAGCTAGAAATATACCTTTTGAGGGGTGAATGGCGCGAATTTGAGCTGACTGGAAAGTAAGAAGCTACGTAGATCTTTATGTTTCATTAATGTGCACCGCCGTAGAACAGGCAATTTCACATACCCCAAAGCACCATTAACAATTCGATCAATTAATACAAATTAATACCCCAAAAACATTAGAGCTTCTAACGAGGGTGGGTTGGATTAATCCGGAGGACTACGCTACGCAACTATCGACGCAGTAACTCATCGCTTTTTCCAGAAACGCGCGCAGCTACCGTAGCCAAGGGATCACGGCGTGGGATCCGAAGCGCGACAAGTCATACTGTAAAACGGAGCAGGTTTTCGGCATTGAGTCGGAGATTTGCTACTGCAGGTACGTGATTTTAATGAATGGTGGTCGAGTACTGGGCTGTTAGCGGGAGAGGGGACACTCATTTTTTCCGCTTTCCTGTTACCATAATATCTTATATTTCTGCAATGTTTTAAAGGTTTCAAGATCCAGAAAATTAGCCAAAAAAACCATGTCAGCAGCTTTCGAAAATTTGCAAATTTCGGGTACTGGGTCGTTGGCGGGGGGGGGGGATTTCGATGTAGCTATTCCTCATTTCCAGCCTATAGTTATTAATAATTCATTTTATGGAATTAGTAGTTTTTAATTGCTAAAAATTATAAATTGGTTAAGAAATTCATTTTTTTCGGAAACTGAAACCAGCATTCCATTACAGTACTACCTACAGTATCTCTATCTACCGTATCCTTTTCAGCGATTCCGACTTTTGCAACGCCACCCCAACGCCACGCTCCTATCTACTCATCCCGGTTGCCACCATCTCATTTTTCTTCTTGCTCCTAAGGGTCTAAAAAATTATTTCTATTTTTATTTTTCCATTTTCGGTGAATTCCACGGCATTCCGGTCCGATACAGTAAACTACAGTACTCTACTTTGCAAATTCCGGCTAGTTTTATATATCAAAAACTTTACAAGGTATGCACTGAGGCTTAGGCTTGGCTCTGGCTTGGGCTTAGGCTTAGGCTTAGACTTAAGCTTAGGCTTAGGCTTAGGCTTAGGCTTAGAGAGCTTTGCCTAAGCCTAAGCCTCCACAACAATTCCTCTCCCCCAAACACACGGGCTTTCTTTAATTTAATAAATTTTACTAAAATCCTACAGATCTTACACTACTTAAGCTACGATAACCCTATTTAAATGTCATCAAACCCCCAAATATTTCCCTTTGCCCACCTCCTCTGCCCCTAATTTCTGTTGCTCACTTCATGGCCCGTCCACCACAACCGACTTCTGAAGAGATTTGGATGAATTTGTTTTTCGATTTATACCGCGTGACCAATCGATTGCTGTTTTTACTCTTTCTGTTTTCGTGGATAAATACTTCTATTTATAGTGGCGACACCGGCCATGCGAAATTTATTCGAAAATCATCTGGGTCATTAGCGGGGGGCTCCCAACCCCAATAGACCCCTCCCGCTAAGTCACCAGTACCTGAAAACGACGATTTTGAGAGAGGAAGCCTCTTTTGATCGCTTGCACAAGACTGTCTTTACCTCATTGGTATAATGGCCATTTAAGGTATCCTAGGATACGGTAAGGTATGTATCGTCAAAGGCAGACAAGTAGTCGTAGCATTTCGGAACAGGACTATAGCTCTACATTCGCTCGATTTCCGGATTCTACAGATGGAGCAGCGTCTTTCGATCATCTGGTTTATGGGATGAAACAATCCCTTTAGCGACTCCAAGCTATACACAATTTTCTTGGAAAGGCTTTTATCAGCGCAGCCTAGGCAGCTGGGCCGTATTTCCGCCAAAGCGCCAAGAGCGAAGAATTTTTTGAGATAAGCCCAGCTGCATGCGCCAGTGTTTCAAAGCTAGCTAAGCTTCCTATTTTGCAGCTTCTTAGTTTCCAAAAGATCCAGTGTTTAGAATGCGAAGAATTCTCATCTTCTTTGCCCTATTGGCCGTGGCGCTGGCCGCACAGGTCCAAGTTCCGCTTCAGCGCGTCAAATCCATGCAGGAGAAGCTGATGGAGGAGGTTGGGTTTCTGATTCTAGATGAGAAACCGGAAAAAAAGAGATTCAAAGATATTTTGGGGTCTAAAATGCTAAGGTTATGCCAAGGTTACATAAAAAGGGTTGTATGTGCACGAATTCACGTAGCCTATCACTAACTTTTCGGCTTTTCGGCTTGCCCATCCTTGGGACTGTCGGCATCTTGGGGGAATTTCGCCTGTCGGGATTCTGACTGTCGGGATTCTTGTAACAATTTTTAGATGCAAAAATCAGACCCGAAAATCCATGCTTTCTAGGGTAAATGGGCCGCTTACCAGGCCCAAAAAGAGGCCCACCGCAAGCTGGAGCCTCACATCTTCCAGAGCGGCAATCAAGTCGCCTATGATTATGGTGATGTAAGTAATCAAATGTTATTTTTTAATATAAGTTAAAAACGCTACTTTTTAAGTTTGTAACTTTTAAAAAATGATTCTACGATTTAAGCTCGTCTACATCGGCCAGGTGACGATCGGGACGCCCGCCCAAAAGTTTAACCTGATCCTCGATACCGGTAGGACTTGGGCTTCGAATTCAGCCTAGGATTAGGCTTGTCGTTCCACCTATTTCGCTACGCTGTAATACCTGAGTTTCAGGCTCTTCGAATCTGTGGGTGCCCGACAGTACCTGTGGCGGTATCCCCGGATGCGCGGATTACTGTAATAAGCTGCCAAAGGTACCGTAAGCCAATTAGCTATTTTTCTGCTTTTCAGGACCAATGCGGACAGTTTTGTGATCCGACAAAGTGCTGTCCAGGTGCGGAAAACATTTTGGCGCAGGACCCGTGCGGTGAGTTTTGAATCTCTATGCCTGAGCCTGGTCCAAGCTGGGCTTAGGTGGAGCCGGAGTGAAGCCTGAGAAAATCCTAAGCTAAACGATAGCCAATCCATAACCTTCAAATACTTTCAGACCTGAAAAACCGCTACAACCAATCGGCCTCCAGCACGTATGTCAAGAACGGGCAGCGCTGGTCGATCCAATACGGTACCGGCTCGGCCCAGGGTTTCTTGGGTCAGGATCGTGTTTGCGTGGGTTTTACAGTAGTGCCTATAGTTACTTTAATATACGGTCTAGAGTACGGTACCCTGATTTGAACCCCGAATTCCTGTTTAGCTCGGCACATCCGGGGTCTGCTACGACAAGCAAGTCTTTGGACAAGCCACCCAAATCGCAGCTTTCTTTGCGAATCAACCGGTAGGTCTTAGTTTTAGAAGGGATCGGCAAGGCTTAGGCTCAGGGTCAGGCTTAGGCTTAGCGTAGCTTGGCTCTGGCCTAACGCAGCTACCGTAACCCCTAGTGCGACGGCATCTTCGGCATGGCGTGGCCCTCGATTTCCGTCGACAACGTGCCGCCCCTCCTCAACAACGTCGTCTCACAGCTGGATATGCCACTGTTCAGCGTCTGGCTCGATAGGTACAGTTTGGCCTAAGCTAGCTTTACTTTAACCCGAATTTTAGAAAGGGAACGCAGCAGAACGTCGTCGGCGGCCTGTTCACCTACGGCGCGCTCGACACCGTGAACTGCGATCCGCTTACGACGTATTATCCCCTGTCCTCGCAGACGTACTGGCAATTCCAGATCGCTGGGTGGGTCAATAAATTGGATACTGTCACGGTCACGCTGGGTAGACGTAAAAATTAACGATTACCTTATCTAATTACTTTTTTCTAGAGTTTCGCTCGACACCTATAGCAGCAAAGTTGCCTACCAGGTAAGTTGCCTACTTTTTTGTTTTTGTTCTTCGCGTGTATGTTCATCTACTGCCGCTTCTAAAGGGACAGTGACAGCCAAAAAAAACTGAATTTTTAGGTCATCTCCGACACGGGCACCTCCCTCATCGGCGCCCCGCAAGCCGTCGTGGACGCCGTCGGCAAGCAGCTCGGCGGGGTGTTCAGCCAATATTACGGAGCGGTAAGCTAATTTATAGTTGCTGCTTTATTTCGAAGAAGAATATTTAGCTTTATTTTAACATTTTAATCTCTCCAAAAAACCATTAGCATTACAGTACACAATCGCGTGCAACGCGACGACGCCCGATCTGGTGATCAACATCGGCAACAACCAGTACCCCATCAATTACCAGGAGTATATCGTGGGTCTATTAATGCGTTTTGTTCTATTTAAAATTTTTATTGGGAAGTATTGATTGGCTGGTAGATTATAACATTTTTTTGGTAATTTTACAGGTCCCCCTTGATGGGCAATGCATCATTGGGCTTTTCGGCTTTGAATTCGGCGGATTTGGGCCCCAATGGATTTTGGGTAAGTGTAAATTCAAATAGACATTATTTTTGAAAATTTAAGCTTATAGCTCTTATACAAACGTCCACATTAACTTAAATACTTTATTTTGTGATGCTTTAATCTCTAAAAGCTGGTTTTATAAAAACTAAAAGTTTGCAAAGCTCAAAACCAAGGTAAATCATGGCCAAGTCTTTAAAAAACTATTCTAAAAATTGCAGGCGACCCCTGGATCCGCTCGTGGTGCAACGTGTACCACATCGGCCAGGCCAAAATCGGCTTCTCCAAAGCCAGACATGTATGAAACGAATAAAAAAGTTATTTTGCAACTTTTAGACGTCTAAAGCATACTATTAATGCGAAAAACGTGCATTAATCCTTTATAGAGTACAAATTCTTATGAAACTGTATAAAATAATGCGGAATAAACAAATCTATCAAATATAATGCTTCTTTACGGCGGCTTCAATCTCGTCCAACGACGTAAAGAGTTTGCCTCGGAAAAGCTGTTGAGCGGCTTCTTTTTCAGATGCGGCGCCTGAAACTTGTTTTGTATAAATTTTCCTATAGAAATTTAACGTTTTAGTTACCTGGAAAATCTTTAAAAATTATATCCTCGTAATAGAAGGCGATCGGCAGACTGATCAGCCCCATCAGCGGCATGCACTTTTCGTGTTCTTGCAAAAACTGAAACGTAGCCTTACTTTATAAAACCTAGAAACGTAAAAATACCTCTTCGTTACCTTTCCAGGGCAGTAGATGGTGCTTCACCTCTTTTTCCATCGTTTTATAGTAGTAGCGCAATAGTTCCGCTTTGCTAAAACTTCGTAAAACTTCTCTTATCTTTTTTTTCTTTTAGATTAAGTACCTATTCTGATAGTCGACTGGTGATAATGAAGCCGGAATGAATTTACTAATATCCTCCGTAGCGCTGGAAAGGTGGACGAGCTGCAATTACATAAATTATCCTATTTTTATCGTTTTTTTTCATACCTGCCAATCGATAATTCGCTCCAAAACTAAATTTCCAGTGCCTTCGTCACGTCTCCACAACAAATTACCCAACCACAAATCGGCGTGGCACAAAAATTGGTTATTTCCTAAATTTTTCAGGCCTTACGGGGGGTTCTCACCTGAAGTTGCCATCACTTGAGCTAGGCTTTCGTAACTTTCATAGATGGGCAATAGTTTTTTACAAACTTTAATTTGGTCCTCTCGCTCTGGGAACTTTGCGACAATTCCGTCTAGACCGGCTTCGATTTTCTAAAGCTTTTCATTTTTTTAGAAAAAGACTTGCTCGCGAATTATCGGGGAGAGGCAACGCTATTTCTTAGTATTTCTAAGCGTAGAAATTTCGCAAATTGCGATAAAAAAACTGTTTTGACCTAAAATGGGATTTTAAACCAAATTTAAAAATGTTTGAATTTTTCAGGATAAATTCCATTTCAAAAATAGGTAAAGTTAATAAAACACGCTCTTACGCTGCTGGCATTTCTGTGTGTACAGGAAAAAATCCCCCCCCCTGATAATGCAAAAGGACCGCGTTTTAGATAAACAAAAAAACACCATCTACCTCCCGGCTGACGTAAATCTCCAAAATCTCATCAATCACTTTTGTGTGCATTTTCTTGACCAGATCCGGGTTTTTAATAGCTAAAATCCGTCAAGCCGTGAATATGATAACCTACAAAAAGCGCCTATTTTCGCTAATACATCCAATACTTGCTTGACCTCATCAACGCCAAGTGCCCCGTAAGCCGGTAGGCAGACAGCGCCTTTTAGAAATTCCATCGCCAAATAGCCTAAACCACACTTTGTTTTGCCTTTTTTTATACCTACCGGCTTCCAGGGCGTCATCAAAGGCACGGCCGCAATAATACGCCGGAAGCTTGGCGATTTCAGCAAATTCGGGGCATTCCCGCGCCCTTTCATACAAATTCCACTCGACGTTGTGCATCTGGAGCCCACTTCGGTACTTCGGCAGTCTTTTTCATATGCATAACACGATTTTTCTAACTTTAAATATAGATCAAAATCACCATCAAGTGCTTGCTATTACACTAGAAGGCAAATGTAGTATTATCGAGGCAAAATCAGCGCTACCCCGCCCGATTTTCAAAAACACCCCCACCTCTAAACCAAAACAAAAAGCCCTACCCAGGCTGCCCGTTCCTTCTCTCCGCGAAAATTCATCTGCGCATTGTTTGCGCCGACGCTCTTGAATTTATCACAACTGATGATTTTTAGAAGAGCTGTTTTCGGCAGGGCCTCTTCTTTCGTGTCCCAATCAAAATCGGCCCTGATTAGCAGCGATGTGTTGCCCTAAAGCGCAATTTTTTAATTTGACAGCTTTGTGTGAAAACAGGGTTGATCCAACCTTCTCGCCGTTTTCGATCATACGAGCGTCTCTATTTGGGCCACAGCGTGAAGGAACTTCAAAGGCCTTTTGAAAATCGGCCTCAACCATTTCCCAAGTGATCGAAGTGCCCAGAATCTGGTCCTCGATAACAAAGTGAGACTCGCTCGACATTGTTAGGCTAAAAATTTTAGAACGACCTTATTTTGCGCAAAAAATGGTAAAAAATTAGAAAAATTCATGTCGTAACCGATTCTGGGACGCTAAAGCGTGCTTTTATACAGTGGGAATAGTATTCCAACGGAAACAAAGGGTCTGGAGAAAATCAAAGATTTGGGTCCGAACTGAACTTGCGGTTTTATTTCTTTCTTCCGATTGCACAACGTTGTGCTAAAGCTTTAACTTGATCTTCTGAAAACGCTAACTAGAGTCTTCTTTCTTTGGATCCACTTTTAAGGCTTTCTCGGATTCTCAAGCTTCTAACGTCGAGTTTTTATACATTACTGCGAGCAAACCATTCTTACGTTCCTCTTTTCCTTTGTTTATGGCGCCCGGATCGCGCTATTACGCTCACCACCCAAAAGTCAGGGTCCTGGCGCGGCGGCCTTGCGCCGGTCGATCTAAATGCTAGAAAGGCCCCAAACCCATGGCCTCTGCCATCGTCGCTTTGTCGAATCAGGCTTCATCTAGGATAGTGAAAAGATAATTGCGGTTATTTTGAATGTACCGGGGGTTGGTTATATGCTTAGCAAGCCCGAGATCATATGATAGAATAGAAATTTGGCTCGAGAAGCCGTGTAGAACCTTGCAGAAATTATTGACAGCCGGGTAAAACGTTTGACAACCCGCGGCATTATTTTGGATTTGCAGACGGGGTTGTCTTTCTCATCGAAGCTTGATAAACCAACCTTTCTCTATTTCTCGCTTTCCTAACTTTTTTTGCTATGTTTCGCTGAGTGTATGATACGTTGAGTTTTCAGCTTGCTAAAATGTCCTCGTCTGTTGAGAACAACCAAAACGCCAACTTCAACCCTTCGTGGTAAGCTTTTCTTGGCTTTCGCGGTGTTGTAAAGCTTGTATTACTCAATTGGTTTGTTTTTGCAGGATGAAAAGCCCGGCCAACAACGGCGGCGGCGGAGGAGGAGGGGCTCCTGTTGGCCAAGGGCAAGTATGGCGTCTTCTAGGTGATCCCACCGACGGCTCGGTATCATTTTCCAAAAAGATTTTACCTCCTCTCCTAGGATTATCCGCTTGCCACCCCGGTGTTCGCCAAGCATCGTTACGGACGGGAAGAGATGCTGGCCTTAGTGGGGAAGGACAGTGAACCACCCGAGGGGCTGCAACAATGCGCTGAGCTCTTTGTGCCCCAGCATCAGCCGCCCATCACCATTACGTCGCTGTCTGAAAGGGAAACTGTAAGGAAGGGCTCATTTTACCAAGATTCTTCCATTTTTAGAGCATGGTCCAGACCAACATCAATTCCTCGAAGGCGATGAGTTCCCTGACTCCAGCCGAACGGGCCCAGGTTCCCGCATCTTTTTTCTTTCATCAGCTATGTTTAGGTAAACGGCACAAGCGGCAGTGGCTTCCAGCGTGGCACCCCCGCTCAATCAAGCGGTGGCGGCTGGACGCCGGTCAAGTCGAGTTGGGGCACACGAGGCGCCAGCACTGTAACGCGCGGCTCAACGACACCGGGACGTGGCGGATTCGGTGCTGGAACTTACGGTGCCCGTGGCGGCGCCACACCATCTGCTGGCGCTGTGAATGATGATGGTAGCTCGCAATATGGGCAACGCTATGGTGATCATTTATGATTTATTGGAAAACTTTTTACCAACTTAGAAAATGTTAGAAAAAAAATGAAATTTTGTGGAGATGCCCTGAAGAATTTGATTTGACGAAAAACGGTGTGAGAACACTTCCTTTATTTACAAATTTTATATGATAAACAAAAGTTTCTCCCCTCCCACTGCAATACTAAAAAAATCAAGTAGTATAAAAATTGATCAATTTTTAGTGCCTCGAAGCGCTCGCGGCACGCCTCCCTTGGGCCGCGGCGGATCCACAGCTGCTGGTTCCTTCAACACTCGTGCCCAGAATCTCTACGATCCACGTGATCCAAAGGACCGCCCTCGTCAGCGTCTCAGGAGCACCAGCGATGATGACGTTACAAATCTGGGGACGCCCAGCTCAAACAATGGGTAGCTTCACCCTTCCGGCTGGGAACTTCGTTTTCAGCTGGCAAACCGTTCGTGGGCCGAATCCTATCGGTTCCAATAATGGCTGGAGTCGTCGGACGACAAGGGAAGAGGAGCTGCCCGAGTGGTTCGACCATAAAGAAGAGGAGGACAGTGACAATATCCTTGACCGGTACTGCGAAACACCTGTGTTTGTTATTAAAATTTTAGTGACTCTGGTCATGAGCGGACCAATTCAAACCCGGAGCGAAGCAAGGAATTGCCTCAACGAGAAGCGCCACCGAGGGAGATAGAGCAGCACGAGCGTCCGGCTTGGGCTCGCCAAGTCTCCGCTTCTGGGCTTAGTGCCGCTCAACAGGCGGTCAGTGGATTTTGTCGATAAGATTGATCTGTGCGTAGACCTTGGATCTCGTCCTCGAATTTTTAGAAGGCAATATTTTCTTTATTCTTCCTTCATATTTTTATATTTTGCATATCTGATTTATTTCCCTGTCTTTCAGGCTGCTGAGGCCGCAGGTTCTTCGGCGAATCCCGCCTACCAAGATCTTTATAAACGTTCCCAGCCGCAGCAAGCACCTTCCCCGCCGGTATTTCCAACCACGTTACTGAACTCTTTTTTTTTTTCAGAAACCGGCGGTTTTCTACTACTTGGACCCGAGTCAAGTCGAGCGCGGACCCTTCGAGAAGCAGCAGATGGACCAATGGTTCAAAGTCGGCTACTTTGAGAGCAACCTGCTATTGCGCATGGGCACCGAGGGCGAATTCAAAACATTAGGTTGGTTGCGGGGGACTTGATTTTAGCTCAATTTAGGGGAGCTCCAAAAAATCAACGGGGCCGAGACGCCGTTCGACTTCAAGGAGCCCACTCCTCCGCCTCCTCAGCCCGCTCCAGTTCCGCATCATCCTAGCCAATACGCTGGAATGATGGGGTAAGCCTCTTTTTTACAAATTTGTAGCCACTTACAAGGAGATGTTTTTTAGTGTCCACGGAGTTTCGAAATCGGACCAAGCCTATTTTATGCAGAATTTCGCGCTGACTAAAATCTCGTTTTCAGAATCTGCGAAACGACCAAAATAAGAAAGTTATGACGCTTTAAAGCGCGAAAAACAGCACAAATTGGCCATTTTGGGCATTTTTCACACTTTAAAGCTTCATAACTTTTGAAATATGATTGTTTCGCAGATTCTGAAAAGTACGTTTTGATCAGCGAAAAATTCTGCATAAAATAGGCTTGGTCCCATTTTAAAACTCCGTGGACACTAAAAACGTCTCCTTGTTAGTTATATTGGCTTTTTGTAATTGGTCTATTTTCCAGTTGGCCTTCAAGCGGCGTCGACTACTTGTATGGACAGGGCGCTCAACAGACATTTAATCATCCAGCCATGTACAGGGTCAGCCAAATCCGGACTTCCTTTTGACTTGATTTTCAGGATATGCACCCCGCGCAGCCAGTGTACCGCCCAGATGCCGAAGAGATGATGGCTCGTCTCTTGAAACAACGCGAGGAAGAAGAGCAGCGCCGTTTGGAACTCCAGGTTTGGCTTTAAATTAGACTGTAGTTAGTGTTTTTAGAACAAAGAGGAGCAGCTACGCGCCTACCAGGAGCAAATTGCCCTCCGCGAGGCCCAGATGAAGGAGGAAGCCATGGAGCTTGCAGCTCAACTTCTTCGTGAGCGCGAAGAACTGGCGGAAAAGGCTCGTCGGGTTGAAGAGCAGCGACTCGCTGATGAACAGAAGCGACAAGAGGAGCATGAGCGGGTAGGATTTTAAAGTTTTTAGCCTTTTGATTGTAAGAAAAACTTGGATTGTTTTTTAGCGTCGTGCCGAAGAAGAGGAAGCTCGTCGTGCCGTGGAGCTCAAGCGTGAGGAAGAGGAACGAAACAGGAAGCGTGTTGAAGAGGATGACAGGCGGTATTGAAACATTTCTTACCTGACGTGGTATTTTTAGACGGAGGGCAGAACTTGGTGCGGAAGCTGAACGGAAGCGCCTGGAAGCCGCCGCCCGTGAAGCTGCCGAAACGTTGAAGCAAAAGGAGTCCGAGAAACGCCGTCGGGTCAGTTTACTTCTTTCTTACTATTAGCTCGGTACCTGGTTGAAAATTGTTAAGTGTCGGTTCAGGAGGAAGCGGCTAAAAAGGAGCAAGAAAGGAAGAAGCAGGTTGGGCAAATAATCCTTCGCTGCTGATTTTCCACTATCTGCTAGGATCTATGGGACTTTCGGCTCTTATAGCTACGCTTTTCTAGATCGTTCTGTGCACTGCCTGATTTTTTATCATAGTTTATGCACTGGGTCATTTCGGGTTGCCGCTTGACTTGTTTTTCTATAGGATTGTTTTAGGATGACGAAACCGCTCGTCTTGCCGAGCTCAAGGCTGCTCAAGAAGAAATGGAGCGCTTCAACGTCACGGAGGCCTGGGAAGTGGCTGGAAAGCCGAAGAAAGAGGAGAAGAAGGAGAAAGCTAAATGTGGGTATCGCTTGATTGTTTTGGAATTGTTTTTGTAGCTGCACCATGGACGGGGGCCACCGCCCAGCGCGAAAAGACGATGGCCGAGATCATGGAAGAAGAGGAGCGCGCCGCTGCCGCGGAACGCAAACGCGTCGAGGCTATTCGCAAAGAAGTGCGCCAGATTTTCAAACTTCATGGGAGTGTTTAGGAGAATCGTCAGCAAACTATCCTCTCCTCTGCCACTTGGTCTGGCGCTGCCTCGCGGATTGCTGCTACACCCAAGCCGCGTTCTCCGAACACTCCTACTGTTTGGGCGGCCGTCCCAAGTGAGCCAGCTCGGGTCAATCCTCTTCTCGACGGTCCTCCGCTTCCGTCCGCTAAACCAGCTGCCAAGAAAGCGCCGGCTCCTGCCAGGGCTGCACCTGCCGCGCAGGCAAAGAATACTGTATGGTTTTTTCCACTTTCAAAACAAACCTTTTTAGAAGCCTGCCGCTCCAACGCTGCAACAATGGGCTATCACTCGCATGAAGCAGCTGAATGCCAAGGTTGAAGCTGATGTTCTCTACTCCTTCATTGCTGACTTGATGGACCCGGGCGAGGTAAGCCTAGAAAAAGAATGTCAACGTTTTTCTTACAAGGGAACCTCAAGTTGGCACGGTGGAATTTCGAAAAACGCTCGCGGCTACCCCTAGGTTTTCGACTATGGCGATTCCAACGCTCTAGTCAGAATTTCCTTAATGGGCCTCTGGACAGAGATACAGCACTACGGAAAATGATAATTTACATCCGAAAAATTAGCATTAACGATAGGTTTATGAGGCCCTCCCATCACTATGGAATCACCCGTTGAGTGGCCGGGTGGTAAGCGACTCGCTTGTTATGATACTGACGAGGGTTCGAACTCGCTCACGATTTTTTTATTTTGCTTTTGACCGGAACTTTCTGCCCAACTCTAACTTTTGATTTTTACTATAAGAAAAATTTTTGGTGATGGCTCCAGGCTGACTAATCCAAAGAAGCTTCAAAAATTCGCAAAAATTATGCGAACAGCTGGGTGTTCCCATTTCCGTTGTTTTACAAATGGGTCACTCGGATGAGATTTTTGCATTTTTTGGCTTCGAAACCCTTTTTGACATTTAAGAAAGGTAACGAATTTTCGAAAAAAAGTAACGAAAACGTGGAGTTGTGCAGGAAGTTCCGGTCAAAAAGCAAAATAAAAAATCGTGAGCGGGTTCGAACCCGCGTCAGTATTCTATCAAGCGAGTCGCTTACCACCCGGCCACCGGTGATTCCAAGATGGAGCCTCTAAACCTATCGTTAATGCTAATTTTTCGGATGTAAATTATCATTTCGTAGTGCTGATTCCTGTCAGAGGCCATTGAAATTCTGATAGACGTTGGAATCGCCATAGTCGAAAACCTAGGGGTAGCCACGAGCGTTTTTCGAAATTCCACCGTGCCAACTTGAGGTTCCCTTGTTAGGTCGATGATTATGTCACTGGCTATTTGGGCGACACCAAGCAAGTCAAGGAGTTTATTAAAGACTTCATGAAGAAGCGCAGCGACCTTCGTGGTGGCAAGAAGGTTGAGGTTTGCTGCAGTAATTTAGTTCGATAATTGTTCATTAGACGACGACCTCCACTCAGCAAAGTTCTTCTTCGGAGTGGGCCACCGCTGCTCAGTCGGGTAAAAACAAGAAGAAGGGCAAGGGCCGTACCATGGTCGTTGACGGTTCCTGCCTCGGGTTCACGCCGGCCGGCGATCCCAATCGCACCAACAAGGTTTGTTTGCCGGAATTAGTGGTGAAAAGGAGGCTTGTTTAGTGGCAAAACGTAAAATTTTTCGGTTTCCAAAGTCCATTGTCGCTAAAAAGCGTCTCCTTCTCGGCTTACGTTCAATAGATCTCGCTTTTCAGGGTGAAATTGAGACCGTGCCGCTGGTTCCGAACGCTCGTCGTTAAGCCGTCGTTCGGGCGTCCAACATTGTCGCTTCACCGCTTGGAGGAGATGTGCCCCTTTCCCCAGGCAATGGTCACTTTTTAAAATTCCTTTCTTGTGACGAGAGTTTTGCCTTTTCCGTAAGTGACCATTCGCCTTCTGTCAAATGTCCCCCTGCCCCGCCCCGTATTTCTGTAAATTATCTGTTATCCTTGGGTATGTGTCGTTGTTCTTCCACTCCTGCACCACCCCCCACTCGCCGTCACCGTTTTTCTCGCTGTGCTTTATCAGCCCTCACACACCACCATTCCCTAGTCAGCTACCAGGCTTGACAACTTCTGGCCGCTCGTTTCTGGTCTGGTTTTGGTTTAAAGTGGGGTTATAATTTTTAGAAGATTTTCGAAATCGCTGATAAAAACAGCAGGCTACGAACATCATAGGATGGCTAGAATTTGTCAGGATCTGCCAGTTAGCTACCCCGCAACAATCTCTAATCACGCTTTTTCGGTGACTTTGTCAGCCTTGTAGTCTCAGTTGCCTTATCGATGCCCGGTGGCCGCCCCCGGGCAATTAGAGCATTGATTCTCGATGTACCCAGGGCTTTTCTGGCTTATCCTGTCGGACACGCCGTCCTAGCTGTTTGTTCAATCCTCAGGTGTCCGCGTGGAAATGCAGGAAAACTGTTAGGGCGACATCACACCGGCCTGCCCAGGGCCTCTTTTTCGTGTCATCCCAAAAATATGGCCCTGAGCTTACCCATTTCCGTCCCCCCGCCCCCATCCCCTCCAGCCGTTGAAGCGCCGGCGTTGTGACCGTTGTTGTCCTATTTGACTCCTCTCCAGACCTGTTTTTATCATAGGGTGCCCGGGTCCAGCCCGCACCTCAATGTTGTTTTATCTTACCTTGGAATAAAGTTATTTCTATATGGCATGCTTGAATGGCAAGGAAAGGAAAAGGCGAAGGAAAACGCGACTTTGTTCTTGTGCGGCGTAGCTTTGAAAACGTATCCCTCGGCGTCGCTCTCACAGTTTTTGATCAGTGGGCGAAGACGGGCCTTTCAATCCTTGAAATTCCTGATTGGCTAGGCTTGACATCCGCTTCTATCGATCATTTTGAGGCGATATAATGACTGTCGGCGGCCCAACCATCACTCTGCCCGATGGCCATAAGATGCCTCAAGTTGGGTTGGGAACCTGGCAAGTGAGTGTTGGGATAATTTTGGTTTTGGGGCTATTTAACGGTTTGGAAAGATTACGTCTGATTTCGTTTGATTTAGTCGAAGCTCGGTGAGGTCGAAGCGGCAGTGAAAGATGCTGTTAAAGCCGGATATCGGCTGATCGACACTGCCGTGTGCTACGAGAATGAGGCCGAGATTGGCAACGCGCTCGAGGTACGGAACATTGAATTCAGCTTTAATTTCTTTATAGGAGCTGTTTAAGGAGGGCGTCGTCAAGCGCGAGGAGGTCTTCGTCACCACCAAGGTATAAGGCATTTATTGATCTTTATTAATCCTCATATTTAGCTATGGACCACCCACTTGAACCCTGAGCGCCAGGAGGCTTCCCTCAAGGAATCGCTCTCGGATTTGAAGCTGGAATATGTCGATTTGCTCCTAGCGCACATGCCGACCGCTTTTAATGTTAGAAACCTTTGTTGACCATTTTACCTAGTTTCAGGAGGACATGTCTGGACATGAAACGAATGTCAAAGTCGAACAAATTTGGCAGGGGATGGAGGAATTAGTCAAGAAGGGCCTCGTCCGCTCCATCGGTGTCTCCAATTTCAACATTGAGCAGGTTGGCAGTTTAAATTTGGCTAGAATGATGTTTTAGATCGAGCGCGTCGTCAAAGTCGCCAAGGTGCCGCTTGCCAACGTGCAAGTTGAGCTGTACATCTACCTTCCCCAACACGAGCTCCAAGAGGTCTGCAAGAAGCACAACATCTCCTTGACCTCCTACGCCACGCTTGGTTCCCCTGGTCGCGTCAACTTTACGCTTAAGAGCGGAGCGTAAGTTTTTTTTAGAAAATGATTGAACTGTTTGTTTAGAAAGCTCAACTGGGCCCCGGCACCTAGCGCTCTCGATGACGCCGCGGTCGTCGAATTGGCCAAGAAGCACAACAAGACCCCAGCCCAGGTAGAAACCCGAATAATTCGAAAGATCTTGTAATTAGGTGCTTTTGCGTTGGGCTATGGACCGAGGGATCGCCGTCATTCCAAAATCCGTGAATGCGGACCGCATCAAGCAGAACTTCGAGCTCTTCGATTTCCATCTAGAGAAGGGGTGTTCCTGTTGCTTTTTATGCTATTTTCAATTTCAGGATGAAGTCGAAAAACTCAACAAAGTCTCCCACCATCAACGTCTCTTCCTACAAGATTTGTGAGTATTTCCCGCTTTTTGTTCAAAATTTACCTCTTTTAGCATGGAGGGCCACCCAGAAGATGCATTCGCCAACGAACGCCAGAAGGTTTAAACCCGATTTCCATTTTGAACATCTAGTTAAGTTCTTTTAACTTAGTTTTCCCAATTGCTTTACCCGCATGTTGTTTACGAGTTGTATCGTTCTCTTTTCTTTGTGATATATGCCGAGTCCCGGTTTCTGAATAAAGTTTTTGTCGCCGATTCAGCAGCATACAAGAAAAGTTACATGTAAAATCTTGGTTTTACTTGGAAAGAACCGTGGTCGGCGTTGCAACTCCAAAGGTTTAGTGTGACATTTTATGCTTCGGATAGCTGGGCTGATCCAGGTCCGCCGGTTGAGCACACAGCCGCCGCATCAACGGTTGTGGGAAATTGCAAAAAGATATGTGTTACCGGTGCGTAGTAGATTTAATTTTTACATCAGTTCATATTTAGGATCCAGAAAACGTATTCGCGGCCAGCGAGCTCGAACGATTGCATAAGTGGGATCAGATGAAGCAAGAAAAATTCTTATTAATCTACCGAGATATAGGTATCGACATTTTCTGACCGTTTATCTGGTTTTTAGCGGCTTCAAAATCGCACGGGGTCATGGGATTCGCGGCCCCTTTTATATTATTAGGTATGTTTTTGCTTTCAGTTTTGTAGAGCTGCTTTAGGCACATTATTTTTGGGGTACGAAGTGTTTGCCAAGGAAAACGAAGATCGGTACTGGACAACAAAGAAATTTCTGGCCGATGTGGACGAGGTGCGGCGTGCTACAAGTTTTATACTATCTTTTTTTCCAGCTAGGTTATTTTGCCTGCCTGCCTGGGCTCGCCTTTGTCGTCGTGATCATTACCCTTATCCGTTTCCAGCATTTGCGCGTCCAAAGAATATATCAAAATAGGTAAAAGCTTGGATTGACAACATTAATTTCCGTTTAGGTCTAACCCTGAAGAGTTCACAGCCATCGTCACGAAAAATTTAGTTATGCAAGGAAAGGTTAGATGCCGTACTTAGTATCATTTTCTGTTTTCAGCATCAATTCCATCGATCGAAATGTGTACCTTTGCTGGCGGAGTACTCCAATGAAAATCACAAATTGTTGATCGACGCTTTCCGCGGAAATGTGCAATTAGGATCAAGAAAGTAAATTTTGTTTCTCTATTATTTTTATTCTTTATATTTCTAGTGCAGTCCTCAGCTCCGAAGACTTTTGCCGGAACAACTACCGCACCTACATGCTTCAGGAGACAAACACGCCCCCAACACTATAGATTTATTTGTAGTTTTTATAACGCACGGGTTTTCACGTTGAATTGTTTTTAGGATTTGCGTTAGCCGACTCATAGGTGCTTGTTTTTGTTGTCCTCTCATTTTTCTGCGAATTTTCGTTTGATTATTTATACGGAACAAGGTATTCGATTGCAAATGCTTGGGTAACAGTTTTGAGCTTGCCGAGATCAATGCATCAGTTGGGGCCAACCTCTTCCGGGGTGGTGTCGGCACGGAGAATGGGACGGCTGCCGCGTACCACGTCACTGCCCGTACGCCTAAAATTGAAAATCCAAGAATCGCCCGGCTGAGTTCGACCGAAATTTCGGCCCTAATTGCGAGGCCACCCTACCTCCTCAGGGACATTAGGGGCGGGAGACGGACTCCGGCAGTTTTCGGAGCCGGTTGCTGGTCCTCCTGGGACCAGGGCGATGAGCGGAATGCTAAGTTGGTTGTTTATCACACGAATTAAGGGGGGTTACGGTAGGGTTCAAGTCGGCGGAGTGACGCGCTGTGGGATTGAAAAGTACGGGCTTACAGCGTGGCTACTTGCAGCAAATACTATTTATGGAGAACCTACAATTGTCCGGTTTTTCCGGTTCCTCCTTCCAAGTGGAGAACGTGTCACCGGCGGGCGGACCGCGGAAGAGCGAGCTGGCCGCCGATTCGTCAACTGATTCCTAGAGGAAACGGTAGGTTTTAAGATTTTTAAGTTTTGTTAACCTGCGATTCGTAGTTCTTGCGCTCGATGGGGTGGCGAAGGCGGGCGATTAGCTCGTCGCGTTCTTTAATACGAGGATCCTCCTGAAAATTTTTTTTGAGCGTTAGATAGAATTTATCGGCTTTAATTACGAGCGCGTAAAGCGTCTAGCCCGTCTCCATTTGAAAAGCAACACACTCACCTTTTTACCCACAAAATTCAGCACGCTCTCCTTGAGCGACGAGATGAAGCCGCTCGGTGGAGTCTGAAAAACCGTTTTTGATCTGGAGAAGGCAGAAAAACATAAAGCGGGATAAAATCAAAACTTCTTTACTTGCGGGGGCGGTGTTGGCAGTGAATCGGCGGAAATCGTGCGCTGATGCGCAATGAAGAGGCGGCTATGCGAGGACCTGAAGAAAAGGCTCCATTAACTATCAAGATACTTATAAAAGATCGCAGACCCAAAACCCCCAGCCTACCGCTTGCTACTCATTTTCACCGGTGGCGTCGGGGAATCCAGGTTTTCCGCACAGACAAAGGCCCTCTCGAAAATAATGTGAGGAGCCGGGCAGGGATGCCCAAATTCGAGAAACCGAAAAAAATTTGTAGCAGCAGCCGGCCGGCCGGGGATGAGGAGGAGGAGGCGGGGACCGGAGGTGTCAATTTGTGGCATTCCACAGCGTTTACAGGGCAGGGGGATCCCTGGGGGGAAATGGGCCTCTACGCCCCGGGCCGCAATTAGGGCCCCCGCGATTTGGGGTGCGTTTTTACAATCTTAAAATAAGGGATTTGAAATGGGGGATAGAAACTATTAAAGTTTTGAGGCGCATTTTACGCGTAGTAGTGAACTTTTTCAAATAAATTCCTTGCAGAAACGTTTTGAGCACATTTCGGCCCAAGTTTCAGTGCTTGTTCATTATCGGGGGGAGGGGCAATTTTCTGCGTACGACCCAATTTTTCTAATTCAATAGAGGAAGCCTAAATAAGATTCCTAACTGTTTTTTACTAATGCTAAACGCAAGAACGTTCTAAGTTTTATCAAAAACGAAAAAAAAATACCGATTTTTCGAACGAAATGTAGAAATTTGACAAAAAATAGTTTTAGAACAAAAAAAATAAAGTACCAGAAATTCTCTCGTTAATCGTTTTTCAGCGTTAAAATTGGAAAGCTCCTACCAAAAGCAACAAAACCTTACAAACCTCGTGCGCCGTATCCGGAAATCCTTGTGCGGGGGCACTCGGCGAGGGATCTTATCCCGATTCAAGCGTAGATGCATCGCACCGGGCGTCTCCTAAACGTCAAAATACCTAATACAAAATAGTACATACCACAATGTCAATTTGTATGTCCTGCTCGCTCGTCTCGGCCTCCGAGTTCATGTCGGTGCTGATCGAGGTGGCGCGGGCGAGCAGTCCTTGCCGCGAGTTCTGGCGGCTCTAAAGTGCTAGCGGTAATTGGGCCGACAATTAAAAAGTACAAATAGGAAATAGGTCAAAAAAAAGTTGATTTCCTTTGCGGAGCCCTTTTTGGCGGGGCCCATGATTTCCGGGCGGGACTACAAATTCGAAAAGGAGCTTATAGGTGTAATTTGCACAACATTGATAAAACGCTGATGATAATCAACGGTTCTTTTGCAGTATCGGGGGGATTACTATTTCGAATTTTTTAGAGAATAGTGAAAGCGTTTCTACGTTGTTTCTGATTATTCTTAAACGTGAAAAGGTTCCAATTTTTGGTAAAAAATCTCAAACATATATGTTTCGAGGAAAAATGCACGATTTTTGCCCACGTTTTAAATTTGAAGCCTTTCGCTAGGTTTTCTAAATAGCTTTGCCATTTGAAATATACATAAATTTGGCCAACCCCCCCCCCCACACTAAGTAAGAACTATTAAAATACCAGGAATTTAGACTGATATGAAAAAAATTCCGTTCCCCCGAATTGTGCCAAAACACCTAAAAATCCTTAATTTCTCACCGGTCGCCTCTCCCGGGTCTGTATCTGCGCGTACGCCTCGATCAGCTTCTCGACAATCGTGTTGTCCAACTGGCGAGCCAGCTCGATGGCTGTCAACCCGTCCTTGTTTTTCATGTCGAGCACCTAAAATAAAACGATTGTTTTTAATATATCTTCTGTTAGCCAAACCTGGGACAATTTTCCGGCCCTTGTGGCCATTGCGAGGATGGCCTTCACGTGGTTCTGCCGATCGTCAACGGTGGCAAGCATCAGAGCCGACAGTCCGTTGCTGTCTTGCCAAGTGACGTCGAGGAAAGCCTTGAAAAACGTAGGTCATCGCGTAAAATGATAAAACCTAACTTTTAATATCCAAATCCAGTAAAAAAACGATTTCTCAGGACTAAAATATCAAATTCACTTCAAAACCCACCAGGTTCGGATCGTCCATCACGTTGTTGATGTCTGGGATCATCAAAGGAACTAAAAAGCTTCCGTTTTAAGCATAAAACGGAGCCAATGATCGCCTTTTTGAGCCAGTAATTATGAAAAAATAGGTTTGCAATCGAAAACCGCAAAAACTAACTGTATTTTTGAGACGAAACTCCCAAAAATATCATGTTTGAACAGACATACTATAAAAGCCAAATTTGGAAGAAAAGACGTACAAAAACATCTATGATTTCATACGAAAAACGATACAAGCTCGGTTGTTTGAATGAAGATACGTATAGAAGCATCTGTCTTTGAAGACAGAAACATCAATTTTGAAGAGACCAACCAAAAAAAAGGCGTTTTAGACTTAGGACTGGTAAAAATTCGGCTTTTGAAAATAGAACGTTAAAAAGTTAGCTATTCAACAGAAAAAAAACTATAAAAATTGAATTTTTGAAGCAAATACGAAATTTCCAGCCGTAAAATGTGAAGCGCTGTTTTGTGCGCGAGCTGAAAAGCCCAGCGGGTCCGCGACGCGGGACTTCGTTTCGCCCCGAAATTGGGCTTGCCGGGCTTCGTTTCGGCACCCAACACCTTGGAATTGCTGTGGAAATTGGTGATGCCCTCCAGGAGCAGAAGCCGGACAATTCTTTTTTGCGGGGGCTCTTCGCGGCTTCAAATTTGGTCGCTGGCGGGTAATTAGGGAGGTGGCGGATTATCTTTACCTGGGTGTTTTTTGGAAATCACAATGGGAATGTGAGGTTTATCCACTGGACCGAGCGGGGGAATTGAGGAAAAACGGCCGATTTTCGAACACAATGTCGAATTTTAAACTGTTTTAAAGGTTTTTATAGATCGTTTTCCACTCGTGGTCAATTGAGCTTAAAAGTTTCTGAACTAAAAAGGCAATAATCACTTGTTTGAAAAGTAAAAAGCATATTTTAAACCTGGTCAAGCAAAAAAAAAGAAGATCGAAGCTTCAAGCTCGATCTAAAATCTATCTGGCTTCTCAAACTTAAACTCATTACTTGAAAATCGTCGTTTAAGAAGTTTTAAGAAGAGAAAAAACGCTAATAATCCGGCTAAAACATTAAAAGCCTTTGGCCAAAACAAAAAAGCAGAATCAAAGTTTCCAGCTCAATCTGGCTCGATTAATCACTTGTAAATCCGTTAATTCATGCATTAATAGATATTTGAACTCAATTAACCACAAAATCGCCCATCAATTTACACAGTCAAGAATAGAAAAGAGCTTTTAAGGACTCCCCCGGGAACAAATCGGCACGTCAACCCTCGCAAATTACAGGGGGCCGCCTGAATGGCAAATTCGTCGGTTGACAGCTTCCCCAGGGGAAAAGGCCAAAACAAAATTAATAACCACCCCTTCCGCATGGACAGCTTATGAAAAAATAAAAGCAAGAGAAGCGAAAAAAGGCAAAAATGGGCTGGCGGCCCCGGGGCGGTTACCATGACACAATAGGGGGCAATTAGCCGTTTTCAGAACGGCCAGGTTTGTTTGCACCTGGTGGGGGCGAGGTGTTAGGCGAACTTGTCGAAGTTTTGGATAAAGAATGCACCTGTGAATGGCTCGTGACAGGCATTTTCTAGGGTTTCACCAAAAGGCAAAAACTCGCAACCCCGTGGGGGGTCGAACCTGGGCCCCATAGGTGGTTGGCGCGGAACCATCCTATTTGGCCAACGCGTGCCTGGTGGCGAGGTGCGGAAAGTCTCTCTTCACGCGAAGGGAAGGACCTTAGGCGCTCATAGCCCAAAAACCCTGTCAGCCGAATTTGCTGTGTTTTTCTATTTTCTGCCCCAACCACCGTAACCCTGTGCATTTCGAATTTACACCGTAATTACAGTATATCAACTTTATGCGAGGGTACCTCTTAATCACGACGAAAGCCAGCCGGATACGGTCTATTATATCCGGAAAATGCAAAGTAAAAATAAAAATAAAAACAGAACACCGAGCGAGATTGGCCAATTAGGGAGGGCGAGCACAAAAAAATTAAAAAAGTAGCATGAAAAATAGACAAAAATGTACAATACGTCGGGCAACAAAATACGGAATACAGAAGAGTACAGATAACGTTTTGTATGCGTGTGTCGTGTGAGATCTGTTCGGGACCCAGTTTTGAGGAACAAATAGCACACTAATGGACAATGGAGGGGAGTGGTTTAGGCTTAGGTTTACGCTTAGACTTATGCAGTAATAAATGAAAAATCTAAATAATTTTGACAAGACGTTTAATTGATTAAGCTATGAAAATTCCGTCGATTGGAGGATACAGAACAGAATTTTTTTACTTAACAATCCTTTTAAAACAATACTAAGGCAAGAAGGGGATAATAGGCAGCTATTTTTGGGGGTTTCAAGGGACCGGGAAGGCAAAAATGGTGGCAAAAATAGTTGGCGATTTGCCAAAAATAAATTTTTTGGCTACCCGGCCCATGAATTATGCAAATTCAAACGTTAACAGACAATAAATCTAATGTATTAAGTGCTAATCAAGGCGAAAGCTCATGGCCGACCGGTAGAGGCCGGCTGGGTGAAGGGCAGCTCGACGAATTGGAAGAGTTCCGCCTCGAACTTGTCCTGGTCGAAGTGGTACTTGGCGTCGAGGAGGGAGTCGCAGAAGAAGTTCCACCGGGCACGGTAGTAGCCGCTGATCATTCCACCGTATTCACGGCGAGCTGAAAACGGGCGAATGTGGCAGGGTTTCTTGGGGATTTGGAAATAATTTTTCTAGCTAACTTTTCGCTCTCTCTCTCTCGCTCTCTCTCGCTCTCTCTAGCTCTCTCTCTAGCTCTCTCTCGTTCTCTCTCTCTCTCTGTTCTCTCTTCTCTCCACCTCTCTCGCCCTCTCTGTCCTCTTTCACTCTCTCGCTTCCTCTCTCCCTTTCTCTTTCTTGCACTCTCTGTCGCTCTCGTTTCTCTCTCTCTCTCTCTCTCTCTCTCTCTCTCTCTGTGTGACTCTTAACTCTCTAGCCCTAGAAACTACCGTACACCTACCGTAATCAACAATCTGCCCCTCAGGACCCCATAGCGTGAGCATCAGCCTCATATTGTGCTCAAGAAGATCGCTCTCCTCCCTCGTACTCCCCCAACTTCTCGCCTGCCGTATCAACGGCTCCAGCTGCACGTTCGTCGTCTCATCGAGTAGCTAAATCGCAGAAAATATAGCTACGACTACACAAGGATACCATGAACGCCTGGTCGACCTCTGTGCAAGAGTCGCGTAGACTCGGCTCATCTCCGATGGCGTACGCCTCGTTTATCCGCAAAATCAGCTTATTGCCGATGGTGTACTGTAACGCTTCACGGAGTATGTCGGCGTAGTCTTTTCTAAGAAATTAAATATAGATACAAATAAGGAAATCGATTTTAAAGGGGTATATTTAAAGGCACGGGGTCTTAAAGAATTGGTTGTAACTTTGCTGTTTCTTGTTGGATCGGGTGGAAACTTTGAATAGGGCTAGAAAAAACTTTTTGAAAGCCGCATGCAAATTTTCGGAAAAATTAAGCAAGTAGTTTACGAGTTATTATACAAAGACTCTGTTTCCGGCCGTATTTTAAGTCTTTTGCTCATAGCTTGGCTATTTGAAGCCCAAAAAGTCTCAAATTTTCGCAAAAAATCCGAAATGCTTTGACAAATCCGTATGCAAATTTTCAACCCCATAGATACAGTAATTCCGGGTTTACGGTAGAAATACCGTACCGGAACAGCTCGTTGGTGCCGAGGCTCTGATTAAGCGCTGCGAACGAGTTGATGATGCGCGGGAATAACCGCGTGTCGAACCAGTACTGAAAAATTGTGATATTCTTTGATTAAAGGACCAGTGAAGACAAATCCGTAGGCCCAAAACGATGACGCTACCTTTATCCGCTGGCCGAGCTTTGGCCGTTTGTAGATGAAGACGTCAAAGTGGGGTTTTGTGCTCGGGGGTTCGCTGTAGAACGTGTCGGACAGGAGGGTCCAGAGCTAAAAAATCATGGAAATTGGATTAAAAAATGGTATAAAATGCTGATTAGCATATTTTTTACAAAACTTGCACGTTTCCACGTTTTAAAATAAAACCTGACTTTAGAACGAACCTTATGCACAGCTGGAACGGCTAACCGGGATACGCTATAGCGACTTCGCGCGAAGCTCATCAACCTGAAATAAAATAGTTAGTTTTTAACGTTAAAGGGCTTAGGCTTAGGCATAGGCTTAGTCTTAGGCTTTTCTTGCTTTCAAAGCTTACCAAGTCGATAATTCCGCCCTCTCCTCGCCCCAGAAGGCGTCGATGGCGTACTGGTAGAGGACGTAGTTCTGGTTGATCGCTTCCATCACCAGCCCGCCGCCCACCAGATTTGGAGCCGACGCCAAGGCTTGTTCCCAAAACTAAAAAAGTACATTAAAATCGATAGCTAATACAAATTAGAAGTTTCTGGATCTTAAAGCTTCAGGAGCTTTTCGATTTGCGTACCTTGCCTATCCGCTTCAAATTCCCATGCATCTGCACCGAGCCGCCAAAATTATGAAGCAGACACCAGACAAATGGTTGGCCCCAGAAATTGTTGAAAGCCGGGTATAGAGGTGCTTCGTCACCGAAAGTGTCGAGAACCTGCAAAAATAGCATTTATCTCTGTCTCTCTCTCTCTCTCTCTCTCTCTCTTTTTCTCTCTCGCTATTTTTTCTCTCTGTCTCTCTCTCATGTTCCTTCTTTCCCTCTCTCTTTCGCTACAGCTTTCTCTCTCTCGCTCACTCTCTCTCTCTCTCTCTCTCTCTCTCTCACTTACCAGCATTCTCCCCTTCGGCACGGCAGTCAGAAACTCCTTGACGTGTCGTGAGGTCCAGCCGGCGTCCTGGAACGCCCAGCCTTGTACGACCCTGAAAATCGAGTTCATTTTTGTCTGAAAAATGCGATGCTCCGGTCCTTGTCAGTCCCTTTAAAACCCACCAGACGCATTTCGGATCAACGCTCCGGCAGCTCTCATAAATCGCTTTGGCCGTCTGGGCGAACACGGCATCCGGATGTGTTCGATGTGGGGTCCTAGATTACGGTAGAATTGTGCGTATGATTAGGCTTAGGCTTAGGCTTAGGCCAGACGACTCACTTCTTCGCCTTGCTCATCGCCTTCAGATCCGGGAAGTTCTCGATGAACGGGTCGGCCGAGTAGACGTTCTGGATCACGTTGCCGTAGTACTTCTTTTGCTGAAAAATTGATATTTTTTGGGGTTTTGGCAAGGATCTCTGCTAGGCTGCCCTCAAATTCCTCAAAAATCTCGGCTACCCCTCCCACCTTCTCCAAAAACATCCTCCCAATCTTCTGAAAAAGCGGATCACTGGGCGACAGGCTGTAGGTGCCGTTGAATTTGTTCCACGGCCTGTTCTGCCGGAGTGTGGCGTTGGGGAAACTTCTGAAACGGTAAATTAGAAAATACTTAATATAGAACATTATACGTCGTTAATAATGAATGCGGATTTCTCACTTCAAAATCGCGGCCGGCACGATGCCATCGAACATTGGCATGACGGGGACGATGCCGAGGGCTGAGAGACGGCTGACAATCTGGGAAATTGAAACTTTTTAGAGGATAAAGCTCTATGTTTTCACATTCATATTGTCGAAATTCCCAAAGCATAATTACCCCAGCCTCAAAATTACCTTCAAATTGAGCTCGAGCTGTTGCTTCAAAATGTGGTCGGAAACGGGGCCGCCATGAGATTGAAGGTTACCCATCCATTGCCTTAAAAAAGAAAAATTTGAATAGATGAAAAATATACCAAATAGAATTATAAATTAAAATTGAATAGTCTCTACCAGGATTGGAATGGCGGACCGACGAGCCAGCTTCTGAGGTCGGCTTCTGGCACTCCGAGGTCCAGCCAGACCTCTTTCCAAAGGTAGTCCTGGCCGAGGGGGGTTAGCACCATGTTGAAGCCGTCTGGAAAATGGAATTTATCTCTCTCTCCTTCTCTCTCTCTCTCTCTCTCTCTCTCTCTCTCTCTCTCTCCCTCTCCGTCTCTCTCTCTCTCTCTCTCTCTCCTTGTCTCCTCTCCTCTCTTCTCTCTAACTCACTCAACGCCAGCCAGTCGATAAACGGCTGCCACTGTTCCCATTTCCACCAGGCAAAACTGTACGAGTACGTCACCGGATTCCCGAAGAAGCGAATCCTGGAAAATTTGGCTCGAAATCATAAAAATGGAGCTACAGTATGCCACTACAATAGCCCCAAGAAACTCACGGTGGCGAATCGAGGGCTACCTCGTGCTCCCTGACTCGATCGCAGCCTCCGGAAAATGAGTCGCCATCCCAAGCTATTTGGCTTGCGCAAAAGATGCGTAGGTAGTACTGGAATGGAATATGAGAGACGGTGGTTCGGAGAGAGCGAGAGAAAGAGAGAGAGAAGAAGAAGAAGAGAAGAGAAGAAGAGAGATTGATAGATAAAGAGAGCCAGAAGATGACAGAGAGCGTCAGAAAACGAGAGAGCGTCAGAGAAAAATGGCGAGAGAGAAAGTGAGAGAGAGGGGGGATGAGAGAGAGAGAGCGAATAATCTCACAACTTACATTAATGCCATATAGCGCATCCACCGCGCTCTCGGCTGCCAGAATCTTGTCACCGTCCGAGTCGATGGAAATGCGGACGGAGCCTGGAAAGGTTGGTAGAATTTTCGTATCTCTCTCTCTCTCTCCCTCGCCAAAAGTACAATTCATCCCATCATCCCCCAAAAATAACACCGACCCACCTTTTCGCAAACTTTTCGCACTTCCGATTTGGATATCCGGGAATTCGTCGGCTACCTACAAAAACATCAAATTAATCCTGTTTACCGCCCGGGCACCGTACCAATTTGGCAGCCGCGAAATGACGCCCTGGAACTCGTCGGGGTCGACTTGTGGCGCTAAAATCTGAAAAAAGCGAGACGAGCGTTACGGTAGCCCACAGTAACCCCACCTCTAAACTTCTAACAATCTGGAAATGTACACAGCAAAGTAACGTGGCCAACAGCATCTGTTTCTGCAAAAATGGGTTAGAAAAATCGGGAATTTGCATAAAAAAGTGGGTGAAAACAGGAAATTGATGAACACTATTTAGGATTGAAAAATACAGTTTTAAAAGCTACAGTAATTCAATGAAAAATCAAAGATAATATTTTACTTTTTAAATTGTCAAAATATGAAATTTTCCACATCCCACAGTACTGTAAAATGGAGCGCCACGTAGCCTAACCGTCCCTATGTTCAAATCGCAAAACAGGGACGCCGGAAGTGGGGGCGGGAGGATTGAAATACTAAAGAGTAGCCTTCCTGCCTGGAGAAGGCCGGATTACGGTAGCCGATCCAAGGCTTAGGGGGTTAAAAAGGGAAAGTTGTCGTCTTTTTGTCTAATGCACGCCATTCGAGGGATTTTAGGGGCACTTCCAGGATTGGAAGAATGAAAATTCTGAGAGCCAGGAAGTTGAGAATGGACAGATCATCTTCTCCAAGACGTGCGTCTTGGCGGGGACATGATTTTCGAATTTCACGCCAAGATTTTGGTTTTGTGACCTGGAACGTGGATAGGAATGCACGTAGTTTTTAGGCTTGGGCTTAGTGTCCTGGGCCAAGTCTTAGGTTTTGCTGAGTATTACGCTTAGGCATAGGCTTACTGTAACCCTCTTTTGGTCGAAGTGGAAATTCCGTACGTGAGATAGCACATCTTGTGCAGAATTTTTGCTGATTCCGAATCCGTTTTCAAAAGTTGCGGAACCCCTCAGATTAAAAAGTTACAAGCGTTTTAATACCCAAAATGCCACAAATCGCTTACTTTAAAACGTTCTAAAAATTCCGTAAGATACTTTTGGGAGGAAAGTAAGACATTTTCAGGGGTAAAAACGTGCTCTTTCAATGGCTACCTCTGAACCCTAGCTCAAAATTTGCACAAAAGTTTTTTTTGGCGGACCCATGCCCAAGATGGTCGATTTTCGAAATTTTCGAAATTTCGAGCTACTGGTTCGCGAGGTAGCCCATTCGAAAGAGCACGTTTTTTTACCCCGGAGCATGTCTTACTTTCCTCCCAAAAGTATTTTACGGAATTTTTAGAACGTTTTAAAGTAAGCGATTTGTGGCATTTTGGGTATTAAAACTTAACTTTAATCTGAGGGTTCCGCAACTTTGAAAACGATTCGAATCAGCAAAAATTCTGCACAGATGCTATCTCACGTACGGAATTTCCACTTCGACCAAAAGAGGGTTACAGTTAGGCTTAGGCTTAGGCTTGGGCTTTGGTTTAGTTGTTCAATTGGCAAAAAAGTTCAGGGAAAATCCAATTTTACACCATATTTCCTCATAAAACGAAAAACTAGCTTGCAACGTGAGCAGATTCTGACAAGGCAGGCGGGGGAACGGTCTAGCCTGGGCGTTACGCTTATCTTTCGCCGTGCCCCGGGGGCGCCTGTAATAAAAAAGCGTCACAAATTCCGCGAATACCCGGAAGTTGGTGGAGTGAGAGAGAGAGAGAGAGAGAGAGAGAGAGAGTCAGTGAAAGGAGAGAGACGCACAGCTACGTTTTTATCGCGTCTGCAGCGCAAAAAAGTGCAGTCAGAATTTGCTGGGGGTCAGAGAATTTTGGCAATCTGAAAAAAGCGTGCACTTTTTTTTCGAAAAAGCTTGAACTGAGCTACAAATTAGTGGAAATTACAATTTTTGAAACTGTAAAATCAACACTGACAATTTAAAACGAAATGAAAAGATTTTTTGTACGTTTTATACGATAAACACGTTTTTTTAAACTTATCTTAAAGGTGGAACCAAGGCATAACCCTTCCGTCGCGTGTCGCGGGTGCTGCAACCTTCCACTTCTATTAGTGCGCGAACACCCCGAAACGTTTGGATTTCCATTCCCTTTTATACCCGCTCGGCAACATTGCCCTAATCCGATTCCGGATTCCCCAATCCCGAATCCCGAATTCCCAATTCCGAATGGCGACTTTTTACACCCCACTACACACTCGCAACCTTTTGTAGTCTTGCGGAAATTAAAGTTGCGTGAAGCCCTACCGTAATACTCTACCGTACTCGCACCAGATAAACAGATTAGCGCTTGTTAACCTACTTTTTGGATTTACGCTAGCCGCGCCGATTTGGAGCGTCTGGACGGGGTAACTAATTATTTTCAAAGGTTTCTAACAGGATTTTGAGGGGTTTTAAGGGACTTGGAAGCCATTATTTTAAGGCTTTTAGACAGGAAAGTTGATGTTATAGAAAAAGGTATTTTAATGGAATGGAAAAATTGGCGACCGTAACCTCAAAAAATCACGAAATTCTGTCATAATCTGGCCTCAAAAATTGCTCTCAAAATTCACGGCATTCAAAAATGTGCTCTGTTCTAATCGGAGATGCGATTTTCACCATATTCCGCCGGCTCATCCGGGTTTTTTGGGGTGCGTTTTCGCGTCTGGGGATTAATGTACCAATTTGTAGTTTGTAGTGTCATACAAACTACACAAATTTAAACTCAGCTCCAATCAAAGAGTGATGAGTCCGTTTTGACGGAAAATCCGAAATCCGAAGGTCTGCTGATGACGGGGCTATTTTGGTATCGTCATCGGTTTTAGAAAATACAAATCCCTTCCGCCCTCCCACGTTTCAGATGACAATTTGGATTCGAACATTTGTAATAGTGGAAAACGATGATTTTGTCAGTCTTAAAAATAGATAGGTTTTAATACTTTGCGCAAGCGTAAGCTAAGCTAAGTCTAAGCTAAGCCTAAGCCCAAGGTCAATAAGCCTAAGCTAAGCATAACCCTTGAAATTACCCAGAAACGTTCTTAACCCTCGAAAATCCGTACTTTACAGTAGCCGAAGATAAATCGCCTCATTTTTCTAATCCGACGCCCCACGTGGGATTGGATTATCGCATTAGTGCCAAACCATGCTCCAAGAAAAAATTAATCTAGCCTTCTCTCTCTGTCTCTCTCTCTCTCGCTTTCTCTCGCTTTCTCTCGCCCGCCACCTATCCTAATCCGCTGCTTTTTCTCGAATTATCTCCGCCAAATTGGGTGATTCAGAACTTATTCATAACACGGGGTAATTCAGGGGCCAAAATAGAGTCGCTGGGCCCAGAGGCTACAGAAAGTGGGGTTTCCAGGTTTTAGTAACACTTGAAAATGTTTAGTTAGAGAGAGAAACAGCGAGAGAGAGAGAGAGAGAGAGAGAGAGAGAGGGAGGGAGAGAGAGAGACAACGACTACCGTATCCTAACCAAAAACTACAAACGACAAATGTTCTGGGTCCAATTTATGGGCCCCAAGAAAACGTGTGTACCCCCCTAAATAGCCAACAGCCCCTTTGAAAAAGGCAATAATTGCGCGGCCTGGAATTTCGTCAGCAGGTCAGAGGTTGTTGCCGTTGGGGTGGGTACCTACGTAGTTGCGCCACACAAAAGAGGTAGTTTTTGTGGCGCCGAAAAAAACACCTCGGGGG
Organism: Mesorhabditis sp. LJ9110; assembly: GCA_038088335.1. NCBI lineage: Eukaryota > Metazoa > Nematoda > Chromadorea > Rhabditida > Rhabditidae > Mesorhabditis > Mesorhabditis sp. LJ9110. The sequence continues at coordinate 178,500 of JBBGBA010000036.1, forward strand.
AACCCCTGGGTTCTGACTGGGTTCTAGTTGGGCCCTAACTGGGTCCTAGTTGCCCTCCAGAAATTGATGGCCACGAATGTTGCGATCCCGGAATTATGAATAAGGCCAAAAGGTCAGGAAAATAGACGAAAAAAGTGGTTCCGTAAGAAATTGGGTCACGAGATCACGAAATATTGCTGGCACGCTCATAGAAAATTTGTTGCACAAAGTGTAGGTTAAGGCTTAGGCATAGGCTTAGGTTAAGGCTTAGGCTTAGGTGAGGCTTAGGTTTAGGCTGATGCTTCTGCCCAAGGTTTGGGTTTGCTTACGCCTAGGCTTGGGCTTAGGACGAAGCTCAGGCTTAGGTTAACATTAGGTCTCGGCTTATGCTTAGGCTTCGATTTGCCTTAGACTTAGGCTTAAACTTACAAGGGAACCACAAGTTGGCACAGTGGAATTTCGAAAAACGCTCGCGGCTACCCCTAGGTTTTCGACGACGGCGATTCCAACGCGCTAGTCAGAAGTAGCTAAATCGACCTGTGGGCAGAGATACAGCACTTCCGGAAAATGATCAATTTACATTCGGAGGAATTAGCATTCACCTCAGGGCTTATGAGGGCTTCCCATCTCTGAAGAATCACCGGTTGAATGGCCGGGTGGTAAGCGGCTAGCTTGTTAGGATACTGACCAGGGTTCGAATCCGTTCACGACTTTTTTGTTTTGCGTTTTGGACGGAACTTTGAGCAAAAGAACAAGCTTCTTAAAAGCTACGTTCGTTTGAATGGGGCCGTCGCATCAAAGATGCAATTTCAAAATGTTTTTGCAGGAATCCGCCTCATCACCAACGAATAAAAGCTTTACTATGTGAAAAAAATCGAAACTTCCGTCCAAAACGCAAAACAAAAAAGTCGTGAACGGATTCGAACCCTGGTCGATCAACAACGCTAACCGGCCATTCAACTGGTGATTCTTCTGAGATGGGAAGCTCATAACCCTGAGGTGAATGCTAATTCCGAGTAAATTGACATTTTCCGGAAGTGCTGTATTCTGTCCACAGGGCGATTTACTATTCTGACTAGCTTAATTCACTAGGGTAGCCGCGAGCGTTTTTCGAAATTCCACCGTGCCAACTTGTGGTTCCCTTGTTAGCCTCATGCTCAGCCAGATAAAGCCCAAAAATTCTAATTCTCAAGCCCACGCTCCATCCACGCCCCCGACTGAGCCCAAGGAAAAAAAGCGGCCCCGTTTAAAAAAGGGGGCAGCGTGTGACGCAGCGGAAGTCGAGGTGAAAGCTCCCCCCAGAAGCCCCTGCACGTGTTCAAGAGCTGGAGGGAAAAGCGGTGGTTGTCTTTGGACTGCGGGGGTAGCGGGAAGCAAACTTGGCTTAGGCTTGGTTTATACTCAGACTTTGGCCTCAGCTTACGCTTTGGCTTAGGCTTAGGTTTAGGCCTGGCAAAAATTACCGTATACTCGAGCTTTAAAGGTGCAGTGACAAAAGCTCAAGTATTGAATGTGGAAAGGCAGGACACATGGCTAAAAATTGCCTCATATACAGTATGCCTTTTAAGGGCGCTGAGTCGCCAAAATCCCCCGTTCGTCATCGGCCAAAGACATTTACCACACGCCCAAAAACTGGGTGCAGCCAGGCCGCAATCTTTGCGCTATTTTGTTCGTGCTCCCCGCGTTTTTAGGAGGGGGTGGATGACGCGCGGCTGGTGGTGGAAAAGCCCGATCCGGGGCGGCTCTATGACCGGAAATATTTGAGGTGGAGGGCCCAGGTTGCAGATTTCCATTGGGTCCGCGGAGGGGGCCTTTTTGTCGCTTCCCTTCCTGGTCCATTTATCTGGGCCCTAAGCGTAAGGGGGCCCACCTCGTCACACTATCTTTAGACCCGGAACACTTACTCCCCGCGGCTGATGAAAAGCCGGCACTCGCCGTGGCGTTTGAGGTTATAATGAGGGAGGGCCAGCCCGGATTTGGCTCCAGGACTTTTGGGGTCACGTCTCTGGGGTTGGGGGTACGGTAGATGGGTCATTTTTAGCTTTCAAGCGCTGCACGTAGAACGAGTGAGAGGGAGAGTGAGAGAGAGCGAGAGAGAGAGAGAGAGAGAGAGAGAGAGAGAGAGAGAGAGAGAGAAAGAAAGAGCGAGAAAGAGCACGTGTGTGAGCTTGGGCGAGAGAGATAGAGCGAGAGAGACAGAGAGAGAGAGAGAGAGGAAGAGTGAGAGACAGATAGATGGATCGAGAGATTAGAGAATACTAAGCTTAATAGACTAGGTTAGGCCAGGCAGGCTAACAAGGATCATTTCGCAACCCGATATTTTTCAAAAAATTCCGGAAGCTGACTAGTGACAGGAAAATAGCTAAAAAGTGGGCGCAACGTTCAGATCTTCTCCCAAGTCCTGGATACCGCAAGATAAATGCCCTGGGGGCACGTCAACGGGCGGGGGAGGAGGGGGAACGCCGTGAATAGGATGGGAAAGTTCCGTATGAATACGTGATTCCGAGACTACGGTGGTTCGCAACTTTGGGAAGGTGATGGTATAGTTGGCATTTAGTGCAGGGATTCGGTATTTGCTTAAAAATAGATTAGAGAGAGAGAACGAGAGAGAGAGAGCAAGACAGAGAGAGAGACAGAGAGAGAGAGAGAGAGAGAGAGAGAGAGAGAGAGAGTGAAAATACAAAGGTTCTTAATCAAGTCGAAAAGAAAAGCACCATACTAAAAGCAATTATCCGCGACCGGAACCGGAACCACTTTCGCCAGACTCCAGAATCCAAACCGGTTGCTCCGCCGAGGTAAATCCCATGGAGACTACTCTACATTGCACCAAAACTGAAATCCTGCCGTCCCAGTCACCTTAAAAGTCAGGCCACATGCTGAGCCCGGAATCTCCCCCTTCAAAAATCCGCACTCCACTACCGTAATCCGTGTACGGCCGGCACGGATAACACCCGCCTTACACTATGCCTGGGGATTACGGTGGCGGCGGTGACTTTTAGGCGCGGATTTGTGCCAGAGCTCAGCCCCTCAGCCAAGGTGTGGAGTAAATTTTCGGAATGACTTTCTTTTTCTGCGCGGATTTTAGCGTATTTTGAGAATTACGCCGGTAGTCCCAGGGTGAGTGAAGGGGATTTCGGGGGAAATGGGCATTATTCGAGATCCAGGCAGATTTTGAAGAAAATCTGGGCGCATCTACTAAACGGAGGAGAGAGGTGAGGAAGAGAGAGGGATGAACAGAGAGAAGAGATAGAGAGAAAGAGAGAGCTAAAGAGGGAGAGATAGAGAGAGAGCTAGAGAGAGCGAAAGAGAGAGAGAGCGAAAGAGAGAGAGAGAGAGAGAGAGAGAGAGAGCGAGAGAGAGCGAGAGAGCGAGAAGGAGCTAGAGCGACAGAGGGCGAGAGAGCGACAGAGAGAGCCAGAGCATGAGAACGAGCATGAACCCAGCAAATGAGAGAAAAAGAATGAGCTATAAACTCCCAAAACTATACCAAAAAATTTATACTCGATTAACTCGCAAGGCGACACGGGGTGGGTGGGGATATTTGTGTGGTAGCGGAAGTGCGACGGGGCGTGGTGTGAGATATTCAAGGCGGCTTCAAGCATGTGGGGGGACCGACCGAAATGTCACATAGCCCCCCTTTTTGCCTTGAAGGTGTGGAAGGTCAGACCAATCCGTCCCAACCCCCCTCCCCTCCCCCTGTGGCACCCTCCGATACACACGAAATGCCGAATTTTGAAGAGGGCTTGGCATCGAGGGGGTGGAGAAAGGGGAAGGAGATTGGATTAAGGCCAATGAGATCGAAATGACAAACTCCAAAAAAATTTTGGCAAACGGCCAAGAGTCTAGTTTAACTATAACTGAGGGAACTTTATGGAAAAGTCATATAAAAAATATCCTTTCCCAAGGACAGCGAAAATACAAGAATGAGAGCGAGAGAGGATAGTTAACTAAACTGAGGGATATGAAAGGAGGGAGGGGGAGAGAGAGAGAAGACGAGCCACAGCCAGCGAGTGACAGAGAGAGCACGAGCGTGAGAAACAATGAGCAGGAAAGCGAGAGATAAAGCAAGAGAGACAGCTGGCGAAAAAGCTACGGAAAGAAAGCAAAAAACGTGAGCAAACCCGCACAGAAAGGTGGAAGAAAAAGTTCCCGTGAACCGGAAGTTTGAGATCAAATGCGCTTGACCAATCGGAAGCCAAGACCAAGGGGGGGCACGTTTTAATGTTGCTCTCCCTCCACTTTTGAGCCGAAAACGAAGAAAACTAAACGGTGGAGATCTGCCACAGCCCGCCCCGAGACCTCTTCTTATACCACAGATCAACAACACAATCAAAAAGACGGACAAAACCCATTCTTTCCAAAACTAATCCCGAATAAATTTAGAATAAAGATGAAAAATACAAGTGCATCGGCTCCGCCAGGGCTCAAAAAAATTTCCCTCCGCGCCGGCAGCGTTTTTATTCAAAACGCGTAAACAATTATACAAAAGCCCCCCGTTTTTCGCAGGGGATGAATGCAAAAATATCGTAACGCAACTGACCTTTGTCCGTGTGTTTGCGATTTTATATATTTGCTGATTTTCGCGTACTTAAAGCACGCACGATAAGTATAAGTACCAGTACCAGCCTGAGCCCAATCAAAACATATTTTTCTAAAGCTCGTAAGAATAGGCAGCTATGAAGAAAATAAATTTCAAAACCCGGGCACAAAATATCCCATTTAGAACCCGCTTAAGTCCCCCGGAAAATTGCGGCCCGCCTGAAGAAGAGCCCTGAAAATGGCCCCCTTTTTGGCTACCGTAATCCCCACGCGGGAGAAGCCTACGAAACATGACTGGAAACGGGCCCCCAAAGTAAGCGCAGATATCTCAGGTTCCACGGGTATTTTGGGGTGGGAAAGTATGGTTTTTTGGCGCTGATGCTTTTCGGAGTAATGTTGCTGAAGTAGGATAAGACACGCCTAAACCAAATAAGCCAAGCATAAGCAACCAAAACCCTAAGCCAAGTCTAAGCCAGTTCTAAGCCATGCTTAAGCCATGCCTAAGCCATGCCTAAGCCCATACCAAGCCTAAGCCTAAGCCCATGTCCGACTAAGCCAACCAAACCCTAGGCCAAGCCTAAAGGCCAAGCCAAGCCAAGCCAAGCCAAGCTGAAGCCAAGCCGAAGCTAAGCTGAAGCCAAGCCTAAGCCAAGCCTAGCCGGCTTTAAAAACCCTACAACAATCGGGGGACAACGAAAATCGGCCAAAATGCGCGGCCACCCTTGTCGAGACTTCCCGCCCTAATGTGCCATACCAAATAAACATGCGGAACGGACGGGAGAGTGGACCCGCGTTGTCTCTCTCGCTTTGTTCTCCCCCCTAGTCTACCCGATCTTTATCTTTTTTGGCTGGTCTTCGCGCTCTCGCCATTTACGAGCCATGTTCCGCCCTAGGCTGCCCTGGGAAGTGGCGAGAAACGCGGGCTAGAAAACATTAAAAACCAGGCTATACAGGCTTGGGCTTAGGCTTGGGCTTAGGATAAGACTTAGGCTGGCTTAGGCTTAGACTTAGGATGAATTCTCACTTTTTTACGTATTTACACGCCCAAAAAACTAGACACCCAGACGGCACCACAGGTCTGCAACAAGACCAATTTTCCGTTTTTTTTCACCTTGACCTTTTCTCTGACAGAAAATTGACATTTCCAATCAGAACACATTTTGCGGGGGCTCTAATAATTACCGTGCGCCCATTTCCGCCTTTTGCCCGCAAATTGACCCATTTAATGACATGCCCGCAACACTACACACTCTTTCGGTTTTTCGCAAACTCGGGTGGGGGGCCAAATTTTTTTATACTGCTACTATCAGGTTGGAACGAAAGTTCTGTCGCCGAGATTTTTGAAGGCTGGCTAAATTCGTAGATGGCTCCATTCTGGACATGCGATATGTCATTTTGTAGCTCTCGACCTGAATCGTTCCGGGAGGTGGGTCCTGGGCCCTCAAAATCAAAATTTGACGGACAGGTGCCCAAAATTGCCGCTTTATTTTTGGACTGGCGGAGCGGATTTTGAAAAAATGTATGGGAAACCGGGAAAAGTTCTAAGAAATGGGCTAAATTTCAAGGGGCCATATCTCGGCCATCCAGTGTCCAATTTGATCATCTCAAAATCTATCGATATCTACTCCTCGAGGGCTATCGATTGGCGTGGATTGGATCGCATGCAAATGACTCTATGCAGAGATAACTTGCAAAAACACTTTTGGGTGATTTTGTGAAAAACTTCTAGAGCCTGTATCTCGGCCATTCTTGATTTTGAGGGCCCAGGACCCACCTCCCGGAACGATTCAGGTCGAGAGCTACAAAATGACATATCGCATGTCCAGAATGGAGCCATCTACGAATTTAGCCAGCCTTCAAAAATCTCGGCGACAGAACTTTCGTTCCAACCTGATACTTCCAATCACATTAGAATATCTAGAATTACGCGGAAAATTACCCCTCCCCCGATAATGGAAAAGCACCGGAAATTCTTTCTTTAGCCCCTGCTAGCACCCACAATAACCAGCAGCAACCCATAGCCACCGCCGACAAAAACGCATTTCCGTTTTGTCTCCTCGCCCCCCTCGCCAGCCCCCTGCTCCGTGACAAATTCCGGGACTTTTTGACTCCTAAAGTGTTTGGAGTCTGCGATGACGAATTTTCCCCTCCGCGCCCCGTAACTGGATTAGCTCGAAGCCCGCGCGGGGGGGGACCCGTTTGAACTTTAGTTTGGGGTTCCCGGAAACGCGCGCCACCCTGGGTTTCGCACGAAAAAATTATCACCGAATTTTGCCGGGCCCGGGTTTTTCTTGGCCAATTAACCGGCGTGGAAATTTGGGAAGATTTGAGGAAGCGGGAAAAAGGTCGGGGAAATCGGCAAAAGTACTTGCAAGCGGGGGAAATCTTAAGCTGAAGCCTGAAACCTAAACCTACCGCAAACCGCAAACTAGAAAAATACTTGAAAACTGGAATTTTAAGCTCTGAAAAACTGGTTCTTTGCATTATCCGGGGGGTGTTTCTCAGGGAACCAACACAAAAAAATTAGAAATTTTAAAAAAATTTTAGCATAGTTTTTCCACTTGAAAATAGTTAAATTTGGGTGAAATCGGTAACCCCCGCTGCCCCCGATAACGTGAAAGTGCCGGAATACTTAGAAAATTTTGCAAAAAATGGTAACTAAACAAAATAATCAAAGAAGTACTGGAAAAAGCGCAAACGGGGTAAAAAAGCGCTGTTGGAAACTGAAGAACATTTCGAAAAAAGTGGGAAACCTAACTACATTATAAAAAAGGTGTAAAAAGTTCTTAAAATTAGCGAAATTCGTCTCCGGCGATACAAGTTTTTACAAGTTTCAAAAACCTACGTCTGCCACGGTTTAGGATCTTAAAAAGGCAACAACATCAGTATGGCCATGCGATACCTCAAAGAGTACATTACTCCAAAAGAACAAGCACAGGGATGGCCCGTAAACAACATCCTGGATCACGTCATGTTCCCACCCAACAACGCCATCATGATCGATGTCCCGATCCGGGGCATCCTACACCCAAAAAATTTCCCCCCCGGGGGACCCATCCCTCAGCCCCACCCGCACTTCTGCAGACGCCGTCCCCAGCCCAGCAAAAAAAAATCGGGTTTTTTGCGAGCGACGGAAATACCGCGCCCAAATCTCGACAGCCGAAATCAGGACTGCTAAAATCCCGGCAGGCAAAAAAAACCGATAGACGAAAATATCGACATGCCAAAGCCGACAGCTAAACTTAGACGCCGTCCCAGGCTGAGAAATATCCAAAATTTTTTAGCCACGGCAGATGGGTACTAGGGTGTTAACGGGGGGGCGACAGCCAAACCCGCCAAAATCCCGACAGCTAAAATCGCGACAGCTAAACCGCGCCAGCCAAAGCCTCGACATTCCAAAATCCCGATACCGCTCGAAAATTTTTTGGTCAAAAAATTTTTTTTAGTTTTTGTAATCTTTTTAGTTAAAAATATTTTTAGGACCTACTAATAAAGAAATTTTTTTGAACAAAGAAAAGATACACTAAAATCGCTAAAACTCGATAAAAATCGCGAAAATAAGTTAGCTAGGCATAGGAGGGCCCAGGGGCGTAGCCAGAAAAAAATTTCGGGGGGGCCCCCGAAAAATTTTTTCCGAAAACTTAAAAAATTAACGAAAAATGAGCGCCGCAGGCGAAAAATTTTGGAAAACAAGGCTACATAGCTCTACAAATAGCAGTAAAAACGTGTAAAAATAGCGCCGCAGGCAGAAAAATTTTTGGGAAAATAAAAATCATAAGGGTCCCCCCTTATGAAATTTTCGGGCCCCGGCCGATTTCGGGGGGGGCCCCGGGCCCAGGGGGCCCACCTTACGCTACGTCCCTGGGAGGGCCAGATATCAGGTTGGTAGATAAGTCCTGTCACAAATTTTTCAAATCTCTCTAGATAGCCGCAGACATGGCCGATTTTAACGTTTTATACCTGATTTGATAGGTCTTGGGTTGCTCTATAATGGGAGCTACCGCACAAGGTCGAAAAGTTACAGGACGCCGAGTTACAGCACCGGGAAGTTTTTATAAAATCTTGAAAAAGCTATTTAGCGTGCTATCTCTGCATAGAGCAATTTGCATGCGATACCTTCAACGCCAATCGATACCTCTCGCGGGGTAGATATCGATAGATGTTGAGATCATCAAAATTGGACACCGGATTGCCGAGATAAGGGTCCTTGAAATTTGGTTGATTTCTTAGAACTTTTCCCGGAATCCCATACATTTTACGCATCCCGGAGAAAACTTGCCAGTTGGTTTTTGAGCACGCGGAAAAGGTTTTGCCTAAATGTATGGGAATTAGGAAAAAGTTCTAAGAAATGCACCAAATTTGAAGGGCCCGTATCTCGGCCATCCGATGCCCAATTTTGATGATCTCAACATCTATCAATATCTACTCCTCGAGAGCTATCGATTGGCGTTAATGGTATCGTATTCAAATTGCTCTATGCAGAGATATCGCGCTAAATAGCTTTCTCAAGATTTTATGAAAAACTTCTCGGAGCTGTAACTCAACGGCGAGCCACTTCGGGGTCGAAAGCGGGTTTTGCCGAAGTAGCGCGTCCCAAGATCTATCAAATCATGTATCGAAAGTGAAAATCCGACGTTTCTGCGGCTTTCTAGGGCTCTTTCAAAAAATTGTGACAGGACTTATCTACCAACCTGATAGATGCGTCCCCCCGCTAACAGTCCAAAGCCTTTTTTAGCCCCTTTTTAGGTTGAAGCGCTTTTAACACAGCCAAGAAATAGAGACTCGAGCTCCCTAAAAGGACAACCACCAGATTCGTACTTTCCGGTCGACCGGAAAAAACGATAAGGCGCCCGTCACTCGCCGATGGCAACTTCCAGGATCACCGGAAATTAGATGCGCATCCCCGAAATATCCCGAAACCCGACCCGGGGCTCACTCACAAAACCCCAAAACCCGTAGATCTGTTCTGGAATGAACGCGCGGCCGGTGACGGTGCCTAATTTCGGGGCAGCCGTCTCGAATTACACTTCGTCGACGCATCGTCGTCACGTTTTTATGGAAGTGCCCGAAAAGGAAACATCGGGGATCGGGATCAGAACTGGAGATCTGGGAAGCTATGTTACCGGAGAAATTTGGGAAAAAGGGAAGAAATTAGGGCTCACCCTCGACTTCGGTTCTGGCCTAATTATCGTAGAAAAAATTGAGACCAAAATCTGCGTATACAGTATAAAAGTATAAAGGAACCCTAAAAGAATTATTTTTAATTGTAGTTTTCCGTTTTTTATTCTTTTGAATTTCCGGTTTTGGCCTCAAAAAACTTATATATTGGGTCGCGCAAGCCGGGAAAGACTTATCGCCAACTCAAATTTATCTTTAAAGATTTCCAATACCAAAGCCTCGATTTGCACAGTATTTTTTCCAGTTTTTTGTTGAAATTATCAGATTTTTATCATTTTCAATTGAGCGTTACGCTAGGTAATCTCAGGCCACTGTCCAGAGCATCGCCACGTAGCTATTGGCGGGCCGAGGGCCGGCCCAATCCAATCCCTCCTCTCGTCGGAGCTTGATATTTTTAGGCTTCAAGCTTCCAACTTTGACGCCACGATGGTGAAGACGCATCGTGTTGTCCCTAATGGGTAGGCGAGCTCGTGTTTTTGTTATACGTGATTCAGCTGGACGCGCTACTCGACGATCGGCGAGGTGATCCCGAACACCCGGTTCATCGTCTTCAAAACCCCGCTCAACGAGCGGCTGCTGACGAAAGTGCCGAAGAAGGACCATTGGACAACGTTGCATCTATACAGAACGGTCGGTCTCCGAATTTTATCTGTTTTCTAGAGTTAGAAGGGTTTTCCGGTCTGACTAATTGGTGTCACGCTACTAGCGGCCCGAAGTTATTAAGCAAGCAGCGCCAGTTGTAATTTTCGGGTGAATTTTGGATAACAATTGACGCGCCGCGCGAGAAATGGCTGAAAACTATTTAATTCGATTAATAAAGTTTTAAAAATAAGTTTTCGAGTCATCGACGTCACTGGCAGGTTAGAAATTGTTTCCGAAAAAATTACACGTCAGCAGAAGATAAAGCCCCTTTTCCGGGTTAGAAAATTGCATCCAAACTATCGGGAATTTCTGTCTTTTCAGCTAGCGGAACGTCAAATCCAGCTCGGCTTGGTCATCGATCTCACCGATACCACGCGCTACTATGACCGCAAAGAGTTCGAAGGGATGTGTGTCGAGTAAGCCTTTCACCTGTCTTTTTAGCCTTCATTTAGTTATGAAAAGATCTTCGCCCCGGGCCGCGGATTCGTTGAGCGCGAAGAGGTCGTTGATAGCTTCTATTCAGCCGTGGAGCGCTTTTTGTCGGATAAGGACAATGCAGGTAAAGCTAGCGACTAAGGCTGTCGATGTTTCCATATTTTTAGAGCTCTACATTGGCGTCCACTGCACGCACGGCGTCAACCGGAGCGGCTACCTGATTTGCCGGTTCTTGATCGAGCAGCTCAAGTGGTCCTCGCACGAGGCAATTGCTGGTATTATCGCAGAATTTTTGTTCAGGCCAAATTTTTAGCATTCGAAAAAGCTAGAGGGTTCCCGATCGAGAAAGGCGCGTACGTCCAAGCGCTTCACAGAGCTGCCAAGGATGCGAGGAGCAAAAAGTGGGTGAATTTTAAAAAATCAAAACAATTTTCAGGGTCAAAGTCGATTCCGATGCCAGTGATGATAGCGAGGTGCGGCAGAAGAAGAGAAAGAAGGAGCGACGCCGGCAAATGTGCGGAATTCTTTTTTGTACGTTATTTTTTTTTCAGGGAAGACGTTGAGGCGCAAGAGATGCTGCAACAATTCATAGGCCAGATTAGCCAACATGTGAGTGGCATTGTTTAGATTTATCTAGATTTTCAGGCAAACAAGGACTTGGCCACGTCGGCGACCGAGTCCCCCTCAAACTTCGATTCGCCAGCCCAGGTGAGTGTTTTTATTCTGTAAATTTCATGTGTATTTGCAGCATTCCGCGCTTTCGGAAGGCGGTCAAGGGGATGATGATGGTGAATATGCTGGAGAAGAAGGAGACGATCCTGATGTAATTATTGTTTTTCTGCTAGTACCCGAAAATTTTAGCAGCTGCTCGGCCCGGAGGAAATGTCAAAGTCGGCGCGACGGCGTTTCCGGAAGCGAAAACAGGAGGAAATGCTCAAGGCACGTTTTGTTTATTGATTTTCGAAGATTTTCCCTTGCAGGTGATGAAGCGCGGCAACTTCCACGAGATCCAGGAGATGATCAACGAGCGCTTCGGCGGCGAATGATGTTTTTTTTGTTTTTCTTATTTTTCAAGTTCCATCATCCGTTTGGTCTCTGTTCAATAAACCCTCCATCATCAAACGTACTTGTAAATAAAATCACACTCGATTTATTAACGGTCGAATAATACAGGCGAGAATGGGCAGGGCGCAGGATGGAGATCCACTTGTTCGAGGAATGGCTTTTGAATAGAGAATGAAGAAAGATGTGCTTCGACGGTGAGGAGGAGGAGCAGGGGGGTTTCGAAGTTTTAATCGGTGCCCACGAAGGAGACATCGTTCTGGGTGCACTCGGTGTTGAGCTAAAAGGCGTTGGGGCTTGATTTGGCAGCCGGGGTGTCCGGCTTGCCTGTTTGCTGCGGCTGGCCCGCAAGAACGCGCGGCAACTGAGCATGCGACGGATGCCAGACAGGGCTCGCCGGGCCAGGCTAGGAGATCGCTGTGCGGGCACGCCGTCGCAAACAGGTAAGCCGGACATCCAAAACAACAATTTTTAAATTTAGAGACGAATTTTAACGGTTTTTCATTTTTACTCGCCTTTGTGAGCGCTGACTTCACAGAAAAAAAATTGAATTAAATTAGATTTATTCCTCACCTCATCGGCCCAGCGCGCCGTGCGGGTGGGCGTCGTGGTGGTGGTGAGGGCGGTACGCAGGTCCTCGACGGACAGTCCCCGGGCCGTCAGCATGCTCTGAATCCAGTGGGGGGACCACAGTTATTCGAAGGCCGGCGGGGGCCCACCTACCACCAAGCTGTCGAGGCTAGCCGAGGCGGCCGTCACGGCAGACGATGAGGTGGAGCGGGTGCCCCTGGCGGTGGCCGTCTTCAAGCTCAGGCTGGTCATCGACTAAAAATGGGGGAGCATGAGTGAGACTGATAGGGTACTCAACCTCCTCCAAGGCGGTCAACACCGAGGCGAGCGGCTCGACCAAGCTCTCGTCGGCGTTCGACGACAGCAGGCCGGTGATCTGAAGACAAGAATTGTATCAGTTGCATGAAATTTTGGCATCCAAAAACAGCATAAAACAATCGAAACACCTCGCAGGCCGTGCGGCAGTCGGCCGTGTCCGTGTCGCACGTATTCTGGACAGCTTCCGAGGGCTGCACGTCCGCGGTGACGACCGAGTCGGCCGACTTGTGACGCGCCGTCGGGCACATCGGCGACTGGGGCTCCGGGTTGACAAAGTCCTTCTGAAAAATTTTTTTCGGTATTTGTCGGGAAAAACCAACGTCCTCAGTGACGGTCGTCGGCGCGAACATCGGGCGAGTCTCGCTTTCGGTGATCTGGAAAAATATTGATGGTCACGCATTAAAACGATTGTACCTCGACTTGGATTTTCGAGCTGGTCGCGTTCGCCTCGGGCAGCTTCTCCAGGGCCGACTTGAACGACTCGGCCGAGTAGCTGAGGTGGGTGGGCAGGGCCGACTGAAATTGAATTCGGCTCTTTTTGTTCGAGTCGAGATTGATCATTTTATCCTACCTTATATAATTTTGGAGTGTATCTGTGTGTGTGTGTGTGTGTGTGTGTGGATGTCACTTTCGAGGCCCGATTTGAGGGCCTTCCCGTGCATAAAATCCTCTGATTCTCCGTCACTTGGGGAAATCGACCCTTCTGTTTCCAATGGCGCTTTCAGAATTTTGATAAAATACAAGTTTACAAAGTTAAAGCCGGTTTTACTCATTTTTGGGGGTAATTTGCATAATGTGAAAAAAATAGAAATTTCTTCATTCTTGCAAGTTGCACGCGCGCGTGTAAAGAGGGGGAGGAGGTCCGAAGGACCCAGGCTATCGGAAAGCCAAATTTCTTATGCAAAGGCCGCATTCCAGCGCCCAAGGCCCGCGAAGCGGGTTTTGGGCGCTGGTGTCTAAAATAAACGCGAAGTTGAGAATTTTGGCTCGAAAAATGGCTTTTTATAAATTTTCGCGTTTTCTTCAACAAAATCAGGTTGTTACGTTGAGGGATGTTAAAAACAACCTTGAACCGTCCCCCCAATGACGGAAAAGTTCAAAATATTTTAGCTCATGCTCACATGGTCAGTGTGCGGGGGCTCGGCGGCCAAGGGCTTGCTGGCGCTCGAGGTGACGTGCTGCGTGGAATACGTGCTGAGCTCGGCCCACGACGCCATCTCGTGCATCCCCGTGCCGCCCGGCTCGGCGATGAGGATTGGCAGCTAAACAAAATGAGATTGAAAGGAAAACTGGAAAAATTCCGGAAAAACAAACGTACCTCAATGTCGGCAATGGCCGACGCGAGCAGACGGGCCTGGTGGGAGAACTCGTTGCACTCCCTGGCCTCCTCGGACTCGTCGATGATGTGGTGGAGGCGGGCAAAGATCAGCCGCACATTGCTCATCTGGCGAGCCATCTAAATAAAACTTTACAAAAAGGTCTAATTGAGATTACCTCGCTGGCCACCGACGCGTTCCAGGTGGTCGAGCCGAACTGCGTGGGCGGGCGGTCGATGAACGCGCGGAACTGGCGCTGGGCGGCGAGGATCTTGTCGATCTGGAAAAAATGGTTTTAGAAATTCAAAACGAAATTAAAACTCACGTCCACCTCGAGCAAGTGCTGCCACTGGGCATTTTCGGCTCGGCGACGGGCGCTGGAAGTTTTATTGTTTTGAAACATATTTTTACAGTTGTTCCATCGGCTCCATGCGAGCGTCCATCAGCAGCGTGACGCCACGCACCGACTCCAGCGCCTCGACAAGCGAGTCGGCCTGAAATGTCACCAAAATCACTAATAATGAAGGTTCTTCCGTATTATCGGGGGGGGGGGGGGTTAGGGCCCGATTGTGCTGATTTAAAACTCAGACAAAAGTGCAAAAAATTATTACTTTTTTGAGTGCGAATTTCCAGTTTTTGGACATTTTCTTAAATTCCTAGCTAGTTACACTTCATAAAAATAGTATTAAAATACTTGGTATTAAATTACTAAGTGTTGCTGGCGAGCGGGATGAGATAAAAACCGCCTTATCACAACACTAAGCTTATCTAGACGCATAACAAAAATTAGGTTCCCCGAAAATAAAAAATAAAAAATTTGAAAAACTGACGCTATTCAGATGCCAGTCCAAGTCGTTGACCCGCTTGTTGACGGCGGTCACCTTCTTCGTGCAGTCGGCGATACCATAGTCAAACTATAACGAAATGTTAATAATAATAACAAGTTTCAGACCATATCCGAGTATTGCTGGGCCATGTTGTTGACGCCCTTGTAGGTGCCCTCGAATTCGACCAGTCGCTCCATCGTTTTGCTACAAACAAGTTTAATAAGTAGAAAGAAGAAGAAAGTAGCTGCTCACTTCCTCGAGTCCCTCAGCGCGCGGCGCATCAACTGGGCAACGTCAGCAGCCTCGCGCAGTTCGCCGATCGTCGAAGCCAGATCGTCGCCGATAGCGTTCAGGCGGGCCTGAGTTAGAAGATATAAAGTCTCGCCTTTCAGGCAGCCACCTCGTTCAGTTTGTTCTTGTCCTTTTGGGCCTGCTCCTTGATGAAGCGCTCGTGCGGGGCCATGTCGCCGCCTTCCAGTCCAAAGTCCGCCGACTCGTTCGAATCGAAGCGCTCGTCGGCCGACGACACCTAACAGGTACAGCGGGTTCTTGCCCATTATCAGGGGGGGAGGGCTAAAGTTTTGGTGTGATTCTAGAAGTCCCAGAAAGGTGTAAGCCGGTAAGCTGATAAAAGAACAGCAGATTCCTGAGGACGCCACCAAAACCTCCGAATCGGACCTCGTCTTCGTCGTAAAGGCGCGGCCCGAAGTGGAGACCGTCGTCCTGCATCAGCGGCGCGGAAATGCTCGTAATTTGACACCAGTTTTCCCTCCCTTCGACCGGCAAAACCAATGCATGTATTGTAATTTCCAGATGGGTTAAAGCTTTTTCATTCAAATTTTTTACACTTAGATAAATAGCGCGTGCACATCATCAATATCAAGGAAAGTGGAAAAGAGGTTTGCGGCAACGCGATACTTCACCGAATGGGGGAGACTTTGACAACCAATAAAAGCTTCTCCGTACTAATAGAACCGCGAGAAAGAGGGTAATGAGGTGAGTGGCGAAATAACGTGGGATTGGAAATGGCTAATCGGTCTAGGCGGCGGTTTCGTTTTCGCCGGAAGTGTCCTGGGTGGAGTCTTTCGATTCGCTTGAGGTACCCTGTAAGAATATACCAATGGAAACAAGCCTCAACATTATTACCTGACAAGATCCATCATTTTCTGACCCGTCCTCTCCCTCATCCGTCGGCTTCGAAGTGTCAGCTTCGGTGGATTCCGTCGTGGCTTCGGTATCCTCCTCGTCGTCGACGACTTTCTCACGCTTGTTTTGCACTGTAGATCCTAAAATTCATTGGATCCACTACTAAATAGAAAAAACTACCGCTTTCCGAGTTTTCCGCGTGCTGCTCGCAGGCCTTTCGCTTGCGCTGCTCGGCTGGAGTCTCAGTGGCGAGGCAATTTTCGAGGTGGTTGAAAACTGTTTCGGCCGTCTGATCGGTTTTCTAAAAAAAATTATAGTGACAAGCAGCTTAAAAAGACGCTTACAGAAAAGTTCAGCGAGACGAGGAATATCTGCGGGGCGTCACAATCAGGCCCTGTCGCCGACAGCTTGATGCGCTTGCGGTCAACCCGTTCCAGGAACATGTCGGAGAAAATCTGAAAAATAAATACAAAAGAGAAAAAAGGAAAACCTTAGAATTGATGATGACCCGTTGGTTGCCGGTTGAACGGGCGACGATCCGATAGTGAGTCTCGGTGTCCTCTTGCCGTTTGTTGATCCGTAGCTGAAATCGGTAGAAATTATAAAAGACGTCGTTTCAAAATTACCTGACAAAGTCCCCGCTCGACCCAGACCTTCTTTTCCTTATCAAAGGCGTGCAGCTTGCAGGCAGCCTAAAAAATCTTTTTGAAAAGCTAGGAAGTACATACCTGACAAATATTTCGATCGCCCTCCTCGCCCGTTTTCACTTCTACCTCTTCAGCAAGGTGCTTCTCCTTTTCCCGCTTCAAGGCCTCGGCAGCCTAAAAATTACGAAATGTCCCAACTAAATAAAAATTACATTGGCGGATTCCTCACGGAACTTCGTCGTCGACTCAGCCGTCGCCTAAATAAATTTGTTTCATCTATTAAGGAACTTTACCTCCTGTGTAAGACTAGATTTCGGGACCTCAGTAGACGTACTCGTGCTCGAGGCGGGCTCATCTGTAGTCGGAATTTCCTAAATTGGATGTTGGATCGAGTTGCGGCTCTTACTCCTAGCACTTTCTCCTTAACTTGCGAGCCGAAGATGACGGATGGCTTCTCCTCGGCCTCCTTCTTTTCCTTGTCCGCTACGGCTTTGCCTAAAGCAAGATTTTTCTTAAGACAGTGGCTCCTCACCTAACACATCATTCAGTGTCTTCTTTTCCAGCTGCACCGGTGTGCTCTTTTGGTCGGTATTGAATACCGATTGGCCTAAAAATGCCGTATAATACATTCGTCAGCCACTTGAAAAAGTGTTCTAAAAGTAGACATCCTCACTTTTCTTCCACATATTGTCAGCTACCGAGCTGAGAGCAGATTTCTTGAACGTGAATCGCTTGGGCTGATTCTGGTCGACGGGAGTCTCGTTCTTTCCGCTCGAATCCCCGTTGAGAGCCTACATTTGACCAAGATTATGACAAAATAAAGTTAAAAAACTTACATTGTCACTGCCAATCGGCGCGACGGCGGGAGTGCCGAACAGCGGCTTGCCGAACGGACCGCCTGACATATCTGTAATATATTTTATTAGCACAAAGAAATCAGGGAATGAGAGCGAAAATGGAAAACAGCGACCCGTGGAAGCGAGAACCAAAAAAAAAGAAAGATAGCAAATTGGTCGGGATTAGTCAAAATCGTCTGCCGGCGCCTTTCGCTTTAGCATAGCGTTGACTTGTTCGGGGCGGAATTGGGTGGGCATGTCACCGGCACCGAGGTGGGCAGCAGGTCTAGAAAATGGGATATATTACTTGTCATACATTCAATGGACAGTCAGGTAAAATAGCTCACTTCGCGGGAGGCGGGTTGTCCATCCTCCACCTGACGTTATTTTGCAACAAGCAAAAACGATCATTAGGCAGCTTCAACCCGTTGCTGTGTCTGATTTGGGGAAGAGGTTGTTCATTCGTGTGCTTGGCTATCTAAACGAGGAGAATCCAAGAATTAGAAAGTCGTTGAGACGTAGGCGGCGACACTGCTTACAGAAATTCGCCTAAATACAAGGTGAAAGTACAAACCTGCGTAATCTGATCGCGCGTTGGCCCGTCCGCTCTATTATATCCAAGAAATTCGCTCGCGATTCGCACGTCAGTTACTTCTAAATATAAATTCGACGGGCAGAACAACACAGCCTAACCAATTGAAGACTTTCCGCAATGCGTAGAGACCGATCGCGCTGTGTTGAGTAATTCCGTGGCCGTTTGGTAGGCAATCTAGAAAAACCAGAATTTAACCATTCTCTTAACGCAGTAGCCGAAGCAAAAAAAAAAGGTTTAGCGCCGGGCTTAAAAGAATTTATACTTTAGCTTATCCAAGCGCAATAACGAAAACCTTACATCATTCAGTAGATCCAAAACTTTCGGGTCGTATTCCTCGACGCCTAGGTCTCTGAAAAAGAAACTACATTTTCGATAAAAATGCTTACGCCAGCAAAGCTTTTGACCGGATGACATCTTCGCTGTGATGGCCGCTGGGCGGTTGTTCTTGTCGCTCATTGCCTTGCGACATCCCTAAAGGAGCCATCGATTTGTCGATAGAAGTCTAGAAATAAATTATGACAAAGTAACTATATTTTAAAGGAATTACAGAAAAGCGTTTCATTTACGAATTTCATATCTCGGGGGTCTAATTTTCGGGGGTGCCGGGCGCGATCGCTACACGATGCTCCGCTCCCCGAACGCAATTTACGCGCGGTCGCCCAAAGATGGATCCAAACTTTGTAAAAAAATGCTTTAGAACACTTTATAAAACAAAGTAGAAGCTCCAGCCAAGAAACGACATTTTAAAAGGATGGAAACTTGTAAGAATCGTCCTTTCACCCCTCAAAAAGGAAACTGGAGAAGCTATTTTTTGTGAAAAGGGCCTTATTTACTATTTTACCATTGAAAACTGTTTTTTCTTATTTAGAACTCTCTAAAAATCCCTTGAAATAACGAATTTTCAGAAAATTGTCACCCGATGTTCGGACCAGGCGATCCGAGCGGCACCCGGGAAGTGCCGTGGGCAAAAAACGCAGAGTTGCTGATTAAGCCGGATGAGGTAAATAGAAAATCTTTATTTATTACTTTTGTAAATACTCAGGTAATCGCCGATCTTCAATGGCTGACGTTCGAGTGCTCGCGGCGGTGTATGAATGACACAGTGGCTTGGTAAGCGTTTTTCTCTTTGCTTTAGGTCTTTTTAGGGCTGCAGAAATCCTCGCTCACTGCGATGATGCGATGTACCAAGCCTTTGAGGCATCGGATTTGGTTCTTGTTGTCCCGCCGGTAATGATAAGCTGCAGAATTGTGACGTGATTTTAGCACCCCCACGAGGTTATTGCTGAAAATCGGTATATCCTGCTGGGAAGAGCGTTGATGAACACGAAAGAGCTGGACCGGTAGTTGTTTGTAAATTTCTTTTCACTTCGGTTTAGAGCGAGCTATTTCTTTGGGAAGGCGAAAGATCGAGACGAGGGGGCACGGTTTCTGCACTACTGGGCGCGATACCTGGCAAGTTTATATGAAGAATCTTGACGACATTTTGAATTTAGGCCATCCTTCAATTACGCTTAACTGAAGAAGGTGCAATTTACGAAAAGCGGTTGGCGCTGCCGAACGACCAAGCGCAACCCGTCGATGATAAGCAACGCGGGCTGTATGTGGCTGTAAGTTTATTTTTCTTCTTGAATGGGTTATTCGCAATTTAGACTCTAGAAGACCTTCACCGAACACTTTTGCAAGAATTAGAATTACCCAAACTGGCCACCAAGAAGAAACAAGAGCCACCGGAAGCAGATATTTTTATGGAATATCTGTAAGGGATTCCAAAAATTTTTTGAGCTTCAATTCCAGGCTCGGCCGCGTCGAGGCTACACTTGGGCAATTTGACACCGCTTGGAACCGGTTCGCAAACTGTATCCGACGAGAGAAGAGGTTTTTCTTTTTCTTCTAGGGTTGAATTCAGCGCTTTTAAGATTCTGGCCCGCGTATGAAGCGATTTACAAGAACAGCCAAGGCGAGCGCCATCTGAAGGAGCTCATAAACCAATTCCACGAGTCCAAGCAGACGTACTGGCTTCAGGTTGGGTTTCAATATTTGAGGCTTTATTTTGTATGTTTAGAATCTCTTCGAAATGTACGCTCTTGGGAAACTCGGGCTGTTCCAGGAAAGCTTACAATCTGCGATAGGGTAAACTAACTTTAACTTAATTTTTATTTTGAAACTAAGCGGTTGTAGCTGTTTCCAGGTTTTAATTATGGCCGCTTTAGCTTGCTAAGCAGCGGGCTTCCAAATCAACCAACGCTAATCCAGCACATCGCTTTCTGCCACCATGATCTCTACGGTAATCAGCAGCTTGAAATTTATTCATTATTTTTGTTTTAGAAAACATAGAAGCGCAAGAACAGTACGAGAACGTCCTCAAGCTAGACCCTGCTCGCATCCACGGCATGGAGAATTACGCCAATTCGCTATTTGTTCTGGTTTTTGCGGCTTGCTACGGTTAAAATTGGCTGTTTTAGAACATGCCCTCTACGCTCTACCAACTTTTGGCTCGATTCTGGGGGCAGCGCTTCAAATGGGAGCACTGTATGATCACAGGTACACTTTCTTTTCATACATTATTATTTTTATAGGAAATTTTCATGCGCTGCGCTCCGACCACTTCAAGGCTATTCGTGCATTCGAGAGGGCTGTGCGGTTGAACCCGTTCAACTCGCGGTGGGCCTTTATGCCCTTACATGAATTTTATCGGTTTCTAGCCCTTGGACCCTGATCGGGCACGAGTACATGGAGTTGAAAATGCACCCCGCCGCGGCAATGGCCTATCGACGGGCATCTGGTAAAATTTGGCGCTTAAAATTATTGCCACCATTTTCAGAGCTGTCCCCACACGATCCGGCACCGTTTTATGGGCTCGCCACGCTCTACGACATCGTCAAAATCTACTCGCACAGTCTTCGCTACTACAAAATGGCGTTCAATCTACGGTAGAATATTTTTCGGCTGGCATCATTTCCTTCGTCTAGGCCGTACGACTCGAGGATGTTGGTCGGGCTCGGCGAGGCGTTCAGCAAAGTGGGATCGGTAAGTTGTTTTTTCGCTTAATTTTTATGTACATTCTCGAAAGGCGCTTTTTCTCCGTGATTTTTGTGTAAATTTTTTCGAAAATGGCGGTTTCCGACAATTGAAAAACGGCGTAAAATCCAGTAGTTCCAATTTTTACCAAGCATATTTTCGACGATTTCTGAAAATTGTATTTTCAGTTTGACGAGGCGAAGCGCTGCTTCATGAAGGCCTTCCTGAATGGCGACGTCGAAGGCACAGCGCTGTTTTTGCTGGGCAGGGTCAACGAGCGGACGGGGCCCATCGAGGAAACGGCGAAAGCCTACGAAAAATACCTGAACGCCTTTGGGAGTGTAAGTGTAATGTTTTTGGCTAGACACTCTGTGCTCTTCAGATTGCCGAGGAGAAGGATGTGCACTACGTGCTGCGCTTTTTGTCCAACTACTCGTTCGAGCGCCAGAACTGGCAGGCGGCAAAGTTCTACGCGATGCTGTGTATGGATCACGAAGAGGTGAGTCGGACTGCGAAATCACTAAGTTTTTGTGTGCTTTAGACACGCCCGGACGGCCAGAAGATGCTCAATGACTTGAGCAACGTCAATGGGGAAGCGGACCAGGCGAAAATGGCTGATCAATCGACACGGTGTGTTGAGATTTCTCCGGTGCTTTCGCAAGGGGGGGGGGAACATTTTTCTATTCCTAAGCGTCACAGACAAATCGTTATTATATGAAAGATAATAGTTTTTCGCCAAATTTGTCGCAATTCTCAGCATAGTTTTTTCCACTCAACGATCTAAAACGCTATCAAAAGTCTGTCTAATACATTAATCCCCCTCCCCCTCCGATATTGCAAAATCACGACTGGATAGACGAACCGATCCGAGACTCGAAAAACATAAATTTTCAGCCACGACGTCGACACTTCGCAAGGGACGATGGATGTGGCGGACGGTGATGAGAGTCTCGAGTTCGACGACTGATCTTGTTAATCTTTTTTTGTTGTACTTTTCTATGTTGATCGTTTTTTTGTCGCTTGTGTGTCTCGCCCGATGATCTCCCCAGGTGTTTTGACTTCCGGGTAATAAAGATTGATTGTGTTTTGATTGATTTGATTTCGAAGAAAATGTAAAAGGGTTATTTTTGAGGGAAAAGCTTCTTTATTTACTCCAAAATTTATCTTATACAAAATCGTCGATTTCGAAGAAAATGTAAAAGGGTTATTTTTGAGGGAAAAGCTTCTTTATTTACTCCAAAATTTATCTTATACAAAATCGTCGATTTCGAAGAAAATGTGTAAGGGTTATTTTTGAAGGAGAAGCTTCTTTATTCACTCCAAAATTTATCTTATACAAAATCCGGGATTACGAAGAAAATGTATAAGGGTTATTTTTAAGGGAAAAGCCTCTTTATTTACTCGAAAATTTACCTTTTGGAAAATCAAGCTCACCCCCGATTTCAAGGACTTTATTATCGTTCGAACCTGTCGACGAAACAGCGGCAGCAGCGACACCCTCTAAAATCGAATAGATGTAATCTGTTGGCGGGCTTCTCGCACCGCCGAGCTCGCCGTTCCCCCATTTCCAAAATTTCTTGTGCGTGGCGTGGGAGCACGGGAGCGTGACTTCGAGGTGCAACCTTTTTTAGAGGCCGCTGAGGCGTCGAAATTTCTGGCTGGATAGATAGTGATCGTGCCGGAAAAATTGGGATCGGTGGATTGGGCTCTGGTATGATTTAAGATAGCTAGTATAAGTTTATTAGTTTAAGATAGTATAAAAACCTACCTGAAAATTCCATGTTCTAAAATCGACTTCCTTGTTCTAAAAAACATAATTGCCCCTTGTTTTCAAGCTATACTTTCGCTAGCTAGAATTTTGCCACCTCCACCCGCCGGAATATTTACCGAGTTGCCAAAGGCATGACCGGGAGGCATCGGTGTCCTTGGGAGGGAGAAAGAGAGCCATTTCCTCCCCTTTTATGGCCTCATGTCACCCATCCGGTATACACCTTCAGGCGCTCCATTATGCCCCCACCCGCCATGCACCCCTTCTACCTACCTTCCCACCACCTCTCACTTGCCAATAATAACTCGATTGGTTGCCCCCTGTA
Organism: Mesorhabditis sp. LJ9110; assembly: GCA_038088335.1. Classification (NCBI taxonomy): domain Eukaryota; kingdom Metazoa; phylum Nematoda; class Chromadorea; order Rhabditida; family Rhabditidae; genus Mesorhabditis; species Mesorhabditis sp. LJ9110. Next base: position 201,701 of record JBBGBA010000036.1, read on the forward strand.
CATGGGTTGATTGGCTTTGTTTGGGTTTGTTATTAGCAGGGGTCAGAGTTGGTTGTTGACTAATAGGTTTGCTCAATCACTCTCTAGCTGCGTGTCTCTCTCACTCTCTCTCTCTCTCTCTCATTCTCACTCTGTCTCTCTCTCACTCTCTCTGTCCGTCTCTATCTTGCTCTCGCTCTCTGCTCTCTCACGCTCACTCGCTCTCTCGCGCCCTCTCTGTGTCTCTTTTTGTCTCTCTGTCTCTCTCTATCTCGCGCTTTCGCTCTCTCACTCTCTCGAAAATACGTTTTCCCAGTGATTCAAAGCTATTCAAAACGGACTCGAAAATTTGTATAATCACATTAGGCTAATCTAAGCGTTTTGTAGCAATTTTCTAAGCTTTAGTTTTTCCTTAAGATCGGCCAGATTGGGATCGGTTTCAGGCTTAGGCTTAGACTTAAACCTAGGCGTGGACTGGACATCGGCTTAGGCTTAGGCTTCGGTTTACGCTTCGATCCAATTAGCACCCAGGGCTGTCATTAGCAACACTCTGTAGGCGACTGTCCCCCCAATCGGTAGGGCCCTTTCATGGCCTTGGCTGTCGCCCAGCCACCCAAAATAATTAATGATCATAGTGAGGGGGAGGAGGTAGGGCGGTGGCCTTGACGCAGGTATTGGTGTGTGTATGTGGGGGGTAGGAGGGCTGGAATGGTGTCCACCGCCCTCTGACCAACCATCGATCCCTCACCTGGGCACTCGTCTTCCTCCCTCCCCGGCCACCCTCCTTCAGAACCCTATGCAAATATTCCGGGCACCACCAGCTCTGTGGAACGCCAAACTATTCTGGGGCACTTTTGGGGGTGCCGCGCGGCGCCTATGGACGCAGTAATTACAGGAATATTTTGCTTTTTAGGAGACTTTTTCTGACTCGAGAGCAAATTCTTCAAAAAACGTCTGCCAGTGCTTACCAGTTCTATGGCTCTCCCCCTCCCTCTCAGTCGCTCTCCCTCTCGCTCTCACTCTCTCTCTCTCTCTCTCTCTCTCTCTCTCTCTCTCTCTCTCTCTCTGTCTCTCTCTCTCTCTCTCTCTCTCTCTCTCTCTCTCTCTCTCCCGTAAGTTTCAGTTTCCGGCTCGATGGTCAGCGTTTCATCGCGCCGCAGGCGCACCAATGTGCCGTGAAATCTGCTTTTGCGGGACCTGTTCTCGCCTACAAATCTAGCGTACTGACGTAGCCATGCGTACAATATAATTTTTGGTCAAAAATGGTTTTCTTGGTGTTGCTATCCCTCTAAACCCGGCGATTTTATCATCGCGGTGAAGCGAAATAGGTTGAGATTAGGCTTGGGCCTGGCTTAGGCTTAGGTTTGGCTTAGGCTTAACTCTTGGGCTTGATCATCAAACCCCCGTGAGAATTTTCCCCTTCCAAAAGCCTCCAAAAATCGGGAACGGATAGCTGGCCACGACTCCGGATGCCGGGCAATATTCCGACTCTCTCGCTCTCTCTCTCTCTCTCTCTCTCTCTCTCTCTCTCTCTCGCGCGCTCTCTCTCTCTCCCACATGTGGGTGTATTGGTGTATGTCCCAACGACCATCGTCCGCTTCTTCATCGTCTTCGCCAATGCTTCATCTTCTTGCCTTCTGGGCCATCGGGGCGGTCGGGGCGGCGGCTTCTGTTTGGCGACGATCCGGTTACCCATGGCCGGGCTTCTTCTTCTTCTTGTTCCCTTCCCCGCATCATCAACCGGACCCACCTACCCCGCCACCCCCACCATCTGACTCCCACCCCGTTTTGCATGAGATACCCCTTGTTTTCCGAAAAGATACTTGTTTTGAATTTTCGCTTAGGTCTTAGAGAAACTTGTTAAGCTCAGGCTTAGGCTTAGACTTAGGCTTAGGTTTAGGCTTAGGTTTGGCTTAGGCTCAAGCTTAGGTTTGGACGTAGTCGGTCTGGGCGTAGGCTAGGCGCCAATTTTCTGCGGGAAGTACGTTACGCTCCACCTATACGGTCAAGAGCCAAGCTTCCCTCTGGGCGTCATTTCTTTATTTTTGGATGTGACTACAATTTCTCTCTCTCTCTCTCTCTCTCTCTCTCTCTCTGTCTCTCTCTCTCGCTCTGGCTTTTCCTCGCTCTCTCTCTGTGTCTCTCTCTCGCTCGCTCTCACTCTCTCACTCCCTCTCTCTCGCCCATTCGCTGTCTCGCTGTCTCTCTAGCTCTGACCCTGATTACCTCTCTATCTATCGATTTCTCTCTCTCCCTCTCTCTCTCTCCCTCTCTCGCTCTCTCTCTAGGTCTCTCTTTGTTTTGGCCTATTTGCCCAGATCCATAGAATTTTGATGGCTTACAAGTCTCTTTAACCCCTACAGTAATCCTTGGTGGCTGTATAACGGTGCATAGAGGGCATCTTTTTGCGCCTGACGACACACGCAACCTGTCCATCCGCCCTTCTAGATGCATTCCGGGGCAGGAAAGGAATACTTGTGGGGGTGGGGGGGGGGGGGGGTGAATCCATAGGCATGGCTTGGTGCTTACATACATCGAATAGGGGGTGAAGAGGTGGCGCTCCTTGTGCGAGACAGTCTCCCCATTGACTTGTCTATCTGTCTCTCTCTGTCTCTCTCTCTCTCTCTCTCTCTCTCTGTCCTCCCCGGAACCACTCAACTTCCAGCAGCCGCCCATCTATGTATGTATCCAACCGCGTTCCCGCCCTCCGGGGTTGACGATCTGAAAGACCGGAAATTATGGTTATGATTGGGTTTTCGAGTTTTATGCCGGAGTCACTGCGCTTAGATTCGGCTTAGGCTAAGGCTTAGGGAGACTTGGCCTCGGCTTAGGCTTAGGCTTAATCTTAGGCTTGGCATGACAGCCTTCGCGTGGCTTAGGGCTTAGCCTTAAGCTTGCTGAACCAGCTGGCATCGTCCCTTTAAAACCTCATTCCCACTCTACAAGTCACTATAACCTGTCTTCCACTTGACTTCTTGATTCTGTGCCTCCCCAGTTCCTTCCACAACCCCAAGGGGGTCGCCGCGCGACTCGCCACAAGAAATTACGGGCGAGCGAAATTTGTTTTGATGCGTCGGCTTGTGCTCCCCTGTCTCCTCCTCCTCCATCAGTGCCGTTACGGTGGCTTTCACCTCCCCCGGTTTTCGCCCTCAATTCTGGCCCTCCCGACGGTTGCTCGTAATCGGTAGATGAGCGTTCCGGTGAAATCCTTTCTCTCTCTCTCTCTCTCCCTCTCCCTCTCCCTCTCTCTCTCTCTCTCCCTCTTTCTCTCTCTCTATCGCTCTCTCTTTCGCTTTCTCGCTCTCTCTCTGTCTCTCTCGACCCCCTCCTAAGCAATCTCTGCTAACCTGCACCAAATTTTTTCTGAATTCCCACAAATGATCTGCGCCAGCTCGCCCCTCGACCTCAAGCTCATTTTCAGCATTTCAAGCTTCCCCTGTGGCTGCTTTTGGCAACAATCCTCCACCCCTACAGGCATCATCCATCCATCATCCCCCTCCCCCCACAAACCATCTATTATCCCCCACAACCACACGAACCACCGCGGGGAGAGCCAGCTTCTACACCTGATGCTCCCCACCCCAGCATCGGCACGCCACTCTCCCTCTCTAGCTGTCGCGAAGGGGAGGACGAGGCTTCTTCTATCCTCCCCACAGAGCTCCCTAATCCGAAACGGGCGAAAACCACAGCCACAACCACTCGCTCCCCCTAAATACACCCTAAAGGGATTTGAGCGCGAGGTGGAGAAGCTTCTTTTTTACTTTTTGTCTGTTTTGGACTTATTTTTTGTGTACCTGACGTTTTAGAGGGAGTATGACGTCCGAGGACCAACTTTTCATCTCGTTCCGTACTTTTGCATTATCGGGGGGGAGGGGGTCATCAGGGCGACAACCATTCTTCCTTAGGATGAAATTTTTCTATGAAATGTAGACAAGAATTTTCCAAGCTTTTTAAACTCTTCCCAAGCACAAAAACATTACAAATTTTTATAAAAAAAAGCCAAAAAATTGCGCGTTAGCAACCAAATTTTCCATTTTTAAAGTTCGCAAGTTTTTAGTGGGTTTTTTACTTAAAATATAGCTAATTTTCTCTAAAAACTATTATTATGGAAATGCTATTATGTTGCCTTTTTGGCTTTTTGAACTTAAAAAAGTAGGTTAGTGCCCCTCCCCCCCCCCGTTAATACAAAAGCACCTCTCTTTCAAGCTCTACCTCTCTCTCTCTCTCTCTCTCTCTCTCTCTCTCTCTCTATCTCTTTCTGCTTATTTTGCTTCTCTGGCCAGCTGGCAGAGATTCTTTGAGGTTGGAAATTAGCGAGTTTCGCAGTTGAGATTTACCACAGTTGGCTTTTTCAACCCACTCCCATATTTTTCAGATTTTCTTTCGCTTCTTAAGCGGCTTCTCCTCAAAATTCCCGGCTGGGGGGGGGTCCCGGTGCACGCTATTGTGCGCGGGTGTTAGGCGTGCTGATCCCCCACCCTCCTAGCTTTTGAATGGCCTTGGGGTAGCACCTTCTCGCTTTCTTCATGGCATCGAGGTGTTAGAAGACGGTTGTCTTCTGAGGATTCTATAGGAAAATGAAGAGTGAGAGAGAGGGAGAGAGAGAGACCAATATTTTCTTCAAAGAAGCTCCACCCGGAGGGCACAAAGACAATCGGAGGCTACGATCTTTCAACCCCCTACCGCCAGCCCCCTCCACAATCTGGGGCGCTGACCGATGCGCTTGCGCGCCGCGGACAGTTCATAGATTTTTTGTTCTGCTCTCTATAGCTCTGGCGTCTCTTTCTCTCTCTCCCCAACTCTCTCTCTATCATTTTCATGCTCTTTTCTTATTATTTAGGAGTTTAAAAAATAGTCCCCCCGCAAATAGCGAGTCCGATTTTCAAAAACTATTTAAAAAGCGTTTTATCGCTTTTAAAGGAACGTTGAAGGCAGTTTTTAAAAGCCTAAGGAAGCCAGACATTTAAATTACTTGCTCTCTCTCTCTGTCCCTCCCTCTCTACCTCGTTCCCTAGCTCACAGTTCTCCTACCGCTCGTTCCCACGTGCCCGACGACCCGTGTGTGTTCGTGTGTGAAAGCGGAACGAAGTCTCCGCCATCCACCATTCCGGACCCATCTCTCTCCTCTCTCTCTCTCTCTCTCTCTCTCTCTCTCTCTCTCTCTCTTCTATCGTATTCGATGGATGGGTGGATGGTAGAGGCAGAAAAAGTGAAGAGGGGGACCCATTCAAACACCCCGCATACCAACAGATCGTCCCAAAACGCCCGGAATTCCGCTTCACTTCGGATTGTATTTCCACCAAAGTGCCTTTACAAACCATTTATGATCTTCAAAACTCCTCAAGAATCTCCGCTAGCGCGCCCTTTTCCTAAAGAATCAACTATAATAATTTTCTTGACGCGTCCGTCCGTCTGTCCGTGTGAAGCCGAATTCAACTCGAAGGGGAAAGGAGCTAGAGCTTAGGTCTCTTCGGATTCGGATAGAGCGTGCTCGGAAACCCCCAAACTGATAAAAAAATTATGAAAAACTTTTAGTTTAAATTATTAAAATTAACTTTGAAAGTTTTTCCTTAGTAAAAGGAGTGGGGGCCCCTTTCCCGGGAGGCCACGCCCCCTTTCTCTTCGCCCATCTTCCCCAGGCCCCTTCCCGCGCCCAAATAGCTTTTTAAGTTACTTTAATACTTTTAATACTTTTTAATACTTTTTAATTATGCTAATTAATTATTTAAATCATCTGAAGCCATCAGGGAGGTATTTAGGTAGTTTTGAAGGGGATTTCAGTCATGGGGTATCTAAAGCCATCAGGAAGGTATTTAGGTAGTTTTTGAAGGGGATTTCAGCCATGGGGGGTATCTGAAGCCATCAGGAAGGTATTTAGGTAGTTTTTGAAGGGGATTTCAGCCATGGGGGGTATCTGAAGCCATCAGGAAGGTATTTAGGTAGTTTTGAAGGATTTCAGCCATGGGGGTATCTGAAGCCATCAGGAAGGTATTTAGGTAGTTTTGAAGGATTTCAGCCATGGGTATCTGAAGCCATCAGGAAGGTATTTAGGTAGTTTTTGAAGGGGATTTCAGCCATGGGGGGTATTGATGGAGGTGGGAAAGGATGTGGTGGAGTGAGACATGTAGGGTAGCCCGAAGGCCAGATGGTTGCAGTCGCGAAGCGACTGTAACCATCTGGTAACTGCTAGACTGCCCTATTCGTTTCTATTCCCCAACAATCTTTGCTAGCATCCCCGTTTCTGCTAGGATACCGGCTATTTAGTTGTACTTGTCGTCAAGAACCTCTGCTAGCTCGCCCCTTCCTTATTCCTCAAAGGCCTCTGCTAGCCTGTCTTTTCCCAAAGGACCCCTGCTAGCCTGCCCTGTCCCCGAAAAAACGTTGGAATCTGATCGTCGCAAGTCGCAAGGGACCCAAAAAAGAGCGGTACTGATTGATAGAGAGCGAGAGGGAGAGCGAGAGAGAGAAAGAGCGAGAGTGCGAGATAGAGAGAGTGATTCTGATTGTGAGGGTGACTTTTGTCCACTAAAAAGTGGGCCCTTTCCGGGACAATGGGCCCCCTTTTTGAGGGTCCTGTTCGACCAGGGGGCCGTTCCTCGCGGAGCAATCCGATCCACCCCGTGCGTACGGTTCCCGCTTGGCCTTTTTAGGGCCCAGGGGGCTTTTGGGGGGCTTTGTGTTTGACGGGAAGCCTAATCGGGGGGCGCTTCTCCTTCGGCTTCTGCTTTTGCCTGTCCATCTTCTGAAGGCCCCGCACTAGTGTTTCGCGGAAATTCCACGACTTTCCTATGGCCATTTGGCTTGTTTTGCTGTACTTTAAAGGGATGGGGAAATACGCTCTTTGGGGATTTGGCGCAATTTTTTCAGGTTCAAAGCTCTAAAAACTGATACTGGTTTGTTAGCGGGGGGTGGGTATTTTTCCGCCAATTATTTTTTATTTTTAGAGTCGTATAAGATTTTGGGAGGAAAATTACCCCTGGAAAGTTAAACCCCCCGCTAAAAGCCAAGTACCCCAGAATTTCCCGATTCTTTCTGGCACGCTCCCTTTAACTCGATCTCCCACTCCCGCTCCCGAAATAATTAATCGGAATCTCCGCCGGCCGCCCTCCTCGCCGGGGCCGTTCCGCACCCGCGAAATCCGTGGGAAAGGGCTGGCTGGCGCTCTAGGGCGGGTGGAAGCACATCGTAATCTCTACAGGGCCGTCCTCCTCCGTTCAGCCCCCCCCCCCTTCTCCAAGGCTCTCCTCTAATGTGTATGCAAATTTGCTCCGACCCGATGCATGCCCCCTCTCTAACCCCAACCAAACCCCCCTCGAAGCACCCACTTCTTCGCCCCACTCTCATGATAACACACGGGTCTCGCCTATGGCCTTGGTCATTGTTGTTGGGGGGAATTTATAACTTTTGCTTAGCTTGGGTTTTTCTCTCTGTTTCTCTCGCTTTTGTTCGATCTGCCTCGCCCGGTATCTCTCTGTCTGTGTCTCTCTGTCTCTCTCCATCTCTTATTCTCTCTATCTCTCTCCCCTCTCGCTCTCTCGCCCTCTCTCTCTTTCTCTCTCTCCCTCTCTCTCACGCCCTAGCTTTTTAATTTCGATGTCTTTGAAAGCCACAGCTTCCTCAAAAATCTCTGCTAGCCTGCCCCTTTGATTTTTAACTTGGCGAGTAAAACGATTTCAAAATTTTACGTTTTTTGGTGAAAAAATTTTGATTTTTTTGGATGCTGTTCTTAACGATTACTGTAATTTCTATCTAGAGCAAAAATTGGCATGGCGCCAAAAATGATAAAACCCAGGTTACCGGCCCCTTAAGAGTGATTTTTTTGTATCCATGGCTCTTTGCCAAACCCTCCCCCAAACAAGGCGCCCATGATAAATGGGCGATCAGCCAAGGGTAGGGTGCGCGTGTGTAGATAGGAACCCTTCGTAGCGTCTCTCTATCTCTCTCGCGCTCCTCTCCACCCTTTAAGGGAACGGTAAAGGGTGGGGAGAGCAAGGCCCCCGTAGCCATTCCATCCCATCCATCGATCTCACCCTTTACCTCTCTCGTGCTCCTTGCTACCCAGGAGCACCAACTTTCCTGGCACCGTGCTTGGATCTTGATTTTTGGAGTCAAACCCTATATGCTTTGATAGAGCTGAAAATTCTGAGCATCACCGCTTTGTCTGTTGCCATTTTCGTGATTCTATGCTCACTCTCTCTCTCTAACCCTGGCTCTCTCACTCGCTGTCTCTCTCTCTAACCCCTCTCTCTCTCCCACTCACTCTCACTCACTCTCTCTTGCTCTCTCTCTCTCTCGCTCTCTCTCTCGCTCTCTCTCTTTTTCCCGCTTGTCTCACCGTCTCTCGATCCCTCTGTGTTGTTTTTTGCATTTTTTCACTATCCCTACCGTAACCCTCCTTCCTGGCCATGGTTTTTTTTCTAGTACCGCATCGGGTTCCGTAGATTGGCATACGTGAGCAGAAGGCGCGTCCAAATTGTTGCCTCCGGCTATTAGCCCCCATTTACACCTCCTCACCCTCTCCCTCCTCCTCCCCATCCACCCTCCTTGAGCCCGGTGGCAGACACTGACCGTCCACCCTCCTTCAGCCATGCTTTCTGGTCATTTCGCCCGGTTTTCGGTGCCAGAAGCTTGCTTGGATCTTCAGAAAACCCTTGTAGCTTTTAGGTCATGCTCCTTCTCAAACGCTTCTATCTTTCTGGATACGTATTTTTAAAATTTTTTCGTGCCATTTGCATTTTTCGATTTTACTTGGGTTTTTTCCATTTTCTTCAACCCTAATCCCCCGCCAATTTCAGCCCGTGAAGCTACAGTGTTTCCATGGCCGCCTCGCCACGGGCCGGGATGAGAGATCGTGGCCACTCAACGGATCCGTTCGATGGCTCGCGCGCGGGCTGGGGGCCCAGAAGACTCGAATTATCGCTCTCTCTCTCTCTCTCTCTCTCTCTCTCTCTCTCTCCATCCATCTCTCCCTCTCTCTCTCCCTGATTATGCTCCTGGGGGCACAAAATGACATTTGCCCCCGGGTCACTCGATTAGTGCCAGCTTGGGGTGCTTAAGAGGAGAGAGCGAGTTAGAGATTGGTCTAACTTTTCCTTATCCTCGTTCTGCCTTTAAAATCTATCTCTCTATGTATCTGTCTCTACCTATCTCTCTGTCTGGATTTCTCTCTCACGCTCTCTCTCTCTCTCACTCGCTCTCTCGCTCTCTAATCTCTCTGCCTGTCTCTCTCTCTCTAGATATATCTCGCTTTCTCTCGCTTTCGCTCTCTCACCTTCTCCATCTCTCTTTTTCTCTCTCTGCTTCTCGTCGTACTAATGATACTCCTCCATCTCCACCTTTCCCTGAACACAACTGCCGAGAGGTGCCTCGTGTATGTACAAATCCGCAAAACCCGAGCCATTCCTCCCGGGTGTCATAAGCCGGTTTTGTGATGGTGCGCCAGGGACACAAATCCATGGTTGCCGGCCGCCTTCCTGAAGAATAACACCCAGCAAAAGCCGCTGGGCCCCATAAGCCTGAGCCGCTTTGCCCCCTTTCTTTTCAAATAGTGCCCACCACCCCAGGCGGTGGCTTCCGCTTCAGCTCCTGGCCTGACTAGCCGGACCTTGAAAATGCATTGTTTTAGTCCTCTTAAAATGGCGAGAAGGTCATTGCGGGGACCTGGAAATAAAAGTAACATTTTTGTTACGTCTGGAATTGTTTGCAACCGCTTGAAAGGAAGCCTCAGCTTAAAAGCGAAGCCTAAGCCTAAGCATCAGTCTAGCTCAAGTCTGCTTAAATTGCCGCTTATAAGTGACTTCACAAACCCTTTAAAAGCGCCACTTCATTTTCTGGGCATTTTAAAGGGAGAGTGACAGATGCAGATCGAGGCTGGCAAGATTTTGAAAGCTAGGGCAGGATAGCACAGATTATTTGCGATCAGACAAGCTAGCAGAGATCCTTCAAAGGAGCAGCGACACTTGAAAGTCAGGGGCATTCTAGCAGAGATCCTTGAGGAAAGGTGGCCAGTTTCCAAAAGTCGTTTTTGGGTTTTGGCAAGATTTGGCACTTTGCCAAGTAGTTTTACCCCTTTTTGCCTTGCCAATCCCTTTAAACCCCCGAAAATGCATTTCCACCGAATCGCTGGGGGTAGTGACTGGTGTGACCCGTCTCCGGCCGTGGGCCCCCGGGTCCGGGACCGGTCCCCGTCCGTAGAGGCCCCTGTTTGCCCGTCCCGGAAGCCGTCGTCGTCCCTTCCCTCCCTTTCCTCCCAACACCATCCACGCCAATCTGTCAGCCGGTGAGGGAGGCGCGGGCGGCGCGCCGCTCCCGCGCGCCCGCGCCCTCGCATCATCCCGAAATACCGGCGCGGATCAGTCGCCGCGCGCGCATGCCCCCGCCCAGCGGCTTCTGATGGCCACGCCCACTTTTTATTGATTTTATGGATTGGTTTTTTATGGGTTTCTCGCTCTCTCTTGCTCATTTTCTCGCTTTCGCGTGCTCATTTTCTGGCTCTTCGTGTTCGTTTGCTGGCTCTCTTATCTCTCTATCTCTTGCTTGCGCATTTTCTTTCTCTCTCTTTCTCATTTTCTCGCTCTCTCACGCTCGTTTTCTCGCGCTCTCTTTCTCCTGTTCTCTTTTACTCTCTCTTTATTGACCATTCTCTCTTTTCCCCCCCCTCTCTCTCTCTCTCTAACTCTCTCTCTCTCTCTCACTCTCTCTCTCTCTCTCTCTCGCTCCTCTGCCTGCCACGCAGCGTTTCATCTTCAATATTCAGAAAACCTTTCAAAATCCAAAACAGCTCGCCAAAAACACCGAAAATGAGGAATTCGTCCTTGCTAGGGGGTCTAATTTGTCTTCTACGTCTCTTTAAAAGCTTGCGAGGCATTTTAAAGGGTTGGAAAGTAAAAAAAAAATTGAGAATTGACACATTGCCGAGGGTCTAGTTTAACTTCCAAATCCCTTGAAAACCATTTTTCTATTTTCTCAACTTTTCCATTTCTTTTCAGGCATCAGCCTCAAGTTTCCACCGGATTTCCGAACGCTCCGTTATCTTGCCCTCCTCCTCATTCTACAATATTTGTTAGAGCGCCTCCCAAAAAAAAACCCCGGCAAAAATGGCCCATAACCGGTACGCGCGGCGCCTTTTGACACGCGCCCCCATCCAAGTTTGCCCCGGCCAAACAAAACACAGTTTTGTAGCCAAGTCAGCTATCAGCCCTCCCCCCCCCTCTACCTCTATTATTGCCGCTACAGACATCACCTACCCGTACCACCCTCACCCAACCTAAGACGTCCGGTCCCAACACCTTGATTTGCTGTGACTCAGGAGCGCCAGCCTAAGCCAAGACGAAGCCTGAGTCTAAGCCAAGCCCAAGCTAGGCCTAAGGTAAAGCTAAGTCTCAGTTTAACCTTGAGTTTAAGCCAAGCCTGAGCCTAGCTGTCGGTGCGAAATTGAGGCTGTGTTTTTGGCTGCTTTTCGTACGGTAATCAGTTCAACTTAAACATTTTAATATGGCATCTTTTTCCAGGATTGCGGTAAATTTTCTTTTTCCATTTTTATGTCCTAATCGGTTAGTTACGGTAGTTTTCAGCGTTCATCTTTTTCGTAACCGTTACGATTTTCCATTTCTCTCTCTCGCTCTCTCGCTTTTTCTCTCTCTCTCTCCCTATCGATCTCTCTCTCTCGAATTTTGCAACAATTTTCACCAGCTTTTCCGGCAGCTTCCGGCCCCATCCGCCGTTCGTCATGGCGTACACGCGCGTAGTCGATCGAATGAATCGACTTGTGAATCGACTCTCAATATTCTATTCCCTCTCACCCCATCATTTCCACGTTCCGTTAGCCGCAGCCAAAACATGAAGCCGGCAGGATTTTCCCGAATTTCTCCGAATGGGCTTCCATGCGCTTCAATTTCATGAAACATTGCCCGGCCTTTTAGCTTTCAAGTCTACGGCTTAGGCTTTGGCTCAGGCTTAGGCTTAGCTTTGGGCTTAGGCTCAGCTCAGGTCAGTTCCTGGTAGTTTTGCAGGGGGAAGTTCGGTTTTCAAGTCAAGGGCCGGCCGGCTGGCTGTGTGGTGGTACAGGTGCCGGGTGAAAACCATCTGGGGGCCTGCAGACCTGGTTATTGTTGTCCATGTCTCTCTCTCTCTCTCTCTCTCTCTCTCTCTCTCTCTCTCTCTTTCTCTCTTTCTGCAGAAATGACGGTTTGGAGGCCAAGGTCAATCTCCCCTCCCCCCGCCTTCCCTTCAGCCCATTATTCCCCCCTCAGCCAAAGTGCCCGCTTTTCACCCCGCTTTGGCTTGCTCGGCCCTTTAAACTTTTCGAGAGCATTCTTGAGCCGGGAAGTCGGTCGAATTTGAGGTTGAGGCTTTCGGTGGCTGTAAATATTGATATTTCTTTTTATCGCTAGCCTTATCTCTCCATCTTTCTCGCTCGCTTTCTCTGACTCTCTCCCTAGCTCGCTCTCGCTCTCTCTCTCTCTCTCTCTCTCGCTCTCCTCTGTATAAGTTTTTTCCGGATTCGCCAAGATTTCGATCTTAGCCGAAGGCTTAGGAGTTCTCGTTTGTTTTTCAGAGTTTGAAAGAGACAGCAGGAGGAAGAGAGCGCGCGAGAGAGAGAGATAGAGATAGAGAGATATCTCCCACCTTCTCCATTCAAACGGCAACATAAATTCCGCGCTGCCTCCACCGCCATCTTCGCAGCTGATTTTCCCATTAATTGCCCAATTAACACCAAATGGACGGATGGGAGAGAGAGAGAGAGAGAGAGACAGAGAGAGTGAGGGAGAAAAGAGTTCAAATTTCCGGAGGACCTCTAGGGACGATCTGCCATTTGAATTTGAATTTTCTTTGGCGAACGTGATAGCTTTGAGGAATGCGAGAGAGAGAGAGAGAGAGAGAGAGAGGGCGAGACAGATAATTTTGAAAACTTTTTCCAAATATTTACACACCCTTCCGCCTTCTCAAAAATCGCTTCCAACCCTGGAATATTGGCTGGTGGCTTTGTTAGCCGCGGCCGGGCAGCCCGGACCATCCTGGTTGAATGGGCCGCGGTTGATGGGTCATGCTCAGAACTTTTCATTGCCTTTCTTGCTCCTCAAAATTCGGCGGAAGGCGCTCAAAAATAAGGTTCGGGGAGGACGAGCGTGCTTTGAGGTTGATCTCCTTTTAGAACCAAAAAATCAGTGAGCTTTAGGGATTTGGCGTGTGGCGTATTTCTCTGTTTCTCCAAACACTTGCTCGAACGCGTTCTGACTCGCTCACGTTCTCTCTCGCTTTCTCATCCATTTTTAACTGTACACCCCCCTTTAAACCTTGACAAATGGTGACCAATATCCGAATGTTCGGTCGTCGCCTAGCGCGTAGTCAAGGGCCCGGCCTTTCCACGGCCTTAAGACCCAAAATCCTCGGGAAAATCCTCGGATTTTGCCCCATTTTCCAAGCTCAATCCCTCAAATCATTTCCATCTTTGAGAGGAATGAATTCTTGTTATTCCATTGCGCTACTGTACGACTCTGCCGTAACGACTAGAAATGGAAAAATTCAGCAAGCAATCTGCGCAATATTCGATTTCTCCGCTTCCTCGGTTTTTTATGTACATATTCTTCTCTCTCTCTGTCTCTCTCAACCGCTCTCTCTCTCTTCCGCTTCCTGTCACACCCCCTTTAAAGATTCTCACCTCGCCCTCTGCCGTGTTCCCATGCCGTTTTTCATGGCTTCTTCTCACCTGACCCCCCGGGGGTAGTTTTCGTGTTCCCCCGGTTTCTGATAGACTCGTCAGAAAAGAATGGTTATGCCGTGAGGGCATTGGCCGAGATGATCGTCTCTCTCTTCTCTCTCTCTCTCTCTCTCTCTCTCTCTCAAGAACTCGTCTCTACATTCTGTCGTCAATCCATCTCCCCTTGGCAGCGAGGAGCTAGTGAATTTGAATAAATGCGGACCGGTCACTGGAACTGATCACTATTCCCAGATATCGTGTTTTTGCCGGGGAGATCGGCAACGAGTTTTGTTTCTTTGAGATTCTCCCTATGTCTCTGTCTCACTCTCTCTTTATCTCTCTCTCTCTCTCTCTCTCTCTTTCTCTTTCTCTTTCTCTCTCGTCAATGATTTCTTGGCCACTAATAGGAATTTCAAATAACCGCTGCTTGCCATCCACTTTTCTAAATTCTCAAAGCATCACTGCTGACTTGCCTCCACCACAAGGATTTTCTTGCATTTTACTTTTTGATCTTTTCTTCGATTTTTGTTCCTGTACTCTGTTCGCTAAAGCCCTAAACCGCGTTCCCCTCGTATGCTAATTCCATGTTTTTCCTTTTTCCGTTAACCGACGTTTCCGAAAAAAAACCCGCTTTATTCCGCACTACTCCAAATTACGATGTCGAAATTCATATTGTTTCGTAGTCACTAGCCTGCTATTCGTGCTTTTTTTGACGGAACTCCTTTTCGGGCCTGAAACAATTATCGTGATTTTTTTGCTGTGTTTTTTTTTAATTTTTAATTTTTCTCTACTTTCTATTTTGATATTTCAATCGTACTTTATAACCAATTACCGTAATCCTTTTGCAGAAGCTCCATCTCCTTCTCCCCGAGGTGTTCCTCACCGCCCGATCCTCATCCGGCTCGCCAGGATGAGCGTGGAGGATGAGGACGATCTGCTCTCCATTCAGATTTTCGTCCCCGAGATACAAGTCAGGGTGAGTCGGGTTTTTTTGATATTTGGCATCATTAAAATTTATCGATCGTTTTTTCTTGAACCTCTGGCGAGCTAGTCGAGATTCTTGAGGAAAACCTAGCTTACCCGAGGCTCCCCGCATTGTGCAGCGTAATCGGTTGGCTTTTTGCCAATTGTAGCTTACGCTGATTGCTCATAAATGCTAATGTTAAAATTATCGGAGCAACAGCTACCTGTCACACTCCATTTAATGCCCCCGCCTCATTGTTGTTGATCAGTACCCCATCTAGATTGACAGCTAACTGACTAGTTGACTATCCCCCATACCCCGAGCACCATTTGTTTATACAAGAAGTACCCCCCAGCCGTCTCTCTCACTCTCTCTCTCTCTCACTCTCTCTCTCTCTCTCTCTCTCTCTCTCCACCCCGGAGCTGTCATTTGGAAAGAAGCGGAATGACCAGAGGGGGTGTATTGAGATGAAGTGTGTCAATGGGGGGAGAAGCAGATCCACCACACGCCACACTTCACAAAGCCATTCTGCGGTCCGGATTTGCATATTCGTTTTGTTGATATTAACGGGATTAAGGCTGCGGGAATTTTCAAGGATCTTTGCTAACTTTCCCGCCATTTCATTAACCTCTAAAGGAAGCGGGACAGCTGTGATTTCCTCAAAAATCTTTGCTAGCTTGCCTAGCATTGAAAAGCATTTTAAAGGGAGCCTGACAGCTAGTCCCCCAATGAACTCTGCTAGCTTGCCCAGAGCCTCATTATTCCGTGTAATTTTGTTAAAAACGTGCGTAAGCTAGATTCCACGATGTTCTCTGCTAGTTTTCCCCGATTTCCAAAGTCGCTAGGATGAAGGAAGCTCTTAAAGGAAACCTGCTTGCGCGGTTCCGCAAGGACCTCTGCTAGCTTGCCCACATCCCACACCCCAGCCCCTCCCCAATGATCTCTGCTAACCTCCCAATTTTCCAGACTACCAGGAATTCCCAAAAAATCTCTGCTAGAGTCCCTATCCCTAAAATATTTTGTGTTTATTTACCAAACGCAGTTCTCGTGTTGTTTTTGTAACTCGATCCGCCCAAGCAGCCATTTCAAAGTTGTTTTGTTTACCCTTCTCACCTCTTGAGTAGTTTGCCGAGGAGAAGCCTCAAAAATATTGCCTTAACCTTTTCAATAAAAGGTGGAGCATCACCTGGAGACCAGAAGAAATAGAGTAAAGAAAATCGTTTTTGTATAGTGGGGCGCGACGACTCGGGATTATCCGCTTGTTTTGGCGTGCCCGGCTTAAAACTCGAGTTTCGAAAATTTCACCGCCTCCCTTTTCTGGGCTTAACGATTTATGTATAGTCAGGAACCGGAAATGGTGAGAGAGATTGAGAGAGAGAGAGAGAGAGAGAGAGAGAGAGAGGAGGGATTCGTGAGACAGCGAATGAGAGCAAGCGAAAGAAAGAGCGAGAGAGAGTAAGCGAGAGAGGGCGATAGAGAGATAGAGAGGAGAGAAAAGGAGAGAGAAGAGAGTGCGAGAGAGCTGGAGCGTCCCATGAAGTAAAAAAATAATTAGGTTTTTTGGCTTCTCTAGTGCTAGTTTGTTAGCGGGGGGAGGGGGTTAAGGAATCGCTAAAAATTGTCTCCCCCGTTAATGAAGCAGGAGCTTGTAATGCCTACCGTATGCCATTCCATTTCCAGCCTTTCGATCAAGATCAAAGTTTCCCATAAAATATTGTCAAAAAATTCCTAGTCATCACTTGCCTGCTCCTTTAAGACCAAAAATTACCGGGGTTTTTGGTGCGGTGGGCCAGCTGGGGGGGCCTGGTTCCATGGTAGTTGGTAGGCTCTGGGTGGGGCTTAAGCTGCAAACAGGCGAGGGGGCAAAGAGGGGGGAGTGAAGGAATTATAGGGGGAGGGTGGATGGGAACATGTACGACACGCTCCGATCCCCACCCCAACACCACTACCCCCCTCAAAGCTCACACTAGCTGCAGAGCCATTGTTTCCCAGCCGAAACACTGGCATTCCATGGGAATGCTACCGTATCTCCTATGGGAAGATTAGGGTTATCCCGTACTTTTTGATATTTTGCATTTCCCTAGAAATCTCTGCTATCTCGCCTTTCGCTCGGAAAGCTACCGTATCCCTTTGATTCCGGGACTAGGATTGTTTGGTAGTGTTTTTGCATTTTTTATGTCCTAAAAATTCTTTTGCTCCTCTTTTATTATCTTTTTTAATTAAAAACCCCGGGGCCCTTTCTTTTTCCATAAAAGCCGCGCTAGCGTACCCTGGCTGTTTTCAATTCCTAAAGAATCTCTGCTAGCCTTTTACGCCTGCTAGCCTGCCCTCGATCCCCCAGTTCCAAAAATACTCCTGAAGAGCCTCTGCTAGCTTACCACAGGCCTGAATTTCCTAAAGAATCTCTGCTAGCTAGCTTTCATGTCAGAAATCCTAAAAAAACTCTGCTAGCCGACCACGCTGCCTGAGTTTCCCAAAGAAAACTACCAGCTTATCCACCAGTTTTGTTTCCCCAAAAACCTCTGCGAGCCTGCTGCTATTAGGTTACGCTTTCAAATACAGTAAATAAACCTCCTTTTCAGAAGTGCCTGACGGTGTCGTTGGAGGATTTCGTCTGGGACGTAAAGCGGAAGCTGCTTGCCACACTTCCACAGGTAAGCGAAAGAAAGAGCGGAGAAAGAGAGAGTGAGAGAGAGAGTGAGAGAAAGTGAGAGAGAGGGAGCAATGGCGATAGACACCAATTCCATTTCAGGCTCTTCCCCAAGCATTCAACTACGGCCTCTTCCTCCCCCCATGCGATGGTCGTGCCGGAAAATTCCTGCTAGAGGATCGTCCCGTACGAGACTATCCGTTTCACGACTGCGTACCGTATCTCGAGGTTTTGAGCAGCAACTTAGCCCTCCAAGCTCCATTTTTTAGCTAAAATTCAAGAAGCGCGTCTACAAGATGTTGAACCTCGACGAGAAGCAGTTGAAGGGGCTTCACACAAAGGCCAACCTGAAGAAGTTCATGGACTATGTGCAAAATCGGAATGCGGAGAAGGTGGAGAAGATGTGCACGCAGGTGAGGGTGATTTTCTCTCTCTCTTCCTCCTTTCTTCTTCTCTCTCTTCGCCTCTCTCTCTCACTAGGCGTTTTTTCAGGGCCTTGACTCCAACTTCCACGATGCCGCCGGTGAAACCCCGTTGACTCTAGCCGCCGGGGTGCCCGACAATCGAAAAGTACTGCTCGCGCTCGTCGGAGGTGGTGCTCACATCGACTTCCGAAATTCTGAGGGTCAAACCGCCATGCATAAGGCCGCTTTTCTATCGTCGGTGGAGAATGTGAAGACGTTGCTCGAGTTGGGAGCGTCTCCGAACTACCGGTGGGTTTAGCTAGAGAGTGAGAGAGAGAGAGAGAGAGAGAGAGAGAGAGAGAGAAACATACATGGATTTTTCTTTCCAGGGATCCGATCGGCTTGACGCCGTTGTACTACAACATGCTGACGACGGACAGCAATGATCTGGTAGCCCAGATGTTGCTCAGCGAGGCGGCCGACATGGGCGTGACGGACATGCACGGGAACCATGAGATTCATCAGGTAAGAGACAGAACGAGAGAGAGGAGAATTAGCGAGAGAGCGAGAGAGATCCACGTAAACCAACCATCCAGGCATGCAAAAACGGACTCGTCAAACACGTTGAGCATCTCCTGTACTATGGCGGTGACGTCGACGCGGAGAACGTCAATGGAAATACGCCGTTGCACGTCTGCGCTGTGAATAATCGGTTCGTGAGATTGAAAGATAGAGAGAGAGCGAGCTAGGGAAAAAGAGAGCGAGAGGGAGAGAGAGAGAGCGAGAGAGAAATAATTCCTCTTTTTTCAGTCCTGAATGTGCAAAAGTGCTCCTGTTCCGCTGTGCCAACCATCTAACGGCTAATAAACAAGGCCAAACAGCGCTCCACGTCGCCCACATCGTCGGATCTGCGGCGGTGGCTGACGTCATCCAAAGCCACGATCCCCATACGGCTGGTAAGAATTTTTTAGGTCCCTAAAACCTCACCCAATTACAGTACCCTACCGCGGGACACCACAATATTCGACAAGAAGACGGGTATCTGTATCGACGCTCTCGAGAAGAAGATCACTCTCCCAGTCGTCGTTGGCTAGCCATGATGTGAGTTTGGGCTCATTTTAGCCAACTTCTTGAGCACAACTTTGAGCCCCAAAAAGCTTCCCAGCAATATTCTTTCCAGGTGTACCGAGCCTCCCCCTCAATCCGAGGCCACGGCAGTCGTGCTCCATCCATGGCACCTTCTCCCACTCCCTCCCGAGCCACCATCGTCCCTTCGGAATACGGCACCCTACGCCGCTTCGCGCCCGACCATGTCTCTTCGGGAGGCGGAGGGCATGAGTGAGTTTTTCAGGGATTTTCGGGGTTTTAAGGGGTTAGCAAAATCTCAAATAATCTCTGATAAGTTCCTCAATTTTTTGGAGCTCAAGATTTCTCCAATGTTCTTAAATGATTCCTGCCAGCCGGCCCTGATTTTTTTGGTTTTTCCAACTTTCAGAAATTTTCTTAATGATCTCTGCTAACCTGCCTGATTTTTTTTGTTTAGGGGACATTTTTAGTTCCTTTCTCTAATGCTCTCTGCTAGCCTGCCCTCGATTTCCCCAATGACCACTGCCAATCCCACTCGGACTCCTCAAAAAACTGTCCAATCCACTATGAAAAGTAGAAGCCGATGCCGGTGCGATTTCCTGGCATTGACAGGATCCAGCTCCATTAGCCGCCTCCCCCTCCAGGGGAGTGCCACTCAAAAATCGGCCCCCAAGGCCGTGACGACGCTACCCTCCTCTTGACATCCCAAGGGAGCTGAAGATCTCGGCTTGTGCTCTGATCATCAGCTTCTGAACTAGAGATTCCTAGGAATTCCGTCAAAATGCCACCCTGGCTTCATAAATCCAATATTTCGCCGATCTACCGTACCCCAACCGCGCGAAAAGTGGTGTTTTCGGATGAGATGCGAGATATTTACCCGCTGCAATCTCCTATTCGATTTATCATGGGAAACGCGCTGTTAGTAAATTTAAAATATCTGTTTTGAAAGATTTAATGCATAAATACCCACTTAAAATTTTAAAAATCCTACCTAAAAATTATTCAAGGTATTTTAAAGGTATTTGAACGAGCTTAAGAAACGAAAAACATGGAAAATCATGAATTGCATAAACTAAGTCAAACCTATTTTTTAGATGCAATGTGCCGCGGATTCTCGTGATTCCCCGAGGTCCAAAGGGTTTCGGCTTTATTCTGCGAGGAGCAAAGCGTAAGTGTTTTCGCATTGTTCATGCTCACGCTCTCTTGCCTCTCTCTTGCTCGCTCGCTTTCTCCAGCTCCGTCTCTCTCCGTCTCTCCCCCTCTCTCCCGCTCTCTCTCTCTCTCTCTCTCCTGCTGTCACGCTCCCTTTAAACCCCTGAACTTGTAGATGTTGACGCCGAGATGGACTTCCACCCCTCAGCCCTCCAGCCTGCGCTCCAATTCTTCGAAGGCGTCGACATGAGCGGAATGGCCATGAAAGCTGGTGAATTTTTCGAAATCTCTCGCCCTCTCTCTCTCTCGCTCTCGCTCCCTCTCTCACCGTCTCTCTCTCATCCCTTACTTTTAGGCCTCCGCCCGGGCGACTTCCTGCTCCAAATCGACGGTGTGGACGTGCGATGTGCCAGTCATGACCAAGTTGTTCACCTCATCCAGCAGGCCGGGGATACTATCACTTTAAAGGTAAGCTAAACCATGCCTACGCTAAGCCTAAGCTACGCCAAAGCTAAGCTAAACCAAAGCTGAGCCCGAATGTTTCTATATCGACCTTTTTAGGTCATTACGGTCGACCCAAGCCAACCCTTTCCCGGCACCGGCACCATCGTCGCAAGGCGGCATCATTCCGGTACGTTTTTTACTGTTGGCAGTCGCATACATACCGCCTTAAATCGTATTTTATACTGTTTTTTTTCCACCGTCTACCGTATATATTCTCAAAGATTGCCTGACTTTTTTGTTTCCTCTCTGATAATATGCAACCCTGGAAATACCGTAATCGTCCCTCCCTCGGTTCTCAGGCTACCGGTTTAGGCCTAGGCTTGGCTTCGGCTTAGGCTCAGGTCTAGGCTTAGGTTTAAGCATAGGCTTGGCTTCGCCTGAGGCTTAGGCTTAGGCTTAGGTTTAGGCGTAGGCCGAGGCTTAAGCTTAAGATTAGGCTTAAGCTTGAGCTTAGACTCGGATTACCGTAATCCAAAGCCACCGTAATCCCTCAAGTACCGTCAATATCGTACCGTAATCCATCAATCCCCATTTACCATATTCCGCATCTACCGTAATCCTTCCTGCTTCTTGTAAAAATATCGATTTTTGGTCAAAAGTGGTGGTCGTTAATAAGAATTATTTTTTTTTCTCGTGAAATTCCTCATTTTTAGGGGACATCCGCGAGGAGTACTACGCCCCAAGGACCGCTTCGGTACGGTTTTTACGTTTTAAAGGCACAGTGACACCCATTTTTCACAATTCAACGTCCAAACTAGGCATTGCAATGCGGAAAAACTGGTTAAAATCGTCAAAATGTTTCAAAATGGAGTTTCCAGGTCCGGAATCGACCGATGGGCTCTCGAAGAATATCTGCCGCCGAGTTAGAAAATTTGATGGTACGCCAGAATGGGCATCCGATGCCGCAGCAGTACCAGAGCTACGATCAGGTAACGACTTCGAGCAGTTCAGGTCAATTTAGGGCTATGGTACCCGGCTTTGACCCAGTTTTACTTCGCTTTCTTAAGCTTGAGCTAGTAAAAATTCAATTCATGATTTTTCTAGGACTCCCTGTGCGGCGATCGGCAACCAAAAAAGTTCACTTCCGTCGCGGACCTGAAGCGGCGGAAAAATCAACGATCGGTGGATAGCCCGCAGCCCGGTCGTGCCGAGTTCATGATGATGGTAGGGTTTTCTGTAGTTTGTAGTCTATCTTAGCACGTATTTTGTAGTGATTAGTGTGTAGTTTGTAGTCTAGCCGAGATTTAGGGTAGTTTGTAGGTTGTAGTCTAGTATCTTTCTTAGCACGTTTTATTTAATTGCATGTTTGTAGTCTAGCCCGGGGCCTGTAGTCTGTATCCTGATGAAAGGTGCTTTATAGTCTAGCTGACGTGTAGTTTGTAGTCTCCCTGATAATGTAGCTTGTAGTTTAACTTATAGCTAGCCCAGGTGTTGGTTTTTAGTTTGCAGTTTACTTTCAAGCTGTTTCCAGCTGTTTGTAGTCTTTTCTTTGCTATAGCCGATCAGCTATTTTTTTTTTGTTCAGTTCCATGTGTGGTTTGTAGCTTGTTTTGTAGCCTAGGCCTCGACCTCAAAAATATTCTTATTTCCAGAACCAAGAGCCCATCTACGGCTCGCCGGCGATGAAGTCCTTCTCCTCCGCGCCCGACATGGCTCAGTACGATGATGTGGGTCTTTTTCTAAATTTTCTAAGTTTCCCCCGATTGGTTCTAATTTTTTTTATGTGGTTTTAAAGGCCGCCAGAAGTCCATTCGGACTTGTCGGTCCCTTTAAAACCTTTGAGAGGCATGGACTGTCCTGAGTACTCGCCCGTAGTGTTTTGTAGTCCCTATTCATCCCCCTAAAATACTCGGTGTGCACGTGCCTCGTGTTTAGCATGGCCCTCTGCCCCCTCCGCCGGAACCTGACTACGGTAGCTGCGCGTCGCGGGACCCGAGAGGGTCCATCCGGGACCCTTCGGATTATTCTCGACCTTTCCGGCCGACTTCAAGACCGAAGACGCCACCGCCACCACCGCCTGGAGAGGTATGAGAGCTAGAAGGAGAGAGAGCGACAGTGAGCCAGAGAGAGAGGGAGAGAGAGAGAGAGCAAACAGCCAAAACCCTAAGTTTCCGAATGCCATCACCACATTAAGTTTTCCCAATCACCACCACCACCCCGGGAAAGTCTCAACCCATTAATGCACTGACCGTTTTGTTGGATGTACTTTGTAGCCGTAGCACAACCAGAACTATGGGCCCCAAACTACAACCTCCAATTTCCAGGGCACCATGACCGGCTCGCGCTACAGCAGCTCCTATGCCCCACCCGCCCAGATCTACCAGGCCCCCCAACACAGCCATTATGGCCACATCGTGCAGAATAATGTGGGTTTTTGGGTTGCTTAGGCTTGGGCTTACAAGGAGACGTTTTTAGGTGGGCACGGAGTTTCGTAACGAGACCTAGCTCATTCGAAAGCGCTTGTAAAACTGAGCAAGATCCCGTTTTCCATTTCTGCGAAACGATAGCGATTGATTTTTAATAATTAAATTAAAGAATTAGCAGAAATTGGCATGGTTCCTCGCGCGGAGCGATTTCCTTCCAAAGCTCCTCTGTCGGAAAGCCAGGCCTCGTCTTGCCTTCCCCATAGCGATTTGGCGCAGCCGGTACGGCGTTCGTCTCTCACGAATTTTTTTTTGGGCTTTTTGTCAGTTCGACCCCTGAGCCCAGAATTCGTTTTGCTTTTTATTTTAGGGGGCTGAATTTTTATTTTAATTATCTCAATGCGTTAAATGAACGTTCTGAACAGCATCGGTATAGGCACAAGCGGGCCAGTTGATTTTAATCCCTGAGACGCGAGTGCAACGCTACCGGTTTGGGGCATACCTCAAAAAATTAATTTTGTAGTAGATTTCACATTTCAAAAGCGTTCCGGAATTAAAAAGCTAAACGACCTCTGGGCCTAGGGGTCGAACCGACAAAAAGTCCAAAAAATTTCGTGGGAGGCAAACGCCCTACCGACTGCGCCAAATCGCTATGGGGAAGGGAAGACGGGGCCTGGCTTTCCGCGAGAGGAATTTTGAAGGAAATGCTCCGCGCGAGGGAACCATGCCAATTTCTGCTAATTCTTTAATTTAATTTTAATAATCAGTCGCTATCGTTTCGCAGAAATGAAACGGATCTTGCTCGTTTCAAGCGCTTTCGAATGAGCTAGGTCTCGTTAGAAACCCTGCCCACCTAAAAACGTCTCCTTGTTAGGCTTAGCTTAGGCTTAGCTTAGGCTTAGCTTAGGCTTAGCTTAGGCTTAGCTTAGGCTTAGCTTAGGCTTAGCTTAGGCTTAGCTTAGGCTTAGCTTAGGCTTAGCTTAGGCTTAGCTTAGGCTTAGCTTAGGCTTAGCTTAGGCTTAGCTTAGCTAGCCTCAAAAACCTTTCTTGCTTAAATGCTGGTTCAGAACACCATCTACGCGAGCCAAGGGATCTACGCGAAAAACGGGCACCACCCGCCTGGCGCCTCCGTAATCCACGTGCCCGGGCACCAGCAGCAAAAGTACGTTTCTTTACGCAAAATATATGTATATACGTACACTTACGTACGCAAACGTACAGTATGATACTCATTATAGACACTTATCTTGTTTTTTTAGTATGCGACCCGGCCCATCATCCCAGCCACCACCTGGCGTAGCTGCAGCTCCTCCCCCACCGCCTCCTCCCCCTCCCCCACCCCCGCCCCCGTCGGCGTTAAGTTCAAGACCAGCGCCGACGAGTTCTAATGTACGTTTTTTGCCTTTTTACGTTTAGATGCGACTTAGGCCCCGCCCCCTCCCCCTCCACCACCGCCTCCAGACCTGATGGCGCCGTCGAGCTCGAAAAGTGATCAAACGCCGTTGGCCAAGGCCGGGATTACCGCCGATGCACTGAAGGTAAGCAAGAACGGAGGAAACTAGAAGGGATTCTTGAGGAATACGGTTGGAGCATGCTAGCGGAGATTCTTGAGGCAAGGGTTTTTCAGGAAAGAGCAAGAACTCGAAAAACTTGCGAGATAGCAGAGTCTCTTAGGGAAAGTCGAGCCTGAGCTGAGACCAAATAGCAGAGATTCTTGATGAGCTTCTACTCCTCTTTTCCAGGCCCAAGCCTTCAAGCTCCAGACCCGACAAAACGGCGCCGATGCCACGCGGCGCGACGAGCAGCGGCCAACGAAAGCCGCCGGGGCTGGAGCGGGCGGGAAGCCGGATTTTCAGATGGATCTGAGGAACGCGTTGGCGAAGCGGAGAAGCAAGGTTAGAGAGAGTGAGAGAGAGCGAGGGAGAGAGAGAGAGAAAACGAAAAATATATCAATATTTTAGGTGCAAGAAGAGGACGAGGAGGATGACAAACGGACGGACAGCGATGGGAGTGCTCGTTTTGGAGGTCTCTCACTCCGAGAATCCGTCAGAGAGACCGTGGCGGCCAAGAAGACACCCCAACAACACTCGCCACCCGGGATTGGGCATAAGAAGGATAGCGGGTGGGTATCTAGCTGGCTCGCTTAGGCTTAGGCTTAGGCTTAGGTTTAGGCTTGAGCTTAGGCTCAAGCTTCCGCTTAAGCTCCGGTTTCGGCTTCGGCTTACGTAATTTTTACATGAAATAAATCCGTTTCAGATATACGTCTTCAAGAACGTCGCTAGAGCCTTCAGAAGCTGACGCTGGCCACTATGGACATAGCGAGTCCCAGGCTTACCATCACGACTCACCGGGCAGCAATCATAAGGTAAGAGAGAGAGCGATAGAGAGGGAGAGAGAGAGTGAAAGTGAGTGACAGAGAGAGAGAGGGAGAGAGAGCGAGAGAGAGAAAATACCTCAAACCCGAAATTAAAATCTAAATCCCAGGTCCAAATCATCAGCCAATCGATCGAGGACAACTACGGTAGCCGAAGAGCCGCGGATACGGTAGGTTTTGAGGTCTTGTAGGGATTTTTCTACCTTTTATTGGCTTTTAAAGGACCGGGAAGTCAAAAAGCTATATATTCCGAATTTTTTTTACACAGTAACTATAGTACCCCGCTCTCCATTTGTCTGACTTCCCGGTCCCTTTAAACACGAATTTTTACTTTCTGGCATTTTAAAATCGGTTTACATTGGGAAATCCCTTCCTCAACTAACTGGGACCCTCCCCACAGCGGGCTCTGTCGTGCTTTTGGGACACTTTTTAGACGGCTACCGTACCCAACCGCTATACCGTATCCTTTTCAAGCCCTCCCTCCCCTTGTCTATCATTTCTCTGCCTAAATCCCTAATTTTCGTGTCATTTTTAATACCTCGGGTGTCGTTCTGTTGCTTATTAGATGGTTGCCGTTTTCTAAAGCGCGCCCTGGCCACCGTAACCAAGAAAAGTCGATTTTTAGCGTATTTTGGCTGAAGCTGAGTTGTGCTTAAAAGGCCGTTTGCGACAGACGCGAACAAGGCTTGGCACAGTTTTTTTCCACCCTGTTTTTTTGACGCCATCTGAAAGAGCATGATTGAATTAGTAGGGTGGCATATTTTTGAAAGTTTAAAAAGTTTAATTTTGGGGTTAAAATGGGCCTCAAAGTTGCCGACACCGAAAAAATATCTCTAGAACTACTTGACAGAATCTTCTGAGAATTTGTGTCAATACCTAATTTGCGGTGGGGATCATTTCTCTAATACATCGCGAAGCACGAAAATGCCGGGAACATAGGTGCATGGCGTACACAAAACAGTTTTTCCGTTCTGTCCGGAACTGGGCGATCGGGCGGCTCTGTTGATTACTGTAGAAAGATGCGCAAGAAAATTCTACATCGAATGAGGTATCAAACTAAAGCCGCCCGATCGCCCAGGTCGCGCTATAAAGCATTTACTAGGCAGAAAATGGCCCAAAAGAGGCTCCGAAAACTTATAAAATTCAAAATACGTTGTTTTGAGGGATCATATTGCATCTAGAGACCATGCGGAAGAATTTGCAAAAAAGAGCAAAAAGAAATTTCGTTCCCTTCGATGTCGCGGAATCGAACCCGGACCCTCCGCCTGGGAGCCCTGTGGCGCAGTGAGTAGAGCGTCGGCGTGCCAATCCAGAGTCGGCGCCAGTTCGATCCCAGCCCCCTCTCAGAAGCCGAATTTCTTTTTGCTTCTTTTTTGCAATGGCTTCAGCATGATGACTACATGCAATATGATTCCTCAAACCACCGTATTTTGAATTTTATAAGTTTTCGGAGCCTCTTTTGGGCCAATTTTTGACTAGTAAATGCTTTATAGCGCGACCTGGGCGATCGGGCGGCTTTAGTTTGATACATCATTCGATGTAGAATTTTCTTGCGCATCTTTCTACAGTAATCAACAGAGCCGCCCGATCGCCCAGTTCCGGACAGAACGGAAAACTGTTTTGTGTACGCAATACACCTATGTTCGGCATTTTCGTGCTTTGCGATGTATTAGAGAAATGATCCCCACCGCAAATTAGGTATTGACACAAGTTTTCAGAAGATTCTGTCAAGTAGTTCTCGAGCTATTTTTTCGGTGTCGGCAACTTTGCGGCCCATTTAACCCCAAAATTAAACTTTTAAACTTTCAAAATATGCCACCCTACTAATTCAACCATGCTCTTTCAGATGGCGTCAAAAAAACAGGGTCGAAAAAAACTGTGCCAAGCTATAATGGGGCTTGGTCGGATCCCTCACAAACGGCCTTTTAAGACACGCCAAGCCTCAACCTAAGCCTAGGCCCAAGCTAAGACCTAAGCTAAGTCTAAGATAAGCCTCAACTCTAAGCTTTAGCAGTGGCTTTAGTAATTAAACAAAGCCCTAGTGAAGCCTAAGCCTTAGCCTAAGTCAGTGCCGTGAGCCCAAGCCTAGGCCCAAAGCCTACTTTGCGTGCATGCACCCCTTCAGATGTCTGTCACCTCGTCGCTGTCGACGTCGTCGGCTCCCGCCCTGCCCCCGGTCGACTACGATGACTCGGGCCACGGCGACAGCGACAACAGCGACGATCCGAAGGGTACGGTAGCCTGGCCATGCTTTAGAAAACTGCACCCTCACCCACTTCAAAACACCCTTTCATTTCCGGGCGCACCATATTCACGTTTTTTGCTAATATTTTCGAATTTGATTAGAGGCTGGAGAGAGAAAAAGAGAGAGAGAGAGAGAGAGAGAGAGAGAGAGAGAGGAGCGGGCGAAAGTTCGAGGCGACACATGGCGAGACAGGGAGACTGGGAGAGCGAGAGAAAGGGAGAGAGAGCGAGGGAGAGCAAGGGAGAACGATAAATGCTGCACCTGAAGCTCCATTTGCCATTTTAAAGGGAGTGACACCTGTAAAGGATTGGCAAGAGAGGGGAAAAAGCCCCGGAAACGGCTGAGTGCCATAGCGTGAATCAGCCCATCCTTTCCCTCATCCTCGGCCTCGAGCGATGGTGATTCGGGACGCGTGTAGCTCAGCGGAAGAGCACCTGTACGGAACAGGAGGTCGCGGGTTCGACTCCCGCCGTGCGCGACCCCGTTTTACCATTGCTCGAAAGTTTATTCACCGAAAACCGAACTCTTACTCGCCCTTCCTAATTTTGGTTTGATCCCCTGGTTTTTAACATACTCACCAGATGAGCACGAGTTTTTTCTACCTGAATTAATTTATTTTTTAATTTAGGGGCGCCACACGACGGCCGGCCGTTCTCAGCGAAGAGTCTAATGGCGTGGAGCAGCCACGACGTCCAGCAGTGGCTCCATGCGCTCGGTAAGGAGAGAGAGAGAGAGAGAGAGAGAGAGAGAGAGAGCGAGAACGAGAGAGAGAGAGGGGGTGAGAGAGATAGAGAGAGAAAGAGAGCGAGAGGGCGCAATCCTTCCCTTTCCAGAACTCAGCGAGTACGTAGCGATGTGGAGTCGTGCCGGAGTCGACGGTCGTGCCCTCCACCGGATGGACCGATCCCAGTTCACACAGCTCGGCGTCACCCGCATCGCCCACCGGCAGAGGATCGAGGCGTCCATTCGGCATTTCCTGAAACCCGCCGAGTAGCCCCCACTGTTTTCTAGCTTGCCCCCTTTATTTAGGGGAATTGGGACATTACCGTAATCAGTTGCATCTCGGAAATTGCTGAATACGGTAATACCAATTTCCCTAGCTCTTTTACCCCTAAAAACGATCCGCTAAATCTCCAAAACCGATGCTAGTACAACGCAGAGCTTTCCGCACCCACCACCGAAATCCACGAATCGCGTTTTAAAGGGAGCAAGTATGGGATAGGCTTAGGCTTAGGCTTAGGCTTAAACGGACTTCCAAAAAATCCCAGACTTGTCAGTCCCCTTAAAACCCATTTTCACGACCCGCGACCCCTATATTCCGCCCCAAAGTTACCGTAATAACGATGCCAATTGCTTGTCCCTTGATCACTCAGCTCAATTCGCCCTGTTTTCCGTCCGAAACCACATACATTCTAAGTCCACTTTTTCCTATTGATTTTTCGTGTTGTTTTTTTGTGCTAATTTCCCCAATTACAGGCCCTGAGAAAGAGTTTACAGTAGCGTGGCGTTGGCGCTAGTACGGTAGAAATTGCTCCAAAAATATTCCGCAAATTTATAATTCCCGTGGTCTAATTTTGGGACTACAGGGTACATACTACAAATGTGGCACCATTTATCGTAAATATTTGGCTTAAACGGTGCTTTAAAGGGACGAGGAAGTGCGGGAATCGACCCCCTAGTCTCACTGGGTATCGGCAGATACGTTACACGCTAAAATACGGTTTTTTATGCGTGGTTTGGCGCATTGCGTAGGCGTCGAGACCTAGTCAGGGGAAGGGGTAGATTTTTTACTTCAACGTCCCTTTCAAAGTCCGTTTCGGCCACGCCCCCAAATCGGATATAGTCATTTAACGTAGCATTTTTATGTGTACACTTTATACTTTATTTTTTGGCATATTTGTGATGTGGTTCCGCCCCAGTACGCTGCGCAACCCCCAAAAAGCCCCGCGTGTTTGCCCCGTGTTTTAATTTTTGTCTTTTATCTTGTTTTTTTGTGTCATTTTTTGAGGCTAATTGAAATGTTATATATGTGTTTACAGAGCGATAGAGGATGGAATAAATGTTTATCAAATGTTTGGAATCAAATTACATCAAATTACAGTTATAAAAAACTTTTAAAGCTGAAAAATGTAATAAAAAAAATTTGGATGCCTTTTAAGGTCTCAAAGTTGCTAAAAACACAAACAAAAATTCAAAACACTATTTTTATGTTCTAGCGCTTTTTAAAATGCAAATAAAAACCTTAAAATTCCATTTTAATACTAACGCCTTGAAATTTATATATAATTATTAAAAATTTGTAAAACTTGTAAAACTTGTCAAAAGCGCAAAACATCTTAAAAAGTGTGCAAATCACAAACCAAGATGTCTGAAACAATTTTTCACCCGAAAACTTGAAGTTAAACGACTTAAAGTGAAAAAGTAAAGCCTTATTGCGATACCCAGGCGTGTACCCTGTAAGTTAAAAAACGTTGAAAACCCAGGATTTAACAATTTGAATAAAAATTCGAAAAATTACGTATTTTGAAGGTGCAAATTTTTTTAAAAATGGCTCTAAAATTTGGGCACAGGTTTGGTGCACTCAATCATCGTGGAAATTTGTTCCTGGAGGACCGCGATCTCATTTTTGGTGTCCTCGGAGACAGATTTTAGCCATTCGAGGGAGTAGTCGTGGAGTCGCGTGGATCGCTTTGAGAA
Source organism: Mesorhabditis sp. LJ9110 (assembly GCA_038088335.1). Lineage (NCBI taxonomy): Eukaryota > Metazoa > Nematoda > Chromadorea > Rhabditida > Rhabditidae > Mesorhabditis > Mesorhabditis sp. LJ9110. Next base: position 231,818 of record JBBGBA010000036.1, read on the forward strand.
ATCGGTCTGAAAATCTCTGCTAGATCGCCCAAATTCTCCAAAAATCTCTGCTAGCTGTCCAAATTGCCTCAAAAATCTCTGCCAGCTTGCTTCGATTTGCCAAAACCTCTGCTAGTTTTCCATCAAATCCCGAAAAATCGCCGCTAGCTTGCCCTCGTCTGCTCGCTAGCCTAGATTCCCCCAAGGATCACTGCTAGCTGCCCCAACTTCTTCAAAATTAACTGGTAGCATGGCCTCGTTCCTCAAAAATCACCGCTACACTGGCTGTCAGCTATTAAGAAATGCGCTCATGAGAGGTGGGGGCGCTCCGTAGCGTTCCTATGCCCGCGCGCACACTATGCTTGCCTACCGATCCATGATTTTTCGAGAGAGAGGCAAAGAAAGGGGCCAAAAAAAACTCAGAAATTTTCAACTTCAAATGCCTATAACTTTTGAAACGACGTTGTTGTGGGGAGTCCACCGATACGAAATATAGAGAAGGCTCTTGCGCACATTATGGGAGGGGTTTTAAGGGTGATTTAGCGTGAAAATAAGGATTTATCTAGGATTTAAGCCGGAAAAATTGCGAAAATACAAGCTTTGTGCGCCGCGTTTTTCTTTGCGTTTAGCCGCATTCTTCCGGTTTTTTCACCGATATTCATCGGAAAAGAATCGGTACTGTCAAATTGGGTACTTGTGCGGTCCTGGGAAGCAAAAACGGTGCTGAATGAGAGATCCTAATGATTGAACAACTGAAGCTAGTCAAAGTTTTCAGCTTTGTACGGATGAAGGGCTCGAAATCATTGAATTGTGGCTAATTTGGGCAGTGCATGTCTTTGTTATTATGATATTCCTTTATTGAGCGAATCGGCACCATCTGAGACAATTTCTTCTTTAGAGCCCGGGAAATAGCAAAACTTTTTATTTTCCGCTTGGGCTTCTCTAGAGATCGGTTTTGGATCCCCTTCTGTACCTTTTGGAAAAAAGTGCAAAACCCGAACGGGCTTCTGTCGGTCAGAAGAACCGAACCAGCACCCTCTGCCTGGAGTTGCGACCGGCGCCTTAGACCACTAGGCCACGCCCTCCCCCACCCCCATGCGCGCCCTGACAGGCAGTGGCTAGCTTAGCCGGTTCCTCAAAAATCTCTGCTAGCCTCTCCGAATCTCCAAGAAAATTTGCTAGCTTACCTCATTTCCACCAAAAATCTCTGCAAGCTGCCCTAACCTACCTGATACGGCCAGGCCAACATCAACGCTGCCACGGCACTGCTCATCGTCAGCTGGGCAACATGGGTCTGTCTGATTTCCCGGCAAATCTTCAACGAACACTCGGCCATCTCATCAGTTTCCGTCGCTTTTGTCCCATTCTAAAAGTTGTGCTTTTTACCGTAAGCCTGCCACCTACCCTGCAACAGGCCTCAATTCCCTTGCACGTCATCGCGTGTCCGGAAAAGCATTGGAGGAATCGGCGGCAGACCACCTAAAACCAAAAACTGCCAAAAACGTCTTTTGACTCACCACCCATTCGTCAGCTTCTTCGGCCATTGGGGCTTCTCGTAGAAATTCACGCCAGCTCACCACTGATTCGGCAAACTTAAACATGACAGAATAAAGTTTGAGAATCTTACTATTACTTTTTATCCTAAAAAATCAAAGACGATCGATTTTTCAATCACAAATCGCCAATTTTCGACCAAATTTCAAATTTTGCACAAATTTCGAGGTTTTAGATATGGTTTTTGACTTAAAATATCGTTACATTTAGCAAAAACTATTAAAATGCTTAGTGTTACACTATTAGCAATTTCTGGGCTTCCAAAGACCCCCCGATAAAACCAAAGCTCCGATCATTTTTAATACCCAAAATTGATTCACACTCACATGAGCGTCATTGCAAGCTATCGTAGTCCGTAGTCCAAATACCACCAATGGACGCGTCTCGCTTCGTAGCGACAGCACGAGGTGGCCTAAATTTGTATCAAAATTTTAATTCATCCTCGTGAGTTGTAATTTGTAATCACCTGCACTGTAGGGTGCTGTAAACCATCGATCAAAGGTCTCTGGCGCACTACCTCGATTCTGCTGGGTGGAGGGGTCCTCGGTGGCCATCGCCTCGTGCAGGGTACGCAACGGGACCCAGTGGGGTGGGTACTTGAAGCGCGCGACGTCCAAAACTAGCACGCTGTCCGAGCCGCTGTGGTAGGCGCCGAGGGGCGAGAAGTGGCCTGAATATACAATTATTTTAGGTCCCTGAATTACATGATGTGTACGCTTAGATTATATAAACGGAAACCTAAAAGCTGAAAACAAACCTGCGCCCGTTTGCCCTAAAACCCGCCGGTTATACCCGGCCACAATTATTGTCGTATCCGAACGAACACTCCTCATGACGTCGGCGCGGAAGGTAGAAAGTGATTCTGAAGTGTTACGGTTTTAATGGTTTAAAGTTTACAAACCATCCCCCTCATCTGCCGTCACCAGCTCGCAATTCAGCCGATTACAGTTCGCCAAACAGCGCATCTGATAGATCGTCAAGCCGGATCTGAAAAATCCGGCTTATCGTAAGGTAAAGCCGGAAATTACCTTTTAATCGCCTCCAATGGTACGCAGCAATCCAGCATACTTTCGTGGTAGAAGCGCCACGGGCTTTTCCAAACTCGTCCCGGGTCCACTTCCAGAGCATTTAGGCACATTACTAACAAAGAATTTATTTGCTATTTTTTTAGACGCATTTTGTCGCAATATCATTTTTGCCGAAAATCATTTTGTCGAAATTTCATTCTGTCAACTTTCAATGCGCTGAACTTTCAATTTGCGAAATGTTTGCGATGAAAGATCGAAAGAAAAAGGCATCGAAATTTCAACAAAACGAAAATAAGCCCTGAAAAGATAAAATACATCATTTCCAGTGTTGAAAAACTACTAAAAACCAACGACTACCGCCAAAAATTCCTGCCTAAACTACTCGGGCCGCAATATGCCGGCTCGTCCTGTGTGATAAACTGTGCGGCAAGCTTGAAGTAGATGTTCGCGTTTCCTAGATAATAACTATTGCAAAGCGGAAGCTCAAATCACAATACCTTCCATCAAGCTCTCCGTAAAATACTTCTTCCCCGCCTCAGATGCAAACGGGACGCACGAATCCGGCAACGGCCGGCGATAGAAATTTGGCGCCGTCACCGACATCAAGCACGGTCTAAACATTCGCATTTGGGCATTTTGGGGGGAAATGGGAAGAAGAAGACGCCAAGGAGGATCAAAAACACGAGATGCCATCGATTGGATCGTTGAGTGGGTCGGGGGATGTTGTTTTTGCATATAAACATTGCTGGTCTGTGTGGAGGTGACTCATAGCTAGCTTTCAGGATTTTTTGGGGGCTTATGAAACTTAAAAAAGAAAAAAACCCAAGTAGAAAGAATGTGTTTACAGATTTTAAACTGTTGGTTCAATCTACAATCTACAAGTTTTCCTTAACAAAATTAAAAAATATGGATTATTCGACCAAAAAAATCGCCAATTTCCCGCAAAAATTTCAACCTAAAAACTTACCGCTAAGTTTGTTGGTTGTTTTCCACTTGAGAAAAGTAAGATTCCCATAAAAAGAATTCCAAAACAGGATTTACAAAAACAAATTCACAAAAAATGCACCCCCCGTTAATGCGAAAGTGCCTTAAAGACATCTAACAGGCGGTTTTTTTATCACAATCAATTGAAAACCATAAAAATGCAATTCCATCTTTATTGCCCAGGCTAAAGCTGTCGGCGCAACAACAAAAACGTCAAGCCCAGATCAGGAACGAGTCGGCCGCAAACAAAAAAGTGCTGCTCCTGCAGGGCCACCGCTTCCAATAGGGCCGCAAGAAAAAAAAGAGGGCCAAGTGACGCAGGTGGGGCCACATGCCACCTTATTTTCGGATCGTCTCCCTCTTGCTTCAAGGCGATCGGCCCCGTAAAAAGGATATTTATTGCAGCCGTGGATGGCCACAGTTTGCCCTAGTTGCTCGTCTATCACGGCTAATTGGCTAGACAAAAGGGTTCCGAGGACTAGAGAGCGGAAAATTTTTGCTTATGGACTCAAAAATTTAAAAGCATTCAAAACCGAATTTTTAAGGACTGATCGTGTACTTTCGCATTATCGGGGCGAGAGATTATTAGGGGGAAAAGCAACCTCTTTTTTCCTTAGGATCCATTTTTTACAATATAAAGCTTTCTAAACTGTTTTTCTTACTATTCCTAAACGCAAATCCGTACATCGTGCTGCTACAAAATACAAAAAAAAAAAACAGTTTTTCGACCAAAAAGGGCCGACTTTCGACAAGATTCCGAAGTTTTTAGATAGTTTTCGGCCCGAAATATAGCTAAATTTTACTTAATACGCGATGAAATTGCTTACTAATATCTTAATGGAAAATTGCGGGCCATAAAAAAACGGAATAATAAGAAATTTTATAAATGAAAGACGGGATCCAAACTAATGTATAGCTTTTACAAACCCTAAACGAACAGCAGAACTAACTTAAAATATATCGAAACCAGTCACAAACAGCCGATGGCCACAAGTTGACCTGAAATTCGAGGACTAAACTAACGGCGGGCGCGACTATTGGCCGACCTGGGACCACTCTGGCCAGCGCTTTGAGGAGGACGATTAATCTCGGCAAAAAGGCACATGTTTTGTCAACGAGGAACCGCCGCCCCACACACCGTCCACTTCCCCGCCCAACAACGCGGCTTTTCCCGAGATTGAAACGCTCGAAAAGCTAGCTGACTTGAAACATAAGCCTTTTCAGGCCAAAAGCAAATTCGCAAGGCCCCAAAAATTGTTGTACTTAATTAGATTGGATTTCTGAGGTGGATTACTACGCCCAGAGTACGATGAATGAGCCTGAGCCTGCGAAAACCCTAAAATTTAAACAAAAAACTATGACCAGCCGCTAAGCTTACAGCTAAACTGAGATGCAACGGGGTTGAAAAGTAAACAAAGACGTCTAGCGCTTCTAGTATTTATCAGTTTCGTCATTTGACGTATGTAAAAAAAACGAAAAAGAGCTAAAACTAAACAAATTTAAACCTTTGTAGTAAAAAATCCCGCTAGAAGCTATCTAAACGATCCAAAAAGTATCCCAACTATCAAATTAATACGATTAAAAATCAGTATTTTGGTTGTTCTTATCGCAGAACCGTCAGCATAACTTTGTCTAGATACGATAAACCTGAAGAAACGGAGAAGCTTTTTACAGAAAAAATGAATTAAAAATAATAGAAATAACATGTCGTATGTGCCAACGAAGGGCTCCCCAGGACGGTCTCGTTGGCTTTGGCATTTTGCCAAAATGTCCATTGCTAGCCCTAGATTCGGCCTCTAAGACTTGAAACTATAATAAGTTGTTGGTTTTTCACCTCTTTTTCAACATTTTCTTGATATCAACACCCTAACGACTCGCCCTACCCTCTGACCAGCTGACCGTAGCGCGGGCGGAGACACCATGGCAATCGAAGAGACGCAGCGAACCCCTTGGGTCACTTCCTGCTGCTGTATCCGATACGATTCGCCGGCCGATCTCTCGTCCCCCAGCCGACAAACTGGTTTTCCATCATCAAATTGCTCGGGTGTTCACAAGCGACCGATTGTTCATATGATTCTACCGGGGGTTACGCTGGAATTGAGCGCGAAAATTAGTTAAAACTCGTTTTTTGCGCGGTTTTGCTTGTTCTTCCTTTTTTGGGGCCCCAAATCTCGACATTTTGGCCCAATTGAGCGCGAAATTAATTAAAACTAGTTTTTGCGCGGTTTCGCATATAAAGACAGGCTTTAAATCTCGTTTTCTACACTTTGTTCTAGCCTATAAAATAATATTCGACAAAACGTTTTCGAAAAACTATGATTTCAGGTTTATCTGATGACGTGTTGAGTAATGAGCCGCACTGAATACCTCTACGTCAACAATTTTTGGGTAATTTTTAGCTCTTGTTTAAAAACGTCATTGCTCAGGGCGAAAAACATCATGGCCACCATGTTATGTACGAGAATCTGCGCAAGGGCGAGGAGGTGGCCACCGAGGTTTGGCTATTTTTTACAAGCTTTTGAAATCTAACTCCTTTTAGTTCGTCCAATTCCTGAAAGAACGCTCGCAGTACGAGGATGACGCCCAGAAACAGCTGCTTAAAAATGCGAATCGAGTAAGCTTGAAGGTTTATATATCAATGTTTTTTTTCTTACTTTAGGTGAGCTCTTTCATCTCGCACGGCTCAAATTTTGCGCCGGGCTGGGCGTTAGCGAGGGGAACGATCGAATTGCTGGCCGAAATTCATGGAGCGTATTTCAAAAGCATACAAGTGGGTTTTATGCGTTAGACATTCTTAGCTTTCGGTAAAATTTTCACTTTCTCGTTTTAGGAGCTAGTGAAAGAAGTTACGCGGTATCAAGACGACTTTTCCAAGACCCGAAAGAAGGCCAAAGAGCAGGATGTGGTCGATACAGTCAACTTGATGCAAACAACGACTACTTGCCTTCAGAAAGTGAGTTTTAAACCATTTTTAAAATTGAATTATTTGGCAGAAAGTTCTAAACTGTACATTATAGGCCAGAGAGACGTACATGTCCCGATTTAACGAGTTGGAAAAGTTGCGACGAGATTCTACAGCCAGCGCGAAGGAGGTGGCAAAGGTAAACTTTTAGGGGGGTTGCCATACTCGAATTTTCAGACCGAATCGAAACTCCTAAAGGCCAAAGACGAGTACCGGCAGTACGTCGAGAAATACGAACAAATACGTGTACAATACGAGCGGAAAATGGAGAATGCGGCAACGATTTTTCAAGGTATGAATGAAGCTGTAATTTGAAAAATAGATTTGTAGCCTTGGATATGGATCACTACTCTTCTTTGCGCCAATTTCTGCTAACTTATGCCGTTCAACAGCAAGAGACGTTAGCGGCGGCGATGCAGGTAACTTTGAAGTCTGATTTTTTGCTTAAAAATTAAAAGTAGACGTTAACGAAAAACACTTACCGAGTTCAGGTCTGCTCCCAGTTCCGCGAATCCGTCCAAGCCCTCGAAGTCCATCAATTCGTCGAGAATTTCGTGAAGAAGGCGGCCACCGGAAAGGATAGGCCACGTTCGTTTATCCACTGAAATTTATGACGATTATTTTTGAAGAAGCTGTCGTATTCGAAGACCTGGACGGCCTGATGTCGCACGGCGGAGACGATAGCGAACGATCGGCCGGCACGTCACAGCCGTCAAGCTGTAACAGCAGTCAGGTTTGGCCAGAATTTGAAGGAAAAAACATTTCTATAACCTTTTAGGTGGTGAAAACGGAACAGCCGGTCCTTCCACCAACTGCCCATGACCTCCTCGTGCTTGATGTACCATCTACGTGGAATTCCAATGAAGAGAATAAAGTATAGAAATGTCCATTACTAATATCAAATTTCCTAGGCTGCCTCCACGAAAATGCCCTCACCCAGTGGGTCCGATGATTCAAGTAACCAGCCACCATCCGCCCTACCACCCCCACCCCCACAAGGATTTTCGACCAGCTTTGGTGGCTCGGCTGGGAAGAAGCTTTCTATGTGGTTGCCGAAGAGAAAGTAGGTTTTTAACGGAACATAAGGAGAGCAGAATCGCAGAATTTTTAGTCGCAAGATCCATTTTTTGTCCTGCTTTGCAAAAGTTTTAAGATTTAGGTATCGTAAAACAGCGTAAAAATATTTCCTTTATGTTTTATGGAACAACGGAGGCAGAAACTTATCCCTCCGGAAAATAATAAAGCACCCGAAGAAACGTTTTCCATTGATCATGTAAACCCTGATACCTAGTTCCAGAAAAACGGCCAGCCAGAGCAGCATCCCCGATTCCGAAGAGCCCGGTGTTGTTGGAGGTTTGTCGTTTCGAAAAAAAGGTCGTAGAAAATTCCCCCGAATTCTTGGGACCGGCTAAATGGCATGAGAATGTGAAGCCTTGTGTGCGTCTTCCTGCGGATTATCCCGTTGCCGGATTAACAATGGGGCAGGCCAGAAAGCCCATGTCCCACTATCGATATTCCTCGACTTCAAAAACACGATGTTGCGCTTGCACGCCATATTCCGCTCGGAGACCCCGCACCAGCATCGACGCACCAAATCCGAGCGCCGATGCCACTCCGCGCGCAGCGCTACCCAAGACGCAGGGCCTATATCGGCAGCTGGGGCTTACGCCCTCGGCTCGGATGACAATTTCGAGGGCAGGCGAGCCCGGGCGGCCACTGTCCTCAGCCCACATAAGCAATTTCTGCCCTCCGATAGACTGATGGATCGACGCTGTGGCTCGGCACCCGCGTCTTTCCGCAAAAGTTTGTGGTGCTTCCGGAAAATTACGATTTGTAAAGACGAAACGCTTTTTTAATTATTTTAGTTATATCATATCACTTTCAGGATTCCTGAAATTCCGGAAAAACAGCAAAAAGAAGTCACAATTGGACCTCAGCGCCCCCATCGACAAAGAAAAGTGAGTTTCCAAGCTCAACTCGAGAGTTAAACCTATTTTAGTGCGGATGATGCGCAAAGTACGACCAGCAGCTGTCGCAGCGACGAGAAGCAGGCGAATGGCGTGCTGTCAACACATTCGGTAGACGCCGACGGATACTCGATACGACCAAGCGAGGACCGGAAAGACCGCCCGGACTGGAGTAGTTGTTCCTCGAGCGATGAGGTCAGGTTTAAAACGTTTTAAGCATTTTGCTACGTTTCTAATTCAAACTTTCTTCGAATTCTTCTAAATTCCAGGATGAAAATGAGATGCAAAAATCTCGGATACGAGCACTAACGATCAAGCCTGCAGCAGTCGGGGCCGCCAGGAATTCGTCGGTGGATGAACTGCGCGACGCGATAGGCAGTATAACGTTGGGCCGGAGCGCGACGTTTGACAAGGTATTTTTCGACAGTTCAATTTATGCTTTTTTTTCAGGATCCCTGGTCAGTATCAACCACGCGAGCCCCGTTTTCTCAGTCCCTTGGCGGTGTCAAACCCCTACGTGCCGCCCATACTGGAGATGAACACCTGCGCAGCAAGTTCAATGGTGAGAATGCCGCTTTAGGATTGCTAAAAGCTTTTTAGAGTCCGACTTTGCTCGCAGCAACGTGCCGCTCAGCTTTTCCTCGTCGGTGGGCGCAGCGGCGGTGTTGGGTATGGCCAGGGCCAGGCCGAGAAGCAACACGCCGAATCTGCCGATGGGAAAGCGGGTCAGAAACATCACAAAAATTTGGGAATTCGCTTTAGGACTCGATGGGCTCGCAAGACTGGAGCGCACAACTTGGCGGGCTCGTCGGCGGCGAGGGCTCGATGTCTTCGCTCAGCAATTCGACGCTGGACTTGATGGCGGTGAGCTTTAGATCCTTTGGTGCTTCCTGGTTATCGGGGGTCGGTTATTTTAGCGGGGGTCGGTTGGCATCTTCTTTTCGTTTAGCCTATACCTGCCTAGTGATAAATTGTAGTTTTTTTAATGCTGTTTTTAGTAGCTTCCTATAATCAAAAATTATAAAAATATTTATCCTATAGTCACGAAATCTAGGGTTATAGCGCGGTTTTAGCCATTTTCATATACGTTCGACCGAAAAAGAAAATTTGTTTTATGACGTTTTTCTTAATGTCTCCTCCCCCGCTAACAGTCCAGAACCATTTCAAACGGCGCACAAGTCTATAAAAACGGCCAGTTTTTAATTAGCCGAGCCGCACGATATTATAGAAAAAAGTTCGCAACCGACCCCCGCTTAAAAGGCCGTCCGCGAGTCACCCGAACAGACCCCAATATGGCTTGGCACAGTTTTTTTCGTCCCTGCTTTTTTGACGCCATCGGATAGAGCATGGTCAAATTAGTGGGGCTGCATAGTTTCGAAAGTTTAAAAAGTTTAATTTGGGGTTTAAATGGACGTTGAAGTTGCAGACCCCCAAAAATTATCTTGGAAGTTATTTAACCAAATTTGCTGAAAATTTGTGCCAATACGTAATTTTGGACGGGGATCATTTCTCTAATACATCGTAAAGCGTGAAAATGGCCAGAACATAGGAACATCGCGTACATAAAACAGTTTTTGGGGATTTTCGTTGTGATGGGTTGTTGGCTGCGCGCTGTAAATAGCATAGAAAGATGCACAATAACTTTCTGCATCGAATGGTGTATCTTTCAGCGCGCAGACAGTAACCCTTCATATTCAAAAAACGCGATTTTTAGGCGGGAGAAAAACTGGTACGTACTCCCGAAATTTGCATATTTTGAAAAATCGGAAACGGGTATAGGGTCTAAAGATAAAACTGTATGCATTGCAAAAAAAGAGCAAAAAGATATTCCCTTCCCACTCGGAAATGGCGATTTGTGGGGATCGAACCCGCGATGGTCCGCCTGGGGGGCACTGGGGACAGCCACTAGTGGGCGCCGCCAGGTCCCAGGCGAACGACCCGGGTTCAATCCCAGCCCCCTCTCAAAAGCCGAATTTCTTTTTGCTCTTTTTTGCGAACATGCGGTTTGACCCTCTAGATGGGAGTCCAGGCCTTATTTTTCATAAATATTAGAATTTTTTCTTTTTGGCACCTTTTAAGCCCTGTTTTCAAGATGAAGGGTTGCTGTCTGCGCGCTGAATGCTACACCATTCGATGCAGAAAGTTTTTGCGCAGCTTTCTTTGCTATTTACAGCGCGCAGCCAACAACCCTTCACAACGAAAATCCCCAAAAAATGTTTTATGTACGCGATATTCCTATGTTCCGGACCTTTTCACGCCTTGCGATGTATTAGAGAAATGATCCCCATCCAAAATTACGTATTGGCACAAATTTTCAGCGAATTTCGTTAAGTAACTTCCAAGATAATTTTTGGGGGTCTGCAACTTCGACGTCCATTTAAACCCCCAAATTAAACTTTTTAAACTTTCAAAACTATGCAGCCCCACTAATTTGACCATGCTCTATCCGATGGCGTCAAAAAACGGGGTCGAGAAACAGACTGTGCCAAGCCTAGTTCGGGTGGCTCGCAAACGGCCTTTTAAATAACCGACCCCCGATAACCAGGAAGCACCGATCCTTTTATCAAAGCCCTCCATTTCTAGGCAAGCGAGTATCGTGTCCCGGTAGCGATGGCCATCAACGAGTACTGCCATGTGTGGTTTAAAGGAAGCGACACCACCCAGTGCGTTATTTTCTGTAAATGTAGTTATTTTTGATTTCAGAAAAGTTGTGCGGGTCTTCGGAACGGTGATGATCTCGTTCGCCGCCGCTTCGATACCGTTGCTGACCGATCTGAACAACGCGATTGAACCTCTCTCATTCCGGCTCGCCTCAACGGATAAAATCAAAGCTGTGCTGCCGAATAAGGAGGTATTTTTGTTAAACCGTTTTTTCACCAATGTCCCATTTCCAGTTCCTGATCACCACCGCCGGCGACGGCTACCGCTACTCGTTCGACAGGCAAGCCCTCGCCAAATGGCTACAAGCCCAACAAGAGTCCCGCCCGGGCACCCAGTTCTTCAACGCCGAAGTCCTCCGTTACGAGCTGAAAGAAGATGAAACACTCGAGCCGCCGCTGACCGTGCTCTCATACTGGAAAACAGAAGCCGAGACCACGGATATCTTCATCGAGTACCGACTCAACATTGGGTGCCCCGTGACGGCAACGCTGCTCAACGTCAGCCTGGCGACGATCGTCAACGGCGGCTGGAGAATGTGATTACGGACCCCCGGCGGATTGGTGAGGCTTTTTTGTTTTTCAAGGGACGGATGAGCTTATAGGGATTTTGTCGAAACTCGATTTTTGTGAAATTAACTTTGTCGGGATTGCATTTTGTCGAATTTGACTTCTTCGATATTTCATTTTGTCAAATTCAAGTTTTGGAAATTCTTTTTTGAAAATTTTAGTTTATCGACGTAGATTTTGTCGATTTACAATACAAAAGTGTGCATATAAACGTTGTCAAAAGTTGACGTGCTGATTTTTGACAACATTTCTAAAAATCTGAAATTCGAAAGTTTCTTAGCAAGCCTTTTCTCATCGTTTCCAAGATTAGGAACTTTTAGGCAAGCCGGCACTTCCACCCTATCCTGGCTGTTGACCGAAATTTCGCGAGCCGGACAGACGAACGGTTCTCTAAAAGCCCGGTTGCGACTCGCCCCTGGTGGAGGGCCAAGTACCCCGGCTCAAACCCACGTCTCATTTCATGTAAGTTTTACACGTAAAAATCAAATAAATACGTTTTCTTTTAGTGCGTCGATTCGTCCATCTCTGGCGCTTCCGTACAACTCGACCCATCTGACGTCTACCACCTGTCGATGGTCCGCCGGAAGCTCTTTGCCGGCAAATACTTTTGCGATCCGGAAGTGAAGAAATAATGTTTGAAATTACACACTGTATTTTTTTGCTGGTAGCCGCTGTATCAATGGCTACTCAGGTGCTACCCTCCCCCTCCTTATAATATTTCCCCCAAAGCCTCGACCGGTGACCCTAGCTGTGAACGTGTCTTTTTTTGTAAGTCAACCACTTTTTTGCTCAGTTCACCAAATATTCCGCCTATATATTTTCTCTCGCGAGCTTTTCATTTGGATACACGATTGTGATTCTGCGGAGCTGGACAGTGCTTTGGATTGATTTTGCTGATACTTGGCGAAATTTAACAAGGAGCTGTTTTGACCGTACTTGGCTTGACCGTGTTTTGACCGCATGCTGATTCTTGGACTTGAAAGCCGAAATAAAGATTATTACAGTTTGCAGAGGATACACCTACACGTTGCTTTGCTGGCTATTCTACCGACAAGGCGAATCGCAAAAATAATTATTACGGTGAAAGGTAGTTTCTCGCTTGAAAATCGATACAAAAACTGGTTCTGTTCTATTTCGCGGGGGGGAAAAAACTGTGCGGGGGGGAAAATATGCTTCGCGGAATCTTCCATCTTTTCGCTATTTTCTCGGAATTTTTGCAACGCCATTCGATAGAGCATCAAAAATATACTAAGAGTTTTTGTTTTAGCTAAAAATATCGTAATATAAAAAGTTATAGCAAAACAAAAAACTATTGAAACTGGTTCCGGAATGTTAGTTTTGGCATTTTCGCCATTTTTTTGATATTTTGAGCCTGTCATTCGATAGAGCATCAAAAAATATACTAAGAGTTTTAATTTCATCTAAAAATATTGTTTTATAAAATAGTTATAGCAAAAACAAGGTTTATTCGGTGTTTCCACATGGGATCGTGGAGTCGAAAGCTAGTTTTCGACATTTTCGATGACTTTCAAAAATTTCTTAAATGCCATTCGATAGAGCGTCAAAAAATATACTAAGATTTTTAATTACAACTCAAAATAGCATCAAATAAAAGAGTTATAACAAAAAGAAGAAAATTTTCCCCGCACAGTTTTTTCCCCCCCGCGAAATAGAACAGAACCCAAAAACTAATCCAGAATCCAGTAAAATCCTAGATGACGATTGCGAAAATTCCCAAACTTGGTAATCTGTGGCTTGGCGATGCAGACGCGGCCCGAGATAAGGACTGGCTGACAGAACAAGGTAATTTTTATAGAAGATTTTCAGTCCATTTATTTTAGGAATCAGCCTAATCTTGACCATCACCGCAAATCGGCTTGAAGAGAGTGAACGATTTCCGGTACTTCTAGTATTCTTTGGCTGTATCCGTGCTTTAGGGGCTTCGCTACGAACACTTCAATGCCGTCGACTCCGAGTCCGAATACCTGGTCGGCATCTTTGACCGGACGAGCGCGATAATTGAAGGTACAATCATGGTTTTGAATTTTGAGAAAACTGTTTAGCCGCTGCCACAGTTTCCGATGCATTGTTGGTGCACTGTGAGGCCGGAATGTCTAGAAGCGCAACGCTGTGCTGTGCTGCGCTAATCAAAAAGTGATTTTCCGAGTCAACCCGCAATCAATAAACATATTTTAGCCATCATTACACTGCCGCCGATGCGCTGCAATACTTGGAGGAGTGCAAACCGGATGTGAAGCCAAATACTGGTAGTCTAGCCATTCAAGAGAGACCGGAATTTCAGGCTTCACCCTCCAGCTGAAGCTCTATGAGCGTATGCAGATCCCCGCAACCAGCCAAAAGGATGTTGAAGGAATGGGCAGCTCAATGGCGAGGATAGCGGGGACGGTTAGTTTTTAGCTTGTATCGAAAACCGGACCTATTTTAGGCCCTCTCCACTCAACGCTCCTTCTTCTGCGCCAAATGCCGGACGGCACTTTTTGAAGAAGCCGACATTTATAAACATTTTGAGAGAACGAGGGTATGCATTATTTTGTCGAAGAATTTCGGTCTTCTAGCACTATGAGGAGCCCGACAAAATATGCACAGGCCTCATCGTTCGCCAGCTTGATTGGATGGAATGCATGGATTATGCTGGAAAGGTATATTTGCGACGCACTATTAACTTTTATTCACCCCAGGTCCACTGCCCGAAATGCAACGAGAAACTCGGCCATTACTGCTATGAGCCCAGGGAATGCGGTGACTGCAAGGCGACCATACATGTCTGCCACTTTTAGTTTGAAGAAATTGTAAGAATTTAGCATTCCCCCTCGATCGCCATCACGCCGGCGAAGCTTAGGACAAAGATACCAGCGATTTGATTGGAAGATGTTGTCTCCTTATTTTATTGTTGCTGCTTCATTGCTCATTGTTATTTTTACAGCTTTTTGGATAAATTCTAAGTACCGGCCTTGTAATTAGCACAATTCCAAACAAAGGTTTTGAAAAGAATGATTCCAGGGATGCCAAAAACACGGAAATTAAAATTTTGGCTCAAATGAATGAAAAATTAAAATGTGGAAGTCCGAGGGGATGTCTTGTGAAAAATCTGTCATCTGATCAGCGCCCGTCTACTTCGATCGGCAATGTCGGACCGGAGCAAGAGCCTCAAGAACGTCGAGTCAGGCGAAGATGCCGACGATGATGCTCAGGGTAAGACTTTGCTTTCTCGCTTTTGGAAAGCAACTTCTAAATCCTTAATCTACTTTTTTAGGACGTGAGCGCTTCGGCTCTCGATGGGCGTACCTGATGACGGCCGTCGGATACTCGGTCGGACTCGGCAACATTTGGCGCTTTCCAGCCATCGCCTATAAAAATGGAGGAGGTGCATTTGGCTTTTATCCTCCTTGAGCCAAATTCACCTTGAGGCGCCTTCCTGATCCCCTACTTCACCTGCACCGTGTTATTCGGCATGCCGCTCTTCTACCTCGAGGCGTTCGTTGGTCAGTATACGCAGACTGGCGTCAACCACATCTTCTACAAGTACATGCCGGCGATGCAGGGTAGGCGGAGTTCATCTATCCGAATACATGCGTCAGGGCTCGGTTGGGCGATGACCTTCTTGAGCCAGCAGGTGAACGTCTACTACCTGGTGGTCGTCGGCTGGTCGGTCATCTATCTGTGAGTGTTTTTTTAGCTTTTATCCTATTTTTTTCTGCTTTTTTTAACTCGGAAATTTGCTTTTTTACTGCCATAAAACCGTGGTTCCAGTTCGGATCTCATCACCGGCCGCAGCCACTACTGGACCGAGTGCGGAAATCCGTGGAATACACCCGGTAATTAACAATTCATGACAAATCATAGTTTTAGATTGCCTTCCGGTTTCCGGATATGGCAACTGCACCCCGCCAAAACACGGACAACCCTTCGTCACGCAGAACGACGTGTGTTTCTACGGACTGGACGCTCTGAACGCGTCACGCCGCTTGCGTGTGCCCACCGAAGAATATTACGAGTACGCTTACGCCTAAAAACGCACAATTTCCCCCATAGGGAATACATTCTCCTTCGCTCGAAGAACATCGGCGACGGGCTGTTCGAGATGAATTGGAAGTTGTTTTGTGGGTTCCAATTTCTTTGACTCATTTAATTTTCTTTAGTTGCGATGGTGTTCATCTGGACGTTGTGCGGGTTGATCGTCTGGAAAGGCGTGAAGATGATGGGTAAAATCGCTTACGTCACAACGTTGTTGCCCTACATCATCGTTGGTAAGTTCTTTGGGAGATACGGCGTTAAAAACTTGTTTAATACTTTTCTTTACTAAAAAAGACGCTGAATTCAGGTTCAAAATTCAGGAATCTTCTTCGTACATGGCTTCTTCCTCCCCGGTATGGAAAAGGGGCTGTCCAAGTTCCTCATCCCCAATCTCGACAAAATCTACGAGCTGAGCGTTGGTTTCCCATCGTTGAGAAATGTACGTTTTTACAGACCTGGAAAGAAGCTGTCCACCACACCTGCCTGAGCATCACCATCGGCACCGGCGGCGTGCAGGCGATGGGCTCGTATAATCCCAGGCGTCACAACTCCTTCCGAGTACGTTCCTCTTCCAAAGCCAACCGTAAAATTAACAAATTCAGGACTCCTGGCTCGTCGTCGGCGCCGACGCGTTCATGTCGATTGTCGGTGGCATTGCCGTTTTCACGACGCTCGGCTATTTGTCGGTACTCTCCGGCAAGGAAATCGAGGATTTATCGACCGCCCGTAGGTCCAACTTGCCCTCAAAAAAAACTTATTCTCCAGACTTTGGCCTAACGTTCGTCACCTACCCCCAGGCCATGTCCCAAATGACGTTCCCCTGGTTATGGGCGTTCCTCTTCTTCTTCATGATGCTACTGCTCGGCGTGTCCACCGTCATTGGTAAGTAGTAAAATAACAAAAAAATTGGAAATTGATCACTCCAGTCGACATGCAGACGATCATCGCGGCGTTGGTCGAGAATTGGGGGTGGCTGAAGGAGCGCGAATGGCTGGCCAGAGTCGGTGTCGTCCTTGCCCTCCTCGCCGGCAGTACAATCTCATGCACCAAAGTGGGGCAAAAGTGAAAGTATCGTACCGTACCGCAACCATTCAGGCTGGCTGCTATTTTGTGACCCTGATGGACGAATGCTGTGGAGGAGTGGCGCTCGGGCTCATCATCCTCCTCGAGCTTATCCTTGTCTGCCACATCTATGATCGTGGGTTTTGATACTTCCGATCATACGTGTCTTACTTAGGCTGGGGCAACCATCGCGACGACCTCAAGACCATCTTCGGCAGTCCGAATGGACTCTTCGGGTTAGCGATGTTTTTGAATTGTCGATGTATCCTTTTTAGCACTTGGTTCGGCAAATCGGGACTCCTCTACTGGCTCTCATGGAAGTTCCTGGCCCCTGTCTTCTGCTTGGTGATCATCTACAACGCTGGCCAGTTCCCGTCGATGACATACGGGGGCCGTACGCCTCGTGAAGATAATATCGAGGACGTCAACAACCCCTACAAGTTCGAAGAGATGGCAAAAAAAGCAAAAAAAATTTCCAGCCCTCACAAATACGAGTACCCGCCGGAGGCGAACCTCTTTGGGTACATCTGGGGCAACCTGTGCTTGCTATTCATCCTCGGCTTTGGCGCCTACAACGTCTACCGCGCTTCGCAGGACGGGGTGATGCGCAAAAGATATTTCTCAAATTTGTGTAGGACTGGCGGGATGCGTTCACCCTCCACCCCTCGCATCCGTCATACGCGCGCCTTTACGGCAGCACGGATGCGGCTACGGAGCAGGAGCGAGCCAGCCTGGCTTCGAAGTCCTCTCCCGCAGCTTCACCAGAGGGTAAGTCCTAGATTACCGTAAAAAGGCATGACCTTTTGATAGAAAATACCTGCTATGTTTTAGGAACCGAGAGCCAATCCCAATCTCAATCGAAGTCGGCGGCTGCCCGCTGAAACGCCCCCTCAGATCTCCCGATGTCGTACCCCGCCTGCCAGCCCGCCCCCACCCGAATAACGGCCATTCTCACAATCATTTTGCCGATCTGTACATGCCTTTTGCGAATAAATAATCCGGCACTGACGTTGTGGCACATATCATGAAGATGAAACGACGGCGGCATTAACGTCAGACATTATGAAAAATTAGGTTTCCAAAGGGATTGCATGAATAATATGAATTTCAAAGCCTAGTTGAAGCTTCAAAAATTTTCCATCTTGATCGTCGCTCTGCTGCTCCGATAGGGGATGTCGGATCAAAGCAAGAGCCTGAAGAACGTCGAGTCCGGCGAAGGTGGCGACGATGATGCGCAGGGTCAGATTTCAGTTTTCCAACTTTCAGAAGACAATTCTAGAGCGATGATCAACTTTTTTAGGTCGTGAGCGCTTCGGCTCCCAATGGGCGTATCTGATGACGGCCATCGGGTATTCCGTCGGCCTCGGCAACATTTGGCGCTTCCCAGCCGTCGCCTATAAAAATGGAGGAGGTGATTTTTGCTTCTACGCTGTTTTGGATGGCCAAATTTACCTTCAGGCGCCTTCCTGATCCCCTACTTCACCTGCACCGTGCTGTTCGGCATGCCCATTTTCTACCTGGAATCTTTCGTCGGGCAGTATACGCAATCTAGCGTCCACCGCATATTCCACAAGTACATGCCGGTGATGCAGGGTTAGAAAAGGGAGATTTTTTGACAGCCGATTTAGGGCTCGGCTGGGCGATGACATTCTTGACGCAACAGGTGAACGTCTACTACCTGGTGGTCGTCGGCTGGTCGGTCATCTACCTGTGGGTGGCTTTGCGACTTTTATTAAACTTGAAGCTTGAGATTTTATTGCTGTGAAACCACGCTTTTTTCAGCTTTCAGCCTTGTTATTTAACTTTCTTCTCTTTCTTACGAAAAACCGTTCTTTCCAGCTGGGACCTATTTACCGGCCGCAGCCACTACTGGACCGAGTGCGGGCATGAGTGGAATACAGCCGGTAAATCCTAATTGTATAAAAAAATGTCGTTTTAGATTGCCTCCCGTCGGTGTCCGGATATGGCAACTGCACGGCGCCAGCCGACGGCGAGCCTTTCGTCACGCAGAACGACGTGTGTTTCTACGGACTGGACGCTCTGAACGCGTCACGCCGCTTGCGTGTGCCCACCGAAGAGTATTTCGAGTAGTCTTGCATAATAAAAACTAAATACTCGTTTAGGGAGTACATTCTACTGCGCTCAACGGACATCAGCGAGGGGCTGTTCGAGATGAACTGGAAGCTTTTCGGTGCACAGCTTTCCCGCCATTTTTACTGTTTTTAGTTGCGATGGTGTTCATCTGGTCGCTGTGCGGGTTGATGCTGTGGAAGGGCGTTAGTGTGATGGGCAAGATTGCCTACGTCACCGCGTTGTTGCCCTACGTGATTGTTGGTGCGTTGTTTGGGGTCTTTAAACGGTATCAATTCGTTTAGGTATCTTCTTCTTCCACGGCCTCTTCCTCCCCGGCATGGGCAAAGGACTGTCAAAATTCATCGTGCCCAACCTCGACAAAGTCTTCGAGCTCAGGGTGTGTTTGAGAAAACGTATGTTTATACTTTTTCCTAGACTTGGAAAGAAGCCGTCCACCACACTTGCATCAGCCTAACCATCGGCACCGGCGGCGTGCATTCGATGGGCTCGTACAATCCGAAACGGCACAATTCTTTCCGAGTACGCTACGATACTCCTCTTTTAGTTGTCTTTAGGACTCCTGGGTGGTGGTGAGTGCCGATGCATTCATGTCGATCGTCGGCGGGGTCGCCGTCTTCACGACGCTCGGCTACTTGTCGGAGCTGACCGGCAAGGAGATCGAGGATTTGTCGACGTCTCGTAAGTTTAGATAACTCGAAAAAGTCCACTTGCTTGTCCAGACTTTGGCCTAACATTCGTCACCTACCCCGAGGCCATGTCTCAAATGACGTTCCCCTGGTTGTGGGCGTTCCTCTTCTTCTTCATGATGCTGCTGCTCGGCGTGTCGACAGTCATGGGTTCTGTCAATCGGAGCGCTTCGGAACTGCTGATTTACAGTCGACATGCAAGCCATCATTGCGGCGCTGATCGATAGCTGCGATTTCCTGAAGGAGCGCGAGTGGCTGGCCCGAGTCGGTGTCATACTGGCCCTCCTCGCCGGCAGCACGGTGTCGTGCACCAAGGTGGGCATGAGGTGCGAGCAGCGGATTGTATACTTTCAGGCTGGCTGCTATTTTGTGACCCTGATGGACGAGTGCTGTGGGGGTGTGGCGATGGGCCTTTTGATCCTGCTCGAACTGATTCTCGTCTGCCATATCTATGATCGTAGGTTTACACTCCGCCATCAAACTTTTGGGGTTCCAGGCTGGGGCCGCCACCGTGAAGACCTGCAGAACATCTTCGGACGGCCGAATTGGATCCTTGGGTTGATGAACATACATGCTCGAGAAACAAATTTTTTAGATCATGGTTCGGCAAATCGGGACTCCTCTACTGGTTGTCGTGGAAATTCTTTACCCCTATCTTCTGCTTGGTGATCATGTACAACGCCGGCCAGTTCCCGGAGGTGACATATGGCGGTCGCAAGCCCCGTCTGGATTACCCCAAGGATGCGGAGAATCCATACAAGTAGGCCAAGATTGTAAACGGGATTTTTGTAGCTTTTGGAAATTTTTGATTGCTGGAAACGTATGAAAATTCGAAAATGATGACTTTTCTGGCCATTTTTCATACTTTTTGACCTAGAAGTCAAAAATTTTCGAAAATTCATAATTTTTTATTAGCTTTTCATATTTGAAAACTTTTTATATATCGCCCCCCGCTAAAAATCCCGTGCCAACGATTTTTTAGCCCTCACAAATACGAGTACCCGCCGGAGGCCAACCTCTTCGGATACATCTGGGGCAACCTATCCCTTGTCTTCGTGCTCTGCTTTGGCGCCTACAACGTCTACCGCGCGGCGCAGGACGGGGTGGGTGCAAAAGCTCTTGTAATCCAAAAAAAAAATGCCTATTTGCAGAATTGGCGCGACGCGTTCACCCTCCACCCCTCGCATCCGTCATACGCGCGTCTGTACGGCAGCGCGGATGAGGCTACGGAGAAGGAGCGAGCCAGCTTGGCTTCGAAATCTTCTCCAGCAGCTTCGCCAGAGGGTAAGTCCTAGATTGCCGTAAAAAGGCATGACCTTTTGATAGAAAATACCTGCTATGTTTTAGGAACCGAGAGCCAATCCCAATCTCAATCGAAATCGACGGCGGCCCGCTGAAACGCCCCCTCAGATCATCCGATGTCGTGCCCCGTCTCCACCCGAATAACGGATATTCTCATATTAATATTGCCGATATGTACTGCCTTTTGCAAATAAATAATGCGGCACGGCACTCGCAACACATGGCAGGAAAAACCCTAAAAATTACGATAAAACCACATAATTGCCCCACAATTTGCATGGCAACTTCTACACCTCCGCCACAAAATAACCACCGAAAACGAATCATTTTTGTATACAGTTTCTACCTGCCCACTCTGTTAATGACTTTTTCTGTATTACCATTCATTGAAATCGTAAGTGAGCCGGCCGAACTAAAAATCTGACATTCCACCAGCTCGTCGCAAACGCTCTAATCGTACTCGGGTTGATGATGTGCCGCGACGACAAGAAAAGCTACCCCGCTGCGTGGTATTCTTTGCAAATTCCAGGAAAACCCGAATTTTCAGTAACCCCGGGACCCCGCCAACGCCCGTAACGCCACCCCCCGAGATTCTGCTCGTCGGCACGGGCACGGAAGAGGACGATACGCTTCGGCATGCTTTAATTTTTGTTGTATCGACCCAGAAAGCGCAACAAATCGTGAAGCAATTAAAATTCCCATTTAGCAATGTGGCCAGTCTGAGGGAAGACGAGAGCCTCAAAAAGCCGCGTGGCAGGCCGCAGGTTTGGATTTGTTGGTTGCGAAATTACATCGATATTAATCGATCTTAATCTTTATCCGCTTTTCCAGAGGCACCAGATGGGCAGCAGAAGCAAGTCGCGCGAGCCGCTCTTCAGCTAGACAAGAATCCGAATCTATTAACCCGTTAACCGCGAATAAATTGTATCCCCATCCAATTGTATAAATGCCTTGTTTTTATGAAGATAAAGAAAAAGAAAACACGAGAAAAAGTTCTCATTTCACTTTTTACATGTTTTTCCATCCATTTCCGCCACGCTCCGAAAAATTCCGCAACTATGCGCCAGAACGGTTGAATTCTATTTAGCATCTACGCGGCACAACGGCGGAAGCGCCAAAATTACCATGCATTCCGCATTTTTACTCAACTCTCTCGTCCCTTTCCACATTTTTTACTTGGGTGACGCGGTCGGCGTCTGCTTTCTGTATTAACGAATGATGAACGATGGTGTCCCTGATGACGATGATGATTTGAACCTGGTAGATTTTTACAGATGTCCATGAGTATTCTTTTCAGCGTCGCGAGGAACGTGTGAAACCAGGGTTCTGGCAGCAGTGCTTGATGGCTGTGAAGGTGAATTGTTTATCTTTAATTCCTTACTCTTTTTCAGGGATGCGGACTTTTCTGTTACCTGGCCTGTCCGCCGATCCCGGAACATGTTGCGAGAAAGGTGATTTTCATTTTCGATTAACGCATCATTTTTAGTTTGCCTTCCACCCACCACCTCGCGGCGAAGAATACATCTTGAGGCGAAGTGACAAGCCCACCGAATGGACCACGGATGCCAGACAGGTATTCAAGTAGTATCGCTATTTAGTTCATGTCTTTTTTAGGTCCATGGCAAACCTTTCTACATAGAGCTGACGGCGGCTGGTGGCCGAAAATCGGAAAGCCAACGCGATTCCCCTGAAAAGTAATGGTTTTTACCGGATTCTCAACTGACCTCTGCCATCTAGCGTCAATCTCCGCAGCCGGTGCAAATTCTTCACGGTTGAGACTCGCCGCAAAAACACCATCGTGGCTGTGCACGCTAAGCCTCGCATGCTGAGGGATGAGCATCAGGTACACGGGCCTCGGCTTTTCCATCCTTTTCTTAGGTCGTCATCTTTGCGCAGCCCAATTCCACGGACCTTGGCTGGTGGACGGCTCCGGTCAGCTCGAACGTGATGCATATGGCTGACCGATTCGCTTGCGATGTGGTGGCCTTTGACTATTCCGGGTACGACGGGATTGTGTCTTGAAACTGATTTGCTTTTCTAGATTCGGATGCAGCTCGGGATACCCATCCGAGGGCAACATCTACAGCGACATCACGGCTGTCTACGCACATGTGCGCCAGACAAGGCCACATGCAGAGGTACACCGTTGATTACAACTGCTCAATACCGCTGATCAGATCATCCTGATGGGCTACAGCATTGGCACCACATGCGCTGTCGACTTGGCGAGCACCCGACCGGCAGGGCTTACTGGTAATTATTTTTTAGCTAGATGTGGAACTGTTTTAGGTGTGATCCTCGTCGCCCCGTTCGCCTCTGGGATGCGCCTGTTCCTGGCCCCGGAAACCGTCGAGTCGGGCGGCTCCTTCTGCCTGCAGCTCGACCGCTTCAAAAAGTATCGTCGACGTCCTTGGCGTTCAAGTCGTCGTTCCAGTGTCGATAAGGTGGCCCAGATCGACGTGCCAACGCTGATCTGCCACGGCAACGACGACGTGACGACACCGGTCAGCCATGGAAAGGTGAGTGAATTTTCCATTGTTGAGTTTGTTGTCCAGGTACTGCAATCTCGTCTGAAGCACCCAGTGCCGATGTTGATCATGCATGGCGCGGACCATTCCTCAATTCTGAACGAGCGCACCAGTGAAACAATGGCCAGGATCAACCGGTACGCTTTGCGCAAGTTTCGTTTTCAATGCATTGTTTAGCTTCCTCCGCCACGAGACATCCGGCAGTCGACCAAAGCCTCCAGAGTACATCTCGAACATGATCCTCAACCCGGAGCCTATCGTCGTGGTCGCCGATGACGACTGCAAGTCGGGCGGCCAGGGCACTTCCGTCGTGTCGATGACCGAAATTGATCTGCGCACTGAACCGAAAGCATCCGACGATCGCATCCCCATCAAGTATTGAGCACGTTGTGCATGATCTTTTCTCTTGTAAAGAGCCTGTGATTGTCTGTATTGGTATTATGCGATAAATAGTGCGATCCGGCAGCTATTGTTTTGGCTCCTAGGCAGCGTTGATTGGCGCATTATTCCACCTGTAACGTGCAGGTGGGAACTTTGGTGGTGAACGTCCATTAGAGGGTCGGGGGGAAAGGCCCCGCTGTCCCATTGTTTGGGGCGGCTCGTGTGTCAGCGTATCCGGGCCGCTGTCTGCGCCCTCCCCAGTTTGCCCGCTATTGACCATCGTTCTCCGCGTCCGGTCAAGCCATTCTGACTCACCGGCGTGCAAGTAAAAACTTCTTTTCAACATTTCGTAACGATTCAGTAGCTATCAAAAAGCAAAATTTTATTTTGAAATTTTTTAGCTTATCACATCCTTTTCAAAAGCGCAGGGCGCTTGAATTTATCCCTTTTCTAAACGCATTTTTACAGCTGATCTTGGCGAAATGGAAGCCGTGACGCGAAATGCCGATTGGGGATTTTTACAGCGAAAGCCCTATGGAACGCTAATGGCTCTGCAAACGGTAAGTCTTGTAGAAGCCATACCTTGGTGTTGGCGATATAACACAGATTGATCATTGAGCTAACGCCGTCATTTCCAGGTACTCGCATTCGCCCTCTTGGTGTTGACCGCCGTCGCCCCTTACAAGTATGATGGCGCATATTGGGCAAGCGGCATCTCCGGCACCATCTTCCTCAGCTCGTTGCTGTACAACCTGCTGCACGTCTTCCGGCTTCAGAACAAACTGCTCAACATTGGCACCGCGACGCTTTATTGTCCGGCTACACTTATTGTAAGTCATTCGCTCTACAGAAACGTTCTTATTTTTCTAGATCTTCGTCATGTCGGTCATCTTCGGGCTGTGTATGTGCTTCCCGTTGCTCACGTACTTGATCGACAGCATCGATTCGCTGCGCTACCAATTCCGGCACATCCTCTTCACCTTCATCGGGCTGGTGAGCTGAAATTATGTTTCTAGTCCCATTTTTTAGCTTCTTGTCGCCGGTCAGGTCTTTGTTAACCTCTATCTGGCGATCCTTCTCTTCCGTGCCGCGCCGAATTCGCAGGTGTTGAAGCTGTCAACGCTGTACATCGAGGGTAGGCCTGGTTTTCTTTCCGTAAACGAAATTCCCTTTTGGATGTTAAGTTCCACATACATCTTTTGATTTAGGCTCGAAGATCGAACCGCTGATGCCTGGACCGACGTACAGCTCCCCAACAGCCGCTCATCCTCCTCCACATCCGCAATTTACTTTGTAAAGCTCGGATTGCTCGTCATAATCTACGCTTTTTCTTTCCCCTAAAAGCGAATTGTAAGCAGCTCTCCAAAGGCCCATCTCTGATAGAAAATCAACGATTCTGTGATATGCTTGTTACCTTGTGCGTCCCCAAGCGCTTCCATTCGCACATTCCCTACCGGTTTTCCTCTTTCATTCGACGTATCTCTTGCCATGTCCATTTTAGCGTTGTTTTGGTGCTACGACAATAAAGGTTTCTGCAGAAAAATATTGTGTAGATAAAGCTTGCAAAATTTTGAATTGATAATTAGACTTAAAATTTGAATCCTTTCCTACTCTGATTTTTTCTCGGATGTAACTTAAACGCCTCGTCATTTTCCGAGTATTCAACATGGATTCCCGTGCGTGGAGTACCAAGTTAGCAGGTATCGAATCTGGGATATCAGCGAGTCTCGACATTTCTGGTGCCTTTCCTTTCCTTGGCGGCCTGGATTTGGACTTTCTCCGGCGCAAGCCCTATGGATTGTTGCTGACCATCGAGCTCGTGAGGTTTTTTTAAGAGCTCGAGTAAGACTCCCGAGAAACACCGGGAGTTTGAGACAGAGGGATCTGGAGTTGAGCCGGAGCTTGTTCAAACGTTCATGCTAAGCACAAAAGAGTTCAAGCTACTTCAGGCGCTCACGGTGCTCTGGTGGGTCACCGAGTGGCAGTTCCCGCGCAGATGCGACGGCCCGGTGAAGAGTATGCTATCCCAGTACTTGATAGCCGTCGCGATCCCGCTCCTCTTTATTCTGCTGCACATCTACCGCGTGCAGCACAAGTTCATTTGGTTCGATGACGTCAAGATCTTCATTCCGCTGATGTTCAGCGTGGGGGAATCGCTGGCTGGCGAATTGGCGGACACGTTCCGTTTAGATGCTCACCTACAAGTGTTTCTATCTGATGCTGATCTGGGCAATCTATTGCCGCGTGTTGGACGTCTGGGCAGATTGGGCATGCGGTGCCCACTTTCTGCTGCCGTCTTTCGTCAGGATTGTACGTGTTTTTTGCTTTTTACTTTACTTAACTTTTTACGAAACTGAAAATGTCAATAGACAGTGTTTTAGTAGTGTTTTTAGTAATATATAACTATATTTAAACTAGAAAATCTATCGAAAAACTTTTAAAAATATTGAAAAAGCCGAAATTTGGTCTAAAATTCGGCCATTTTTGGTCGAAAAATCAATATTTTTGTATTTTTAATAAAAGGTTATAAGGTTTTGACGCTTACCAATAGCACAAAGCGTTTTTTCAGAGCGCACTGGCCCTGTTGCTGTACGTGCAGATGCGCTTCCTCTACATCGCCTGCAAGTCGATCGGCTGGGTGCGCGGGTTCCCTGAGAGGTGTTACCAGCTGTGCATCGCGCGCACCGACGGTCAGCTGTGTCGATAGAAATTTATATCTAAGATAAAACGCCGAGTAGCGTATCTATAATTATAAGTGAGAATCCGTATAACCTACCTAATTCTGCGGATCATTCCTGTTACAGGCTCCGAGATCTACGACTTCACCGACCCCTCCTTCATCCAGGCCAACAGCCGCGCCAGACGCTATTGAGCCGAGCCGTCGGTGCGGAAGAGCCTGAATTTCCGGTTTCTCGCTGCCGTGGACGAGCTACAGTACACATTATGCTCCATTTGCTTGGCTTGGGATTGATATGCTTTTCGTGTTTTTGGATAAACATTTTTGGGCGTTTGTTGTCGACTTTTTTGTATGATGCACGTTGTTTTAGTTGTTTCACCAGGGTTGAAAAGCCGCTTCGCGACTTTTCAACCCTGGCCTCTCTTCGGGGTCCTTTGATACACGGGCACTTTGCATACTATAATGTGCATTAATTTTACGAATTACGTTAGGGATAGAATGATCCGAATTAATCCTCATATGCAAATTAGGCCATTTCCATATGTTTTTAAATCGCTAAAATAAGGCATAAAAAATCATTTTAGTAAAAATCTGGGTATATGTCGGCTACGCGGGCGGGGGGATTTACGCGGGGGACGGACAGGCAGGCCTTTTTGGATGTTTTCGTTATTTTCTCGGAATTTTTGCAACGGCATTCGATAGAGCATCGAAAAATATATTAAGAGTTTTTTTTTAGCTAAAATTAGTGTAATATAAAAAAGTTATGGCAAATACAAAAATAAGCTTTGAAATTCGGTTTGAGCCGCTGTTTTTCGATATTCGCGCTATTTTTTTGGACATTTTAAAGATGCCAGTCGATAGAGCATCCAAAAATATACTAAGAGTTTTAATTTTAGCTCAAAATAATGTAATATAAAATAGTTATAACAAAAACAAGTATTAAACGTTGTTTTCATGGAGGATATAGAAGGAAATCAAATTTTCGACATTTTCGACATTTTTACAAAATTTCTTTAATACCATTCGACAGAGCGTCAAAAAATATACTAAGAGTTTTGTTTGTAGCAAAAAGAAACGAAAAAAATAGTTAGCTCGGCCCCAATAGTCCGTCCCCGCGTAAATTCCCCCGCGTAGCCGACATATACCAAAATCTGATAAGCGCGCAGTAATCTACGCCCTCGATTACCCCTAAACACTTTACTCCTGAACCATAAAATCCTCTTTTCCTTCGAGTTATGGCTGGAACCCGGGTTTTTATGCAAAGTGTCCACACACACACAGAAACTATTTTTTTATATATAGTAGGATTAGCTTTCTAAATTTTATTGTTATTTTTATCATAAAAATTCGAAATTTTTGGATGCTTATTTTCGACTTTGTTTTACGAGATATCTGGTCTCTACGCTTTTGCCAAAGCTTTCTAAATATTTATTCCATTTTTGTAAAGAAATTCTAGATTATTGGGTGTTTTCGGCGTTTCAGGCCTAGATAACGAATATCTGGCTTTGGTGGTAAATGTCGCAGAATTTATGCCGTTTTGTTCCGGAAATTCGGTATTTCACTAGTTTTCGAAACTTTTTACCCTACGTTTTGTTTCTTCCTTTTAAAATCATCTAAAAGTTTTTCACGGCTTTTTTTGCGGAAGCTTCGCATTTTTGGGCACTAGTTTTTGCTGATTTTTTTGCAATATTTTCTTTTTTTCTTCGAAATAATCTAAACATTTATTTCATTTTGCACAGAAATTAGGACAGTCAAAATTCTGAAAAACAAACAAACAAACAAAACACGTGTGGTCACAGTTTAAAGTTCGCTTGGGGAGGGGATGTTTGGTAGTAAAGATGACGCAGGGTTACCCGGGCAATTTGTGAATAGTTCTTTTTAGGATATCTACATCGATAATACATAGGCTTGGTAATACAATAGAAATTACGTTAAGAAGGATCAGAATAATCACCTAACTGAATATCCGCAGCGCAAGAAAGGCCTGACCCTGTTAGAAAGAATTAAATTTAGCTGCTTTGGCATTAGCGGGGGGGGGGGGCTAATTTTTCCTATAATTATTGTCACGTTTTAATGGACTTTTTTGGTCAAATTTAGGTATATTTCAAGTGTAAAAAGTTTCTAAAACGCTTAGAAAATTTTGAAATTTGCTCGAAATTGTTTATTTTTATGTCTTTCAAACAAAAACAAAAAATTCTTGTTTTCACGCCTAGTAATTGTAAAAATTGCACGATTAATTTCAGTTTATTTTAGGAATTTTGCATCTGAAAGAAAAGGTTTACCCGATAATGCGAAAGCACCTAAATTTGTCTGTTTTAAAGTTTTAGAAACCGGGTTTCAATTGTACAAAGTAGATGATAAGTGGAAAAATTGAAAAGAAATAGTACGTAGCAAATTGTGGATTTTCCGAAAGCCTAGCATTTGCCGGGCTCCTTGTCCTGCTTGAAGACGTCGGTCTGGGTGTTAGGTGAAGATGGGGTCACGCTTTCCGGGATCGGCGCCAGGCTGAGGGTGTCGACTCCTAATTTTTAGGTTTATTTGGAGCTGGTCTTTTGCTTACCCAAGGAGCTGGAGTACTCGCCGAAGGAGGACTTGCGCCTGGGGAGCATCGGCTCGGAGAGGCCGCGCTGCAAGCAGCCCGCGCCAAGGCGGCGAGTTCCCTAAAAATTTATCGGTTTCTTTGAGGTTACAGAAGTACTGTAGCTTTATTTTTATTTTAAAAATAATTTAAAGGTTTTTGTTAAAATAATGCAGAAAGTGTCGATTTTTTCATTAAAATTTTTAGAAATTTTTAAGGTTTTAGGTATTTTTATAAGGTTTTAGATTCAAAAGAACCCATTTAAACTACGTGTTTCTCTGCTTCAACTTACCCTGGGGGACATTGACTGTTGGTGCAGCAGCGATAAGCTCCGCCTGAAGGCTAGGTCGATGATCGGCATCGCGTACGGCGAGCGGGCCGATTGGCTGGTGGCCGGGGTCTGAAGCGGAATGATAAATTAGGAAACATCGACAAAAATATCCGCAAAGTTTTATGTTAACCTCCCACGACCCACCTCATCAAGCTCGGCCTCCTCGCTGCTCTCGCGGATCTCCTCGAAAGAGCTGCCCACGGAGCGGATGCGCTCGTCGCGGCGCGGGATTGACGTGCCAGGGTGGACCTGGGAATTTCGAGTTTAATTTTGCGAAAAAGTGATGATTTTAATGTTTTATCTTGAAAAAGCATGGATTACGATATGTGATTTTCTTAAACCGACCTCGTTGACAATCTGCGGTTTCCTGGCGGGCACGCTCCGCCGGTTCGGGTCGTTGCCAAAAGTCGGCGATCGCTCGGAGAGTGGTCGGAATGGGATCCGCGTCTCAGTGGCGGTCATTTTGGGTCGTGTTCTGGAAATAGACAGTATAATAAAAGGTAGAGCGAGAGAGAGAGAGAGAGAGAGAGAGCAGGAATACACAAAGGAAAGAAGATAACGAGAAAATTCACTTCCAAAATTTCTCGAAACGCTCTGCGACACTAAAAAAAGCGCTACCCACTTCCAAAAATCCTCCGGAATAGCCGTATCAATCCGGAATTCAAGAGCTAGAGCGAATCGGCTATTCCGGGGGCCTCTGGGAGAATTCCGGACCAAAAATAGCCGCCATTTTGCTGACGCAATTTTTTTTCCGGAAAAGTATCCCCGAAAACCGGGGGGAATTCATTAATATCCGATTTCCACCCTCCGTTTCATCAAAAGTCAGCTGCCAGCATTAACGGCACGATTGGCATCTGCCGCTTTATGCCCTGGGGCTCAAAAAATCCCGGGCCCCGGGTTTTCCCACGTTTTAGGCCGGCGCGAAAATGCGTCACCCGCGGCGGCGCCTGGGGTCAGAGTTTGGGATTTTGGCGTGTGTTGATTTTCGGGGATGGCGTGTGGTGATGTCGTGGGAGCGGGAAATTTATATAAACAGCGGAAGTGATAGCGGGAGCAGGTTTAGGATGATAATTAATGCGCAACACTAATAGTTTTAAATTGTGAAAAACATAGAAAAATGAAATTTACAGAAAAGAAATGATTTTATCTTCTTCAAAATATCAATAGCAGTTCTAAAGCAAAAAAAGCGGCCATGATCGAAATTCCCGTTGAAAACAGCGCAGAAAAATTTGCCGATCAAGCCCATAAAATTTTAAACGTTGAAAAAAGACGGAAAATACTAAATTCTGATTTTTGTAACTAGTTCAACTCTTAAAAACGCGCTTTAAAGTTTAAATCCCAAAAAACGGGTTCTACATTTGAGTAGGCCGATTTTATAGGCCAGTCCCAAGCGCAAGAATTCCATAACTGACGCCATTACTAAAAATCCAACTCCGCTAAAAAAACGTAGCGCCGAACCAAATGTTTTGTCTGCGAGAAAGGGGGAGCATCGACTCGCCGCTGGTCCCAAGTGGAAAATAAAAACCTCAAAACGAAGAATAAGCGCCGAACAAAGTTTGAAAAAAAAAAAAAGGTTTTGAGGGGGATGAGAATTGGAGGAGTGATCTGGCATGGAAATGACATGGGCTATTTTGCAAAAGGGGGCTCAAAACGCTAAAAATGGTCTCGGGATTCGGGATGATGTGGTGAAAGTGAAACCATCGAGATTTGCTTGCAAAAACATGGGAAGATTTAACCAAGAAATGGTTACGGTCCTAAAAATCGGCAGAAAATAGGTTCAAATGTTCAAAAAGTGATTAAAAAATCCACCTCGGCGCATTAATAGTAGGTCTCAGGATCAAGATTCGCGAGGGAATATGGAGCCACCCGATTTTCTAGTTGCAAATCAGAGAAGAAATGAATCAAAAACCGTTACTGCCTTAAAAATCGGCAGGAAATAGGGCCAGATGTTCACAAGATGATAAAAGATCAAACCCTTACGCATTAACAAGTATGATATACTGTCCGTATTGCCTCGTATAGGAAATTTAAAATTTTTCAAAAAAGTCTGACACACTGTTTTCCTCAACCCAGGGCTTCCCCGCAAAATTCGAGAGCCCGAGTTGAAGCGGACAGAGAGATAGGGCGGGCAGAAATGTGGAAGCGCCAGGGGTCGACACGGTGTAATAGATTCAAATCTGTTCCCCCTGCCCCGATGCAAATGGCCGGCCCCGAGGCCGTCGACAGCCGTTTTCCAAAACCATCCGCCGACCCATCGGCCGGCCCGCTGATCTACGAGTTGACCGACGCGGTCGAAAAGGATTGACGGTGGAAATCGCGCCGATTTGGACGCGTTGTTTTTGGTTTTGGGTTAAAGGGACCAGGAAATCAAAAACCGCGACTTTTATCAGCGCGTTTGGCTGCTTAGATCTTTAAAATACACACTACTGTATAAACCGGTTGGAAATATCACAAAATCTTGCAGCTTTTCTGAGAGGGCTTGACTTTCGCGTGCCTTTAAACGACTCGGAAACGTTCGAAGAGCGCCTGAAGTACAAATCTAACGGTTTTTCTAAGGCTTCTGAATTCCTAGTTTTTAAAAGGGTAGCAAAATCCGATCGAGAATCCACAGCAATTATTGAACTCAAAATCGTTGAAGAAGAAAACCTTTGAACCTTGAAAAAGTTTTTTTAGCTTTATTCGCATAAAAACCGTTGAAAAAGGCTTCAAAAACGAAGAAAGAGCTTGCAAAAGCTCGTGAAAGATTAAGAAAAGCTGTTCAAAATTCGACTTAAAAACCGGAAGATTTTAAAACAAGTTAAAATCCGAATTCCTTAATTCTATACTACAGGGTGGACAAAAAAAAAAGATCCGAGTTTGGGGCAGAATAACTCGCGAACGGTAGAGAATCGAAGGTGCGTTACCATGCCAGAATGCTTAAATATGCTGGGTATGAAGATTTAACACAACTTGATTTTTTCGATTTTTGGCGACGTACCCATACAAATGACACCCGGAAAATGTGCGTTCCGCAAAACTTCATTTGCATTTTTCTCAGTTTCCTGTGGTGGCTGGGTTCTAATTTTGCCTATTTAAGTTAATGTCGGTAGTATCTATCCACCTACAAAATTTAAGAATTTTTGAGGGTCTGGTTGACAAGTTATAGAGGAATGAAATTTTGTATGGGGAAATTTCGTAATTTTTCGATATTCAAGAAACTCATGGTGGAAATGTCAAAATAACTAGTTGTAGAATACCTACGGACTATGCACAATCGCATAAACATATTGAAAAAATTTTCGAGATCGACGAATTTTCGACTTTTTCAACGACCCCCTGGTCATAGATTTTTCGAGCTCTCGAAACCGAACTTTAGAAAAATCTTTCTAAATTGCCAAAGGGGACTCAGCAATTTTCTTTGCTTAACTATGTAGTACTAGTGTTTATCTATCATCTACAAAATTTCGAGCCACCGTACCCCTTTGGAAGGGCGTCTTTTAGGGCCTCCAAAACGGTTCGTTCGTGCTTTTTTCCGAATATTGACACCATTTTATAAAACTTAGTCGCGCCTTGAAAATTATCGTTTTATTTTTTCTGACACCATTTAAATAGCGCATCCTAAAGCCCTGTTCATGAATTTTTTTAACCAGCCGTTGGCGCCAAGAAAATTCATCAAAAACCGAAATAAACCGAATCTGAAGGGGCGTAAAAAAATTTTGGGAGGTAAAGACGCCGGGATATTTTTACGAATAAATCTGTGTTATCAGTTAAATAAAACTATGCAAAGACGAAAATAATTTCGCGTTGCAAAAATTTTAAGAAGAATTTTAAACTTCGGTTTTGGAACAGGGTGATTCTTGGTTTTGAGCTGAAAGTCACCATAATTTGGAATCAGATCGCTCCTGAATTTGACAAGCGTAGATAATAACATCAAAGCTATAATCGTATCCATAGGACCCAGCTGGTTTTTTTATTTTTAAAAACTCGAAAATTGACCCGGCTACCCGGAACCAAAATCGGCTCTCTGGCCTTGTTTTGCACTTTGCCTCGTAACTTTGTTATTTACCACCAAAAATCAGTAATTTTTGGCCAGCTGTCTTACAATCACCTCTAGAAGGCCCCCGAATTGAAAAATCGTCAATTTATGGAATTTTGTGATGGCATGCTAAAACGCGCTCCACCAGGGTTACGGTAGAAAACCGAAATTTGCAATTTTCGTGGTGTTTTTGCCATGGAATTGTTTCATTCTTTTGGTAAAACCAATAGTAACAGTTTTTGGTACAAATGACCAAAAAATTTACAAAATTCTGTGGCTGAACTAGAAAATCAGTTTTTGGTCTTTTTCCTGAACGTTTGTGGAGAGTACGTTCTCGTATTCGGCAGTAAGGTGCCACAACTGATTGCCTAACCACC
The DNA here is from genome assembly GCA_038088335.1 of Mesorhabditis sp. LJ9110. NCBI lineage: Eukaryota > Metazoa > Nematoda > Chromadorea > Rhabditida > Rhabditidae > Mesorhabditis > Mesorhabditis sp. LJ9110. The sequence continues at coordinate 265,585 of JBBGBA010000036.1, forward strand.
CTGAAATTTTCAGTCGGATCGAAGCTAGGGGAGCCGAGAAAAGCGGGAAAAACGAAACCTACAGTACCCCGGTGGGGCACGTTTTAGCAAGCAATACAAAAATACCATAGATTGTGGTGGAATCTGGTGTGGAATCCGAGATTAATATTTGGATAGGTCATTGACAAAGTATCAGCCATGGGCAGCGAGTTATAAGCGAGTTATGACTCAAAGAACAAAAATAACGAAAACTCGCGAAAATTGTTTTGCTTTTAAAAAATGAAATTGACCTCAAAAATTTCTAAAATTTTGCCATTACATTTCTACAAATTTCAACTATTTTTAGGCCAAAAATCAGAATTTTCCCACCACCCGTTAAAGAACGCACAATTTTCGGTCGTAACCAGCGTCAATAGTACAGTTTCGTACTAAAAAATCGAAAAAATCAAGTCGTGTTAAATCTTGATACCCAGCATATTTAAGCATTCTGGCATGGTAACGCACCTTCGATTCTCTACCGTTCGCGAGTTATTTCGACCCAAACTCGGATCTTTTTTTTTTGTCCACCCTGTATGGACGAAAACCTCAAGTTCCCTTTAAAACACCGTGCAAACCCCCATCTCCGTTGCAACCAACGGCGCCACGAAAAATATATAACCCAAACTGCGCGAAAAAGAAAGAAGAAGCGATGATCCCTGATGATACGCCCGGCCAGAGCGAACAGATTGTGTAAAAAAAGGTGCGTGCGGACAGGAGGCTCGGATGGGCCGATTCCAGTTCTCTACCCCGTGTGTGTGTGCGCGCTGGTGTGTTTTTTCTTGCTGCCCCGCGCGAGCGTATGTTGTGGCTGCGCGTGTAATATGACAACCCGCCGCCATTGAAAACCCTATTATCACAAATCGCGCGTAAAAATCGGGGGAGCCCCCAAAAAAATTGACGGCTCTATCATGGCCGCGGATCTTTGGGGTGGGAGAAAAATTGGAGGCGTTTTTTGTCTTGTCTTGGCTCTTTGGACTCAGATTGGGGAGAGGGTGAAAATTTTGGGCTTTCATAATTTCAAGGGCTCTTCGGCGGCTTTTAGCGAAAGTGGAAGCGGAAGGGAATGAAAAGTGGCGGTTTGAGCGATCAAACCTTTCGCAGAATTCTTGAAAAACAGGAAGTCAGAAAATTAAGACAATTACAACAATAAAAATATAAACATAACGAAAATTTTGGATGATTAAAAGTTCGAAAAATTGAGAAAAGGCTCCGCCACGCGCCTTCCGACACGGCAAATGGAATTACCTGGCGTGTACGATTAGGCCCCGCGTTTCCAAAAACTTGAAACAACGTTATCGTTGATATTTGTCATTTTTCAGCTTTAGTAAAAGTTTATAAATATGGAATTATATTAGAAAACAAAGAACAGGCAAAGTTTTTGAGCCCTAAAAAGCCTAAACGACGCCAACATTTCTCGAAAACTTGCAAAACAAGTTTCCCGAGAGAAAGGATCACTTTCTTGGCTGTATCTTGTCATTTTCATCGTTGCTAAAAGTATATAAAACATAGTGAGTTAAACTAAGAAGCTGGTGCACACTTTAAACCCCCAAAATCCCTAAATGACGCCAAAATCTCTCCAAAACTTGCAAAACAAAAGTTTTCGTCGAGAACCGGGATGAGCCCGAAAACATGGAGAGGGGATAAGCTCGAGATATTTCTATCCCGAAAGGATACACACAGCTGAAATCGACTCGTGCAGGTAAATATATTTTCAGAGGGACATTTGGGAGGCGGGGCTCGTTTTCAGCTAATTTCTCTCCGGGGCACCACACTCAAGCGCCCGTGTTTTTCCGGGGACCCCTATCCCCGTTTTTTTCCCCGAGGGGGGGGGGGGCGTGGAAAAGGGCATAAACAAATGGGATGGGGCTTATTCCGGGATGGGGGATGTCCGTGGCGTTGTGTATGCCCCTGTAGTCGCGCGGAATTCCGGCTTGATTGGGGCTAATATGGCTATACAAATTGAGATCTAGAAGCTAGTTTTTTAGGGATTAGAGAGGCTAAAACCTTGAAGATTGGTTTAGTTAGATTCTAGAGGGATTTTTGGATAACAAATGAGACCAATTTTGGTCGGAAACGCGGGCGCAACGCTATTTTTTTGTGAGGTTCATGAGAGCGGAATGATTTTAGAAAATGTAGCCACTTTTTAGGATGTTAGAGGATTTTTGGATATGATAAAGTTAGAAATTATAGCCAGTGGCTCCTGAATGGAAAAAATTTACATTTAATTTTCTATTTGGAAATTTTCTTCACGATTAACGATTTTTTCAGATCGTAAAAACGGTTATGGCTCCTTTAAAAGTATGCCAAAAATTTTTAGAGTTTTAGAGAATAGGAAAATATGAATTTTGTACCAGAAGTTGTTTTTTAAAAAAAACCTCGACCACCGGTTTTTTAGTCCCAAAAACTACATTTTAACTCTCTACACAACTTCCTGGACCCCAGGAACTCTCGTTGCAGAGAAAAACCATCTACCCAAACGTGCGTCTAGCCGGACTCCCAGCTGAAGTGTGGCCACCCGCCGGAAAATTTGAGCCCGACCCGCGCCCCGGGAGCGCCAGTTTCGGATTTCTAGCCAAAAAGGGGGCTCCTCCAAGAATCCGGGGCCAATGAGCCGCCGCCGGATGCCCGCAGGGAGTTCAAATTTCGTATCTGGAGGGTGGTGATTTTGGGCGATGTAGTCCGAAGAGCAGAAGCTCTTCCTTAAAAATGTGGGCTTCAGAAGGCGTTATGGAGCTTTGGCATTAGCGAGGGGGGGTGGTTCTTAAAGTCCCCATATTCCGAAAGAGCAGTTATTTTAATGGTGTTTTTAACCAAGTTTAACTACTTTTTAAGTGCTAAAAAATGCTAAAAATATGATTTTTTTTGCTCGAAAAATCCAGATTTTTTATTTAAGAATTCGTTGTGTTTTTGTGCTTAGGAATAGTAGAAAGTGTAGAAACAAAAATGGGAAACAAGAAAAAGCCGCCCCCCCTGATAATACAAAAGATCCAAAAATTTCGTATGCTTGGGGGTGAGTTTGAGATGTCGAATCGAAGAGCAGAAGCTCTTCCTTGAAAATGCGCACTTCAGAGGAAGTTATATGCAAGGGCATCAGCCGCTAGCTAGTAGCAACCACCAACGCTAGACCATCGATTCCGAGACACTCCAATGGACATCGGGCCCTTCAGGGAGGCTTTTCGTGGCACCCCAGTGGCCATGGGGAGGAGCACCCTGGGGGGAGAAATGGAGCGCCCTTTAGCTAGACTCCCAGAAGTCGAGGGCTTGAATACGTGCCGTAATCGATTAGCCGAATACGGTAGATCAAACAAAAACGGTAACTTTTAGGGCCTTAAAACCTCTATCTAACCTGTATACATATTTCTAAGATTGAACCGCGTAATCGATTAGCCAAACCCCTTATTCACTTTTCCGATTTCAGTAAAAAGGTTAATTCTGGAGCCGAAACTGGATCATCCACTACGTAACCGTTTACGCGCGGAAATTGAGTCGTTAAAAAGTTGGACCCATGCCTCGACCCGGCACTTTAATATCCAATTTATCCCGAAAAACCCATCAAAACGCATCCATTCTGCGAAGTGAAAGGTTAAAACGCGCCTCATGCGCGAGCGAAAAGAGCAAGGGAAAGCCGGAGAAAATTTGGCACTTCGTCGTCGGTGCGAGCCGAGTCTTCGCGTCGGGAGCACACTACCACGCGCGGGGGCGTTAATGGGTTCTCTGCGGAAAATTGAAGAGAGGGAAATGGAGAAAATGGACGCCGGGGTGTGCCGGGAATTCTAGACATTTCAGCTTCTGGAAAAAAAGCGAATTCTTGCAGGGCTTTTCCCCGGTCAGAGGACTGACAGCTGGGTCCCTTTTTAAGAAAAAAAAAAACACGCAGCAGCCATGTATCGTTTGGAATTCAATTAGAAGCCGGGGCGGTGGGGTGACGAGCACGAGGGCTGGCACGAGGATGAATTTTTGGCTGGGTTAAAGGGATTGGGAAGTCGGGATACAGCCAGGATGAAGCCAGAATGGACCAAGATGAAGCCAAGATGAAGCTGCGGAAGCCAAGTTAAAGCCGAAATCGATGTGACGTGAATTTTGCAGAAAATTGGGAACAGGAATACAAAAATTAGGGCAGGCTAGCAGAGACTCTTGAGGAAGCCCGTCGGTTACGGTATAGAAAATTCCAAATAGATCAGCCTGCTAGTCTTGACGCAAAGAACAAGGCAGGCTAGCAGAGATTTTTTAGGAATTTCGCCGAGGCAGGCTAGCAGAGAACGTTTGAGGACGCGTAAAAATCATCCTGGCGCGGGAAAAGATAAGGCAAGCTAGCAACCGATTACGGTATAGAAGAATCGATAGGCAAGCTAGCAGCGATTCCTTAGGAAATCGCTATGCCAGCCGGTCTACTCGAGCCGACTTCCCCGAGTAACTTCTTGAGGCAAGCGCCCCGTGGCAGGAGGGGGAGGCTAATTCGTGCCCGCAGGCACAGACAGCGAGCAATTACTACAACTGAGAAAGAGCCGTGGGGGGCTGGTTCTCAGCGGAGGGCTTACTAGTTAGAGTCGGCTCGCTCCGGGGGTGACGATGGCTTTTCAAGTGTTTGTGGTTGGCATTAGGGAAGGAAGAGGTTATGTAATGGAAGCCAGCGAGAGAGAGAGAGAGAGAGAGAGAGAGAGAGAGAGAGAGAGCGAGATGGATAGAGAGAAAGAGACATATGCAGGGTGAGCAAGAGATAGAGAAAGAGAGCGACCAATGATCCCCCCGATAATGCACAAGAACCACTAGAAAATCAAATGATAGAAAACCGGCTCTAAATTAGCAAAGGAGACAGACAGTAAAATCGACAAAAAGAACGACAGCCAGCCAGACAAACTTGCAAGGAGCACGAGCATTCGCGCTAAGAAAAGTGAAACCAACCGGCGGAGGTGAGCACGAGTTCCCACACAGCCTTTTTCGTCATGCTCCCGGCGGGGCGGGGAGTGTGTGAGTATTTGTGTGCGTAGTGGTTGATGTGTGAGTATGTGTGTGCAAACGAAAAGCCTACACAATTCGGCCGGGGGCCCCGGTTGCTAGGGCCCATGAGGGTGGATTAAAGGGCCGTTGAAGTCTGTCTATGCATTCATGATGGGTGCTTTTGAAATCGGCCATAACTTCGAAATGAGTGCATTTCGTGTCTTGCTCAGATGGGGAGCACCAGCAATAACAATCAGCCCCCTTGAGGAAGCCAAATGATGTAGTCGACAGTTGTACTTTGTAATGCAGAATTGAGTATGAGGTAAATAGAACATCTACTGGGTTGCAAATCATAAAAACAAGATTTTTTATTGTAAGACTTTCTGGTTGTCGGGATTTTCTTTTGTAGGGAGTTTGACCTGACGGGATTTTGCTTGTCAGTTCACACCTCACTTTTGCCTTCGCAATTTTTATTGGAAAAATTGGAAAATGATGAAAAGCACCGCGAAACAGAGCATTTACTGCATCCGAAATGACAAAAAAAACAGAACATCTACCGGCTTGTGATTGGGAAAGAACATCTACTAACTTTCAAAGGATAAAAATCGAACATAACCGGTCTGAAAATCGGAAAAAATAGCACATCTACTGAATGCGAGATGGGAAAAATAGAACATCTACTGAATTGATGATCTGAAAACCGGATCATCTACTGCTCCCCAAAACAAGCTCACGCTTAGAAGTCAAGCTCGGCCTCCAATATGCCCCTCTCAATGCCATCCATCCGAAATATGGCTGTCGGCCGGGGGGCGAATTGGAGGCCAATCCGGACCCTGCGCCGCCTCCGGCTGTCAGCCCATTTTTTGGGCCATTTCTCTTGAGGAAACGGGGGCCCCCAGCCGGGCGGCCAGCAGCATGGACCCTGTTGGACCGCGAATTATTCAGAAGGGCTCGAGACGGCCCGGGACAAGCGAAAAACGACAAGTTGGGGAAGGGCGGGAATCGGGAGAATTTTTTAAAGGAAAAAAAAAAAAAATTAGCGGGGGGAGGGGAAAGCTATCAGTTAGCTTAAAAAAAATGAACCTAATTAGCATGCAAAAATCGAAAACTCGACTAGAAGAACAATAGGTACTGCGCTCGTAGCGGGGGATGCTATCTCGCGTCCCTCCTGACATTTTCTAAGGTTTACAGTATTTTTGGCAATTTTTTTATCCCTAGAAATCCATAAAACGCGTCACAAACGCTAAAAATTGCACATTTTCATACATTTTTTGAAAAATGAATTTTCGAAAAATTTTGATAATTTTTCGTAAGTTTTCATGCTTAAAACGGCGTACAACCCATATAAATAGATTTATTTCATCATAAGGATCTTACGGCGATTAACCGATTTTCGAAAGGTGGTTTCGATGGTAAAATCGAAAAATAGCTTCTCATAAAAAACACTGATCGAAAATCCCCAGGCCAAACAACGAAAAGTACAACTGAACGGAAATGGATAGACGAGCCGAACGGCTAGGTGAGCACGGCAGTTGTGAGGGGGCCGCCCCTCTCGTAGTGTATGAAAGTGATCACGTTGGACGGGGCGCAGTCAACAGTCGTCAAAATCAGCCCCGATCGCCACGATGGATCACCCACCACCACCTATACGAGCCGTTCAACCGGATCAAGGAGGGTGCGCAGCTTGACGAGCTTGGGCAGCCAAGAATAGCTACATCTAATTTCCTAGCAAAACATGGAAAATCTCGCAAATTTGCGTTAACATCAAACCCTGTTCCAAGGTTGTAAATACAAGAAAAATATAAATTTTCCGACTAAAATTTCGAGTTTTTCCATTTTAAAAGTTTTTTAGATGGTTTTGCCACATAAAAAATATCGTCAAATTCTACTAAAAAATATTAAAGTACTTATTATTACGCTACCACGCACTTCTTAACTTATCCAATAATCCTCCCCGATAACGTCAAAGCACACGATCAACTTTTGTGAGGAAAAAATCCAAAAATTAAGCGTTTCACCACTAAGTCATCAAAAATTCTGCCCTTTTCTCAAATTCTACAAAAAAATCGAGAATTTCTTTGGGAATTCGAGATCAAAAGACCAATCGTTAATGCATGTACATAGCCTAGCAAAAAAGCTAGCAAAACGGCTCCGGAAAAACGCGAATCTGGGATAGGATCCGGAGAGGGGCGGATCGGTGCCTTAGCAAATTGGTGAATTGGCTAATCGAGTGAATGGGTCGAACAGGAACGATTTGAAAAAACCCGGGCGGTAACAATGGGTGGCTGAAATGCTCAATCCAGATGCAGAAAGTGGGGAGGCGATGAGTCAGCCTGGGAAGGGAACCCAACGATGTACGGCTATTTTTCTGTTTGGGGAAACACCCACAACACAACCACAAACCCCTAAAGTGACTCAACTTTGCGCAACAGCTCATTCTTCTAAGAACCTACTTGAGCTGCGGGGATTTGGGCGGATTGCAAGGGAATTGAGGGAAATTCATCGGATTACGGTGGTATCGTTTAGCAAAAAAAGTAAACATATATTTGATGGAAAAGGCAGAAAATGTCAGAAGACATCTGAGAGAGAGAGCGAGAGAGAGCCAGCGAGAGAGATCAAAAGAGACAGTAAACTAGATAGTAAGGCACACCTACAAACATTAGGATCTTTCCCATTATCGGGGGGCGGGTGATTTTTTGGATAAATCAAGAAATGCCTAGTAACGTAATAGTCAGTGTTTTCAGAGGCTTTTAGTAAAATTTAACCATATTTCAGGGGCCAAAACCATTCAAAAAACTTTGAAAATTTTGAAATCTTGGTCAAAAACTGGCCATTTTGGGTAGGGAAATCACTATTTTTGTTCTGTACTACAATTTGTAAAATTGAAATTTAGGGGCCGCAAGAAACATTATAATAAAATATCTCTATCAAAGTATTAGTAAAAAGAAAAACCCCCAATGCGATAGAACCGCAAAAAACGAAAGTTTGAAAAGTTCATCTAAAAAAAAGGTCCACCTAGAAAATTGAAAAGGAGGAAAAAACCATGGTTAAAAACTTTTAAAAAGCTTTACTTTAAAAGCCAGCCCTCCAAAACGCCCAAATAAATCCCACACCCAGATACGCATCTACACAACAAGTTGTTATGATTTGGGCACCAAACCCCAAAAAAGGCCATCCGTGCGGAACAATCAGCTGTTGACACGGTGTGGGGCACCGGGGGGATTCCCAAGGGGGTGAGGAACAAAGCCAAAAACGGCTCACCCTGCCTGTTTTTTTTTGATACGCCAAAAGAAGCGGAAGAACAAGGAGCACAGCACTGTCCCGCAGAGTGATAAGATTAGCCCCCAGCCGCGGCCACAGCTTCTCGTTTTTTGTCCAAATTTCATCAGAATTCAGAAAACGGCGCCGGCGCTAATTTCCGGAATTCACACTCGGAATTCCGAAGCCATCAATTATAGCCCAAACTACGCGCCGGAGGTGATTATCGGTTATAAAAGCCGGGAGAAAAAGCTGTGGAAGCGGCTGAAATAAGGCAGGCTAGCAGAGAATTTTTAGGAACGAAAGACACGCGGAAAGATGATGCAAAGAAAAACTACTACAAAACCTACAAAGTGGATTTTTTTGTGCTTGAAACAACTATGCTATTCAACCAATCAAAAATGATCAATAAATCTAGAAGAGATGTTTGAACTCTGACGTCAAATGAAAAACCCCAAAAATCGAGCAAAAACCGGCCCTCGAATTTAAAAGGACACCGGCATAAATGGCTGCAATCAGCCAAATGCAGCCATTTTCCATTTTTCGCACGGGCACCCCACCATCGGAATTGACGAATAGGAGGGAAAAGAAAATGGGGAATACCAAAATCCTCACGGACCAAAATATCGACAGCGAAAATGCCGACACGTAAAATATCGATATATCTTCGCTGTCGGGATTTTGGCTCAAATTTGACTATCCCAATTATTAGGATTAATAAAAAGCATTCGGCAAGGTGGAAATTCGGCAAAATCAAATTCGTGGAAACGAAGATTTCGGCTAAGAAACGTTGAATTGAAATCTGGCGAACTGAACATTCACCGGAATCGACCACTCCCACCCGAAATCAGGCCCGGATGACCGGTGAATGGCCCATAAACCAAATCGGGGGATCCCCCCGTAAAATGGCGGTGTGACCGAGCGGCCCCTCGTGCGACCGAGATGACCTTGTTTTTGAAAAAGCGCCCGGAAAATCCAGTCCCCCTCAACCGGTCAACCGGGGCTATGTAACGCTATAACGACACCCAAACACGTGGACCGTCATTGTTAGTCGAAATCACAACTTTTATAGAAATATAGCAAACAACAAAAACTGGCGCGCACGATAAGGGCAACGGTAATTGTGTTTGCCGGTTATAAAGATGCTCTGTCGAAGCCGAGGAAATAGTGGTGGGTTTTAGAATAAACATTTTAAACTTTAAGATTTAAAAATTATTTTTAAAGTACTAAATTACTCGCGATATTAGGAGGATAAACTCGGTTTTTATCCCGTTTCAGGCTAATTTCCCAGCAAAAATTTTTTTAAGAAAAGCTGCAAAATTTCCATAATAGCAGGCCTGGTAATGTAATAATAAGTATTTTATCGTTGTTTAGCAGAATTTAACTACAAGCATCAAAAAGATTTAAAACCTTTGAAATCAAAGAATCTGAATTTTTGGGCGAAAATCGCCGATTTTTTGTCTAAGGGGAAAGAGCCGCCTAAAGATCCCTGAGTTTCCTTTAAGAGGTTAGCGAAATTATAAGCAAAAGATGACTGACTACAAGCCCAAGCAGACGTCTTCACCAAAATCTAGGCTGAGCTGGCGCTTGCTACCTGCAGCCCCGTCGAAGCGATTGCGCAACCGTCCTCGATTACGCAATCGGGCACTTGGCCGGCACGGGGTGCAGATCAAGGCTACAAGTCATCCATATTGCACAACTTGGTGACCCCCTTTAAACTATGCTAGTTCTAGCATTTCTGACGAATCTAGAAACACAAAGAAAACAAAAACATTTCCGGCGTGAACAAAATTTTTCTATTGTTTCCAATTTCTTTAATATAAAAAGAGGAATTGTTTCTAAACTATTTTTAAGATTCCTAAGCCTAAAGACCTTACAAACTTTGTTTAATAATACAAAAAATATTGATTTTTCGACCAAAAATGGCCGATTTTCGACAAATTTTGAAAAACTTATAGGTATTTAGACAAATTTCTACTTTAAATTTTGATAGTTTGTTTTAAAAAGGCGATTAAAGGACTTAAGGTTACAGTAATATGCATTTTGGATACACAGTAAAAATTCCCTACCCCCGATAATGCACGCTATTACGCTACTACGTAAATGTTGATTTATAAGAAAAAAAGTCCGGCAGCCCTCGAGATCCCAAGAACCGACTTCAAACAAACCAGAAAATTTGGGAAGTGCCGAAATAGCTCTTCTACCGCGACACCAAAAGCCTCAGAATGTTGACAATACAAGGTGGCGGCGCCGGAAACATCTTCACGGCCACACACACACACAGAATGGCACCGCCAGGATTCGGAGACGACACGACCGACACTCGGAAAATTGGATTCGCTCTGTCAATCAAAAAAGGGGCATCCTCCCGGGCTGCTTTTAGCCCGGCGATGTCCCTTTTTCGGCTTCTCCCTACGCGCCGGGGAGTAGCTGCCTTTTTTTGGATTACGGAGTTCCGGGAAAGGGCTTGGTGAACTTTTGAAGGTCACCATGGCGGTTTCTAAAAAACTAAAAGGTATTGTCTGGCCCAGTTTTTTTTTTTGCATGGGTTTGATGTCAAGGTTCCTGTGCGTTATCGGGGGTCAACTTCGCCTATTTTCATAAAATAAATAGAGGATGTTATTCTATACTGTTTATTAAATTACGGCCTAAAAACCTCACAAATGTTTTGTAAAAATACAAAAAGCATAGCTTTGTCGACCAAAATTTCAACATTTTATAACTTTTAAAAACAGTTTCCACATGACACTAAAGCTAAATTTCACGAAAACACTATTAAAATATCTATTATTGCGTTGCTAGGCAGTTCCGGACGTTTGGGAAAGTTGAGACCCCTCCCCCGATAATGGAAAAGAACCAAACCTCGTAATAATTCTAAAACGTCATCAAACCTAAGGTATCCAATAACAAAATGTGCACGTTATAACAGAAACAACAAACAGCTAAACCCAACAATATATCTCTCTAAGGCTAAAAAGAGTCTTTTTAAAAAAGGGCTTTTGGTTTTCGCAAAAAGAGATTAATTCTCGTGGCAACAAAAAGAGCTAAATTCCTTTCAAACTCTTAAAAATGCCACAGAATGCGGGAACAACAAAAAGTTGCTGGCTATTTAAAACTTAATAAACTCGGTACCATCCCAGATCACAGGTCAGGTCCACAGATTAATTTCAAGAAAGTGCAAATAGATCATAATACAGAAATTATTTGCAAGCCAGAAACCGCTAGAAACTAGATCTGTCCATTTTAATAAGGTGCCAGCAACTTTGGTTGATCCCACATTCTGTGGCATTTTTAAGTTTGAAAATTAGCTCTTTGTGCCACGAAATTAATCTCTTTGGAAAAAAAGCCCTTTTTTAAAAAGACTCTTTTTAGCCTTAGAGAGAATTTAGCCCTTTTTGCCTCAATCTTATTTCATTTCACAATCTTAATCAGTTCGTAAAATAAGCCAAGGATGATTACAGGGTGGTGCATAAAAAAAAAGTGAAGTTTGCACTGAAATATCTCACGAAAGGAAACGAATCGAACCATGGTTACCTTGCCAGAATGCTTAAATATTTGGCATGAAGAAATAACAAAAGTTGTTTTTAAGATCATAGCGCTACCAGAGGAGTTAGGGGGATATGCAGGGTATCAAAATGAAGCTCTCGGAGTGCGCTACCAGACGCTTGGTAAAGAATTTTGATCGGTTTATCTAGCCGTCAATAGGAGCGTTCGGAAAATCCGTACTTTTCCAGAATGGACGCCTCCGAATTGACCATAAAAAGCACCTTGCTGCCCAAATCTTTTGTACGTATTACATGCAATCCTGTTTGCCAAAGATAACCATGTTATAATTTTAACTAAAGGAGCCTAGAACTTATAAATTCTGTCGAATTGGCAAAGTGCCAAAAAATTTTTTGATCGCGATTTTAAAATATTTTTGATGCCAAAAGTTAGTAGTTATATATCTATTGCTAATTGCAATATATCAGAAAGATCGGATGGTAAAGAAATTTTATCTGGAATTATTCCCGCAAAAAGTGCCGATTTTCCGAATGCTCCTATTGACGGCTAGTTAAACCGATCAATATTATTTGCCACTGGTTTGATAGCGCACTCCGAGAGCTTCATTTTGATACCCTGCATATCCCCCTAACTCATCAAAAGTTCCATACTTTATCGCTTCAAAGTTTTCTACTTTTTTAAAAATGTTCAAAACTTTTTAACGACCCACTGGTCGTCAAAAATCTTAAAAACAACTTTTGTTATTTCTTCATGCCCAGCATATTTAAGCATTCTGGCAAGGTAACCATGGTTCGATTCGTTTCCTTTCGTGAGATATTTCAGTGCAAACTTCACTTTTTTTTTATGCACCACCCTGTATTCAGATGAACCCTTGTACGCAAAACTTCAAAAAAATTTGCCTGCGGCGCTTTGTGACGGCACTAGAAAACATAAGGATGCACGGGGGCCAATCGGCAAAAACCATGTTTTGGGTGGGGTTCGAACTCGGGAGCCAAGTCTTCCCAGTACAGAGTGCTAACCAGTAGGCCAACGGGGAAACTGGACGCCTGTCTTGGCGAAGCTAGACCCGCCCGCCCTGACTCGGGACTGGGGCCGCCAAAGGGGAGGGTGGCGCCCCGTATGGCGAAGGTTTAAAGTTAAAATATCTCAGAGGAGAAGCATTCTTTCGATGCAATTTCTTTTTTACTTGTTCCGGCATGGTCTAATGCATATTTCAGCAAAATGCCAGCCCAAACGGACATCACTAACCCTTGTTTTGACCGCAATTTAGCTTTTAAACTTAAAAATTAAATATAAATTTTTTAAAAGCTATTTTGAAAAAAACGCTTCTTCCTCACCTTCATTTACATCAAGTCGATATATGTGGAAAATTTCAGCCCAAACGGACAATGGGAAGGCACTTTTTGCCGACTACAAAGGTTTTGCGGGCATACAGACGTACAAACGCAGACCCCTCCCTCGAAACGCAATTTAAATCGGCTGTTAAAATTCGAAATTTAACTTTTTTCAAATTTTAAAAGCTTATAGTATGCAAAAAGTGTCGCCGGTTCCGATGGTGTATTCAGTTTTGCGATCCGATGCTTGGTTCTTTTTAAATCCGGAAAAGGACCCCAAAAGAGTCGTATGGGGGGGTACCTCAAACCAAAAGGGGTTAGCGGGCTACGCCCGCTACCCCCGATAGTTATTCCAACCTACATTTAAGCCCAACAACGTGTTGACACAAGCCCAAACTACCGGTAAGTAGGCTTATAACACGACCGATCTCCGGAATAACCCCCGCCGAACCGGTTTCAAAAACGCGCGCGGCTTTACACGTAAACCGGTAGCGGTGTTACGCTCGGCCCCGGGATTGCGGTGAGGTTCGAAAAATGAGAGCATAATCCCGGTGCGGCCCGTGCGCGCTCCCGGAACTTTCCATGTTTGAACGAATGGGGGGTTGAGAGCGAGCATATCGAGGGGAGGGCGATGCACACACATACAATCCGAACGTCCCAGACCCTCAAATGTCAAAAAGATCATCCTGACGTCATTGCGGCTCGATGGGGGGCTTGCGAATATGGCATGAATAAGCGAGCAGCACGGCCTGAATTTTCCTGAATCTAAAATAGGGGCCTGAAATCTAGGATTGGTACTTTCGTAATATCGGGGGGGTCAACCTAATTTTCTATAAATCCCGAAATGTCGGGAACGAGGTCAGAGAAGGTATTTTCATGGTTTTCGTAAAATTTAGCTATACTTCAAGTGAAAAAACTATTACGAAACCTAGTAAAATTTAAACCTGCAAAAGTTCAGGTTAAAAGATTAAAAACTTAGAAATTTAAAATATTGAAATTTTTCGCGAAGCGGCAGTTTTTCGACAAAAACTATATGAAAAATTAAAACAAAAAGAAAACTGAAACCCATCAGATTTTTGGGGTCATAAACACCTTGTGGATTTCCTGATCGAAAACCAGCACCTTTTTCCAAAAAGCACACCTTATTTGCCGCTCCCCAAAACGGAGCATCGCATAAATTAGGGCCATCGATGGAATGAGCAATGAGGCGACCGGCGAGGAGCCGACCCCACGAAATTAACCCCTTCTTTCCAAGGTGATGCTGCTCTAAATAGTGAGAATGATGCAATCGGTTGGGGCTCATCCTGAAAGGGCCATGGGCTGGCTGTAAAGAAACTGTCGCGCACCCCCGGTCGGGAACTACACTAAAAACCGGATGTAGCAATGCCGGGGTGGGGCGCGAAGGGTTCGTGTTGAAGCCTGGGCGACAAAGACCTCAAACAATGGCCGCGCCAATTGGGCCACATTCCAAGGGGGGACACGGTGAACGTGAAACGCCGGGTGAACGTTCATTTCACCGATTTTTCGGTACTGGACACTTAGCGGGGGAACATGGGATTTGACCTGTCGCCTCAGGTTCCACTAATCAAAGAGATAAATAATTTTTGTAGAACCTTAAGCCATTTTTAATTTTTTTTCAGGCAGGGATAGGCTAGATAACTCACCCCCCCGGCTAAAAGCCCAGCACCGACTTTTCAGATGGCAAAGTTTTCTTTTTAGTCTAGCTCTTCGCTAACTAAAGAACTTACGAATTGAATGCTTAGTATGCACAAGCAAAAATCGGCGAAATTAGCGACATCTAGTGCCTTGCGTAGTTGCCAACATTTAAAGTACCATTCATAAATTGTCAAAAAGCTCAACAACAACAACAACAAGAATAACGAAACCAACAATGCGATCGTATACGGGCCGTTCTACCACTGGGGTTTGTTGTTGCCACGGCCGCCACGGGCCCCGCCGCCGCCGCCGCCTCGTCCCCGACCTCCCCTTCCGCGTCCACCGCCACGCCCTCGGCCGCGTCCGCGCTGCTGTTGTTGAGCGAATGGGTCGAACGCCTTGCCGCGGGTGGGGCGTGATTCTAAAGAGACCGTGTAAATGCGTAAACCTCCAATTCCCGTACCAAACATTTGGGTTCCATAAGAGCTGTAGTCGACCGGCGTGAAGTCGCCGGACCCCTCGACTTTGGGTTCCTGGAAATTCACCATAAGTTAAAGCATGTAAGCGGGCCGCACCTTTTTCAACATCTTCTCCGCCGGCTGTCCAAACGGAATGTCGACAGCCTTTTTAGCTTGTTGGTGCCTGCGCTTCAGTGCCTTCTTTGTGAGGATATCGTCTTCGAGCACGGTCTGATGGCGATTAGAAGAGTCTGGGGCAGCTTCTCCTTCATCGTCATCATCATCACGGGGTTCTTTGAAGACAACAAGTCCCTCGCTATTTGCCTAAACATCTAAATTTAGGCCGGCTTAAATTCCCTACCAAGGCATCGTTGATCTCCTCAACCGGCTTGCGCGTGACGGCGGGATCGTGGTGAGAGTATCTAAATCAATTAGCAATAATTTAATTCGATGGAAATTCTCTAAAAACCAAAGCTGAAAAATTATAGACAAGAAAAACCTCTGCTCTTTCGGTGCTGCATCTGCTTGGCTTTTCGCCATGGCGCGTTGAACTTCCTACAACGAAATTCCTTTTAAAAAATTCATAAAATAAGCTACCAATCGCTGATCCCGTTCCTTTACAGCCAATTGATAGCACTCATATGGTGACGCAACGTTTCCAAACTTTTCCAGAAGCTCCCGTCCCTCGCGAACGATGTCATACTAGAATTCAGATATTACTCTGTTAGTTATTTTTCTAAACCCAACCTTTTCACTTCTCTCGTAAATCGGCGCCTCCCCCGCATAGCTCTTCAACAGCAGCTGCTTCGTCACGGCCGGGAAATCGGCATTTTCGATGGCCGCGTAGACCTCGGCATCGTCCTAAGAAACTATCGAAGTCAGAGTAGGCGAACCTTTTCCGAGATTGGAATCACATCATCAAAACGTCGCTGCGGTGTTACTGATTTTGCGGCCGCCTCGTCGAAATGGAGGTGGAGAGACGTGCTAAAAATTATTGTCATCGTTACATTTACCGATTGTTGTAACATAAATAGACAAACTGTTTTTATATGATTTTTCTGCCATAAAATAGAGCAAAAGAATGGGAGTTTTCTAACAATTTGCAGATATTTTCTTATTATCTGAACACAGAAAAAAAAATCGGTAATCTAGATTAAAACCCACAATAACCGTCCGCGGATAAAGTCAATGTTGTTGTTCATTTGCTGCCGCATCCGGATTGCCATCAGCGTCTCGCATTCCGTGCGCTTTGTTCTTCCCTGCTCATTGGTGACTTCTAGGGGGCGATCGCGCGCCTCGAGCACCATGCTAAACCCACAATTTACCAATTCTAGCCAACTAACCGATGCAGCGTGATCAGATGCTCTTTGACTGGTGGCGGAACAGGTGAGCAGCAATTGAGAATTCCCTGCATGTCACGGGGCAACGACTCAAAAAAAAAATTTTAGAAAAAATGAGATAAACCTCTGCGATATGGAACATCATATGAGCCGGGAGGATGTAGTTGAGCGATTCGTCTTCCTTTCGAGCCGTCTCATCGCGCCACTGCCACAGGCTGCGCATCGCGAACAACTGCCGATTATTGAGAGTGCGCTTTGCAGAAAGTGTGCCTCGGGTGAAGCCATTAGGGTCGAATATCGGCTTTTCGTAGATCTAAAATTTTTATTTTCAAAAATTATATAAAAACAACCTTTCCACAAAGCGCTGTTGACTCGGGGTAGACGGTGGCAAGGAGGTTATGCGTTGTGGGGTTACCCGCTGCAAAAAATGTTTATATCGACAACTTAAGCATTTTTGAAAGCTACGTATTTGTAGAATCGATACCTTGTATCAATCTCTCGCGCAGTGTCCCGTAGCAGAAGAGCAAATAATGCGTATCCTCACGCGCGTAATGGATCATTTCTTCCGGAAGTGGCCTGTAAAAAGGTTGTTTTTAAAGCGAATAATCATGGACTTACCGAACGCGCCAGTCGGTCGTCTGGTACTCCTTGTTCAGTTGCACCCCACACAGCGTCTCGACAAGGTACTAAATTCGAAATTTACAAACAAAGACTCCTACAAACCAGCAAGCTATATTTGCCCATGCCGAGATGTCTCATTGCACGACCGGTGTCGAACATGTTCACGACGTAGATGCCAAAATCACGCTGAAGCCAGACGATGTCACTGTCGGCGCCATGGAAGACCTAGAAAAATTCGTCGATAAATTGTGATTGTTTCGATTTACCTTCAGAATTGCCGGATTTGAGAATGGCTCGTTGAGGATGGGCATGTGTTCCCAAATCTTGAAAGGATCCACAATGTAGTCGGTGTCCACCGTCGAGATTTGGATTAAGCAGCAGAAGCCGAGGAAAGAACGATGGTCATGGTGCTAAAACGTTCATTAAAAAAACGAAAAACTGTGCACACCTCAATGTCAACAGCAAAGTTCGAGACGGAATTCAGCGTATCCCTCAACGCCTCCAGCTTCTCGACGTCATCAACCAAAACAAGAGGCGTCTCGGCCAGTGGCTTGTACGCCAAGATTTCATGGGATTCCATCTGCTTCGCCGGGACGACAAAGCGCTCCAATTCAGTTTTGTAGGGATTTCCAATATCAGATTCGTCGGAAATCCATTCGCTAAAAAGCATAAAGGAAAGTTGTGGAAAATTCACTTTTGCGACGGCCCGGGGGGCTCATCATCAATTATCGTGACGCCCACTGGTCGCTCGACCGCGTTGTGCTTTACCACGAGCTTCGGCTTGAAGACGTCGGACGAATTGTCGATGAAGCGGCCAAAACCGAATTCCTTCTGCGGTTTCTTGATATGGGTCTGCTGGAAATGGAATTATTAAACTTTTTCTGAGGTGTTTTCTGTGAAACCAGAAGCGTTTACTTACCACCTTGCTGAGCATGTCGTTGTGTCGAGCCAACGTCCGTCTCCTCGCAATCTCGGCCGCGCTGAGTCCGGCTCCCGGATGTAATGGTCTCTAAAAAAATAAAAAATAATCTTCTTAAAAAGTGTTAATCTAGAAAATAAGAGAAAAAGAAACACACCTCGAGCTGCAGCGGTACGTCTCGAATCACAGGTGCCGTTTCCACGCTCCGCATTGTGCTAACAGCCTGCGAAATGGCCTTCGGCACCTTGACGGCATCGCGTCTGTTAGCTTTTGCGATTTCGTCAAGAAGGATTCCCTAAAATTCCCGGTTCTTTCATTAGTTTTTTCAGACTTATGGAATTTTTATAAAAACATCCCTACCGTCCTTTCCGTCACAATATCATTTCCCGCTACAATCTTGTCGACCAAAATGCCGATCTGTTGAGCATCACGTGGCTGGAAGCGCACCTTCACACCGGCAGCTGCGTAGACTTTTTGCAGACTAAAATTTGGCATTTCTCATGCTATATTTCCCTCACAGCACTTGGAGTCGAGTCCGCGAAACGCTCATTAGCTCTCCAAACGAGCCATACGAGACGCAGATCTCGTAGTTGTCTCCCAATCGAGGCAACCCGTTCGAAGCCCGGATCAGCGCAGCGGCCCGCTGCAGCAAATCCTAATCAAAAAATATTTCCGGCTTCATCTTTTTCCTAACCTTGACCATCTTATCATCTTGAGCCGGCTTCTCGTCTCCAACCGGTGGGTTGGACGCGCTGGCTCCGTCCGTCATACCCTGAAAATAATTTATTGAATTGTAGCGGTTTAACCAGAACGACAAGAAAAACAGAAAACAAGTAACAGCAAAAAGGGTAGAACTAAACTGGCGGCGCGATTCTAACTATTCAAAGGAGCAAAAAGATATATTGGGTAGAAAACAGATCTCTAGGCTCTCTCATTAAAGCAAAAATCTAAAGCTGTACATCAACAAATCGAGGCAAAAAAAGGAAAAGGCACTAAATGCACGAATTTCATATCCTATCTGCGTGAGGGGGGCAATCGTCGCGGTCGAATGATGCCGAGCAGCTAAACGTTGAAGCCGGCATCCCGCATGCATTGTTTGTGCGCTTCAATCAGTTTTCCGCATTGTTCTTCACCGTTTTGGATGATGCACTCGTCGCGGACTCGTTTCGTTTCCGGGCACGCGCAGCAGGGCTTTAGCTTTTTCGGCTCGTCCTTCTTTGTTTCGATGGCTGCCGGCATTTTTGCGAAGGTTATTCTGAAAGAAAATAATTACTGAGTCGAAAAAAGTTTTTGTTTCGAAAAAGTTATTTCATTTTCGTTATACCCGGTAATTCGACGGAAGGAGCTACGCTGAGCGTCAATGCACACGGCGATAGCGCTGGCGCTTTGCCTCCAAAAATTTGTTCAGCGAGCTTTTGATCAACAACGATAAAAGTTATGATTCATCGGCTGCGAAACGCGTTTCCCACTTTACTTTTCTCCAAAAATTATACTTTACTAACTGAAAAATAAAAGCAAATTTCGAATTTTAGCATGATGGGTTTGTTCGGGAAGAAGAAGGACCCGAAAGAGCAAGTCAGGGAACTACAGGTAAATACTTTTTTTTAATATTTACAAAGAGTTTTAGCGAAAAATGCGTCAAGAAATGAGGACCCTAGATCGGCAAGTGCACAGCATCCAACGAGAAGAGCTAAAAGTAAGTCAATCCCTTCTCCCTCTGAACGATTCAGGTGAAAAACGAAATCAAAGCCGCCGCAAAGAAGGGAGACAAAGACGTGTGCGTTATTCTGGCCAAATCAATGATACAATCGAGAAAGGTGGCATTTGCCTCCCTTTATAAGATAATTTTATTTAGGCTGTGGCGAAAATCCACAAATCAAAGGCGGAGATCAACAGCGTGATTATGTGTATGCAGGTTTGTTTGTGAGTAATTATTTCTTACTTTCCCCTCGAGGAGCAACTGGCGACAATGCGGATGGCCGGGGCGTTGCAGAAGAGTACCTCGGTGATGAAGAGCATGCAGAATTTGGTCAAGGTTGGTTTTAAAGAAGCTTTGGATCTCACCAGGGTCTCAAATGAATTTAAATATTCTGCGAATCGCGCTTTTTTGATTATCCGCTGCCGATCTTTTCTCTTTTTTTTTCTTCTTGACAGAATGGACCTTTTTGATCGGTTCGGAATTTTATCTTCTTCCTCTTCTTCTCAGCTTCTACCACTGCGATTTTTTTTAACTTAAAAGCTCACCTGACAGCGCGAATTCTAGCGAGCTAACTTATTTTATTTAGTCTAACCTCCTAAGTCATGAAAGACCTTGACTTTTCCTACCATTTTCCACGCATTTTTGAACGCAGACATTAAAATTCGGTGAAAATAACGCATATTATGTAGAAAAGTTCGCTCACAAACGCCACGGGAAGATTGGAAAAGTTCGCTAACAAACCAGGGCCTTAATTTTACTTGCCCAAGGTATTGGGTAAAGAATTTTGGACAGAAAAGCAAAATTAGGTAGGAACATTATGCCCAATTTTGACGAACGATTTTCCGGAAATCTGGCGTGGGTGGACCCGATACAATGAACCCGACTCGCGTTTGAGCTTTTTGCTGTTTTCTGTTCACTCGGGTTCTATGGGGCACGGGGGTCATTCCCGGGGAAAAGGCAATGGCAACATGTTGAGGCAGGCCCTTTATCTTGTCTCCTCCCAGTCTCGCCCGCTCTCTTCGCCTACCTGTTCAACATCACCCCATCCGCCCCTTCACATGTCCGTCAGTGGGCTTGCTGACTTTGGCAAAAAGGCGTGAGATCCCCTGTTGTGGTATCTGGACAACCCCCTGTTCCGTTCTTTACTCGAGACGGTTGATAGCAACGCGCGATTCTACCAGCTTCTATTCTATTCTATTCTATTCTACCGTAACCTAAGTTTTCTACTCGATTGTTACTACTGCTAGTCTTTTGCTTTTTCTTGATTGAAAAGAAAAGAGTTCACTAAATTCGAGATGCTGGAAGCAGCATTGTTCCTGGCCATTAAAGTGAGTTAGAGATTCTTTTTATCTCTCTGAAATGCTTACTTTACCCTGAATTTCCGGTATTTTTATTAACTTCGTTTTTTAAATTTTTTTTTGGCTAATTTTTCAAAGTAGTTCCTCATATTCGCGGTTGTTCCGTGTCATTAAAGCGAGCGTTGGGTTGTTTTTCTCTAAAGATTTTCCCTACTTCCAGAATTTTCGGTATTTTTAAAACCATCTACCTTTTGTAGAAAATTTCCACAAACGATTCTCCAAACGTTCGATGCGATTTTGAACAAATAGACGTGAGCAACGCTCATGAAATGGAATATTCCTACCCGCGAATAAAACGCCGTCTGTTCTTTCACAACACAGCTGATATGAGGGGGAAGAGGGGAAAGAGGCTGTACTTATCTTGCACCCCCACACCGGTTACACAATGTTTTTCCAGGTGCCCGAGATCATGAAAACTATGCGCGAGATGAGCGAGGAAATGATGAAGCTCGGAATCATCGAGGAGATGATCGAGGACACGATGGACATGATGGACGAGCCGGATATGGAGGAGAAGGCACAGGTTTGTAAAGCGCTGCTATTTTAGTAATTACAGAAGTTCATTCTTTGGTATCTCTAGGGGGCTACAAAATTACTTCCTTAGGTTCCTATTTTTTTTCTGCTATCAAGAGAAGCAATTTTTCTACACGGTTTACTATATTTAAACGTAAAAACGGTTCATATTTTTTTCAATGCAAATCCAAATAAAATACAAATCTTCGATTTTGCGAAGAAATGACAGATTTTCGACCATGTTTCCAAATTTTTGGCCAGATTTCTAAGCTTCGACTTAGTTTTCCCCACTTGAAATAAAACTAAATGTTATTAAATACAACACTAAAAAGTCGGAAAAATTTGGGTTTTCCTGGAAATGATTCCAGAGGCGTTTTTTCGCATTGCCATAGTTTTGGCTAAAATAAACCCTCTGACCCCCGACACCACAATCTTATCTTTATTGACCATTTCAGGCTGAGGTTGACAACATCCTCTGGGAAGTGACAGCCGGCGAGCTAGGCCGGGCCCCACAAGCCGAACAGGGCGGCCTCGAGCGCGAATACGAGGCCGATGCCGACATGGAGAGGATGCGGGAACGACTCGCCGAGCTCAAGGACTAAACTCATGCCTTTTCTACGTCTCAAAAATTCTTCTTCTTCTTTTTGCTCCCTTTCTCTGTTTCCCGGTCAACGCGGCTGCCTTTTTGTGATCGCCTCCCCTCGACCCCCCAGCTGGCAAGTCACCGCGTTTTTTCGCCCACCCGCCTCGCCCCAAAGCCTCCCAAAAAGTTGTTTACTCGAAATTCCTGGTTGCTTTTGGAAACGTATTGTAGTAAAAAAAACTGTAGCTTTTGGATTTGATTCCATTAATCATTTAGATCTCATAATAATGGTTTAAAGGGACTGATGACAATCCAATGAAAGTATTCTTTTGTGATCGCGGCCTTAGCTAGATTAATGACTATGTTCCTTTAAACCTACCTTCTGTAATCGCACCCTGTTAGCGGGCCAAAATAAAAGCCGAAAACTACATACATCTCTAACCGTCGCATAGCTCACCCTCGCGCTGCCTTTCCACGTATTCCCCTCTCCCTGCACAACCTCCAAATTGTCCAATCGCTCGGCCCACCCGTTTTCAATACCGACTGGTGTGTACATAAAGCTTTTTTGTCATTGGGTTCACTTTGGTTCTACTTCTGAAGGATTTTTACGTGTTTTTGGAATAAAAGACTTGTGAAATGATGAACTTGCAAGTTGTAGCATGGCAAAGTTTTACGCTGTCGCCCATGGCTTCAAGAGTGGGCTCTTCGAGGACTGGAACGAGGCGAAGAAGCAGGTGAATCCGGCTGAAAGTCCTAAAACTTTCTTTCAGATCGACGACTTCCCGCAGCCCGTCTACAAGAAATTCGAGGATAAGAAGGAGGCTGAGAAGTACCTGGCGGAGCGCGCAGCAAAGTCGACAGAAAGTAAGTATAATTTCATTCTTCAAAAATCTCCATTTCTTGCAGTCGCTGACTCGAAAGAGGATGCCGATGCTTGGTACGCGGTTGCTCGAGGGAAGGTCGTCGGTGTCCTGACTGATTACGATGCCGTGAAGAAATCGGTATTTTACGCATCCGATTGTCGAGATTATTTTCCTAACATTTTCAACTCATAATGGAGCATCAAATATAGATCGCCGACTACCCACAGCCACTCCACAAGAAATTTTCAAGCTTTGAAGAGGCCCATCAATACTACCTGAAGTATGCAAAGGGCAAAGAATCTGGTATGGCATTTTGAGAAAACCCCTGATTTTTTTTCCCAGGCTCCAAGGAGGAAAAACAACCGAAAAAAGAGAAGGAAGCTAAGAAGCCGGCTGAAGTGGCCTACTATGCGGTGGCTAGAGGCCATAAAACTGGCGTGTAAGGAGTTTTGGTTAAATTTGAGTTTACCTTTTTAGCTTCTCCACTTGGGCCGAATGTAAGGAGCAGACGGAGGGATTCAAGGGCGCCAAGTTCAAGAAATTCGACAACAAGGACGACGCCGAGCTCTTCGCCGCGGGCAAGACCCTGAAGCAGATTGGTAGCGCTATCCCAAAAGCCATATATTTTTGCTTTAGAAGAAACGAAGATGCGCGCAGGCGGTGATGTCGAAGAAGAGGTCGTGGAGAAGAAGCGGAAGCGCAATTGAATTTCTGTTTGTTTCATGTTTCTCATTGTTCTCAGGGCTTTTGATAAATTTTCATTTTGCTTTTGAATTCAATGGCGATGCGAGAAGTGTTGGCTTGCACAAAATACCGAAGGAGCGAACGTTCACAGAGAAATGACGCGAACTTTTTAGAGGTTTTATGGCGCCCAGGAGGGCATTTTATGCCGTGGCCAGAGGACATAAGCCAGGTATAGATTTTTTGGATTACAAATTACAAATTCGTGTAATTCCTTCCGAATTGTACATTTCGAAATTTAGGTGTATACTCCACTTGGCCGCTGTGTCAAGCACAAGTCAATGGATTCGCCAACGCACGGTACCCTAAATGAAAAATATAATATTTTCCTGCAGGTATAAAAAATTCGACACCGAACACGAGGCCAACGCGTTCGTCCGAGGCAATGAAAGTGGGGGTTTTGGAGGGTTGGCGGAAATGCTGCGCGATGGGCTGCGGCTTCTAATGCAGCGAGTTTGAACGTGCATGTGTTTAGCGATCAAAGTGCCGTTCAAGGCCACGGCGAGCCGAACCGTTACCAGTCATGTGGCGATAGCTACAGCCTCTACATCGGCGGCGGCTAAGAAAAGGTATGCTTGTGAAAAGCTTTTAAAATCATCTTTTAGCACCGGCCGAACGCAGCTCATCCCACTTCCAACAAGAAGAGAAACTGAAGAAGAATCCCTTGGAGATGATGGGTAGAGTTTTCAAGATTTTTGGTTGAATATTTTTTTAGTTACTACCGAAACGCTGAAGGTTATGTCGTGGCCTACACCGACGGCGCCTGTTCTTCGAATGGCCGATTGGGGGCGAAGGTACAATTTCTCCTAAAATCTTAGAACATATTTTCAGGCCGGTTGGGGCGTTTACTGGGCTGATGACCACCCGAACAACTCCAACGGCCCCGTGCACGGCGAGCAGACGAATAATCGTGGCGAGCTGATCGCGGCTATTCGAGCTGTTGACACGGTATTCATATTTCTAAGCACTTTTATCCCAGATCTAGGCAATAGAAAAAGGCGTGAAAAAGCTGTGTATCAAGACCGACTCCCAGCTGATGATCAACTCGATGAATGACTGGATGCGCAAGTGGAAGCGGAATGGTTTGTCAACTTGCATGAGCTTTTATTTTTTAGGATGGAAAACGGGCGCAAATACCTCGGTGAAAAATAAGGATCTGCTCGTGGAGCTGGACGAGAAGATGCAGGCTGTTGATGTGAGTTCATAGGAATATTTCTTGTAAAGCTTGAATTTTAGGTGAAATTCGTCAAGGTGGCCGCTCACTGCGGAATTCACGGCAACGAGATGGCCGACAGACTGGCAGTGAATGCCGCGGCAAATGCATGATACCTCCAGAATAGGCAAATTTGTTTTGCGATGGAGGGTCTTGTGATCTGGTGAATTCCTGTCGATAAAGCTTTTTGCTTCGTCTGCCATCTCGAGGCTTTTATCGGATTTTTAGCTCCGCAATGCATTTCCGATTATTAAGGGATGTGGAAGAGGAGGGGCTTTTGGCCGCTAAGTGGCTGGGGCGACACCATTCATCCCTGCTTCCAGGACATGAGCCGTTGGTACCGGAACGACCCTGGCGATAACTGGGGACGTAGTGGCTACGCGGAGGGATGTGATCGAGACGACTACCAGCAAAATTACCAGGTTGGTTTTGGCGAGCTTCTGAAGAAATATAATCTTGTTTTTTTACCGGAAAATAACCTGCTCCATGTTTAAAACATTTCATTTTCAGCGTGGCGGCAGCCAGCAAAGCAGCTCCGGATACTCTGAAAGGTCCGGATACGCGCAGGATAATAGGTAAGGCTTGTTGAACGCCTGGATGATTGGTTTTAGTTACCGCCAAAATCGTAGCGGTTATACCGACGTCTACACCGATGGAGCCTGTGCTTCGAATGGCCAGAGCGGCGCAAGGGTATGCTTTAATATATGGAATGTAAAAATCGCTAAATAATAGATATTGTTTTTTTGTAGCTCTAATAAGTAAGGATTAGAAATGATGACTTTTTCAGGCCGGCTGGGGCGTCTACTGGGGAGATAACCACCCGCATAATTCAAACGGCCCTGTCCACGGTGCGCAGACGAACAACCGTGCCGAGCTCCGGGCTGCCATCGAAGCTGTTGACCAGGTATTGAATTTGCTCAGGCCTCTAATTTCATAAGCGCCAATTTAGGCCCAGGACCGAGGAATCGAAAGGCTGCGTATCAACACGGACTCTGACTTGATGATCAGGTCCCAAAACGAGTGGAAGGGCAAGTGGAAGCAGAACGGTTCGCTCATTCTGGATCCTTTTAATGTTTTTGTCGTTAGGCTGGATGACCTCTGCAGGCACGCCTGTCAAAAACCAGGATCTGCACAAAGAGCTGGACCGGAAGATGCAGGGGATGGATGTGAGTTGAGATGCTGGCGCCCGGAAATCGGTGTTTAGGTGAAGTTCCAGTATGTGCCTGGCCATAGCGGAATTCATGGAAACGAGAAAGCGGACCGGCTTGCCACAGACGCCGCGGCCAAGTCATCGTATTCAGGCGGATATGGCGGATACGGCGGATATTAATATTTTTGTTGGCCTTGTTGATGTTGTAATTATTGTTATACGCATGTAAAGCACTGCATTTTGAATTCCGGGTACTGTTAGCTCGTCAATTCGTGCTGATAAAATTTTTAACGAATTTGACCGGTTATTGTTCTTCATAGGGTTTTGGAGCCGTAGATTTCTTTTTAGTTTTGTTTAAGATGCAGTTTTTTCATGAATACGGGGTTCTGATCTGGCGAATCTCTAGTTTACAGGGTTTTAGTGACGCGGGATCGCAACTTTTATAGGACTTGCAATCCTGGAATGGCATTTCGATTGTTTTTTGATATGTAGAGGAGGAAACAGGAGATGGGACGCTTGGGTTATCATTCTTCTTTCAGGAGATGAGCGATTGGTTTCACATCGATTCCTTCGGCGATTGGCAATCTGTTAGCGGCGGCTCAGAGGGGCTAGAGGGTTACGAGGGTCGCAATGATTCTTTTGATGACTTCGATCTTTGGCAAGATGACTCACCAGAGCGGTCTTTTCAGGTTATTTTTCTATGCTCATAAATGATTCGATCCTTCGAGTCTAAAGATTTTTCGACTTTTTAGATGGATTGGCTACATGCCGGAAACTTCATTTTTAGCATGGCTACGACCCATGGGCCTTCGAGAGCGAGCGCTCCACGGAAGGATACTTGCAGGATGACCGGTAGAGCTAACCCAAACCTCATATCAATTCTTTAGTTACTACCAAACTGAGAATATTCCCAGCGGTAACCAGGAATCGGTCGACGACTCTGATGAGCCCGAAAATTACGCCCAATTGCAACAGCAGCAGGACGTTGGGTAGGGGTACCGGACCATTGGACCAATTTCTTTTAGTTCTGACCACGCTCAGAATGATCCGAGCGACAACGACGAATATGACGGAGAATCTGATGAGCCCGAGGATTACCTGCAGGAAGTCGATAGGTAGGCCTGTTGGACGACTGGGTCGAGTTTTTTAGTTTCGATCAGAGCGATTATAGCCTGGGCGACGACAACTGGGAATATGATGGCGAATCTGATGAGCCAGAGGATTTCGAGCAGCTGCATCAGCAGCAGGGTGACGATGACGACGAATACGCCGAGGTCTACACCGATGGAGCCTGTTCTTCGAATGGCCAAAGCAACGCAAAAGTGGGCTTTGCACCTCCGGTTATCAACCCTTTATCTGTTAAGGCTGGCTGGGGCGTCTTCTGGGGAGAGGGCAACCCAAGCAACTCGAGCGGCCCTGTTCACGGTGAGCAGACGAACAACCGTGCCGAGCTGTTGGGCGCTATCAATGCTGTTGACCAGGTACTGCCGACGTCACAAGCTAAAATCAGAAACTCAGGCACGAGCACAAGGCATTGAAAGGCTGCGCATCAAGACGGACTCCGACTTGATGGTTCGGTCCCAGAACGAGTGGAAGGACAAGTGGAAGCAGAACGGTCCGCCTAGTTTGGTACCCCCTTATGATTTTTTTTGCAGGCTGGAGGGCCGCTACCGGCGCCCCGGTGAAAAACCAGGATCTACTGATGGAGCTTGACCAGAAAATGGAGGCGCTTGATGTGAGCTCGTGTTTTACCGAAACATCTTGCTTAGGTGAAATTCGAGTATGTGCCTGGCCATAGCGGAATTCATGGAAACGAGCAAGCGGACCGGCTTGCCACAGACGCCGCGGCGAGGTCATCATATTCAGGCGGTTACGGCGGATATTGATATTTTTGTTGACCTTGTTGGTGTTGTAATAATTGTTATTCGCATGTAATGCACTGCATTTTGAATTACGGGTACTGTTAGCTCGTCAATTCGTATCGTTGATCGGATGAATTTGTTATGTGCATTTTTGAATTCCGGGTACTGTTAGCTCGTCAATTCGTGTTGATAAAATTTTTAACGGCTTTGACCAGTTTTTTATTTTCATAGGGTTTTGGAGCCCTAGATTTCTTCCGTTATGAGGAGGATTTGTGCAGCTACGGTATATGAATTTCGACTTTAAATTTCTGATTTCAGTTGATGAGCGGAATACCCCCTGGTCACGGCCCACCAGGCCAAATGCCGCAACAAAGAGGGTACCCGCAAAATCCCACCGAAAACTGGGGTGCCTATGGTGGCCCGGGTGGGCCGCAGCAGCAAGGACAACCACCTCAACAACACCAGCAACACCCACAACAACAGCAACATCACCAGCAGCAACAGCAGTATTATCAGGTCGGTTTTCTAAGTTATTTCCGCGAGATCCGAATTTTTTCCTTGCTATAAATTTTTTGCTAAAATAGAGGAATGTCTTTGTAGGCTGTTCGTTACGATCCCTAAACTTAAAAGCTTCACAAATTTCTAAAGCCCACGTGATTCCAGATTTTTTGAGCAAATTTTCAGTTTTTAAACTATATTTTAGAAATACACTCATCATTTTCAGAGCATGGGAGGAAAACCGCAAATGGGCTCCGGAATGTACCCGCCACAGATGTCAGGAAATACGCAGCAAATGTCCCAGATGGGTGGCCAACCTCAAATGCAGGGCTACCAGTCCGGGATGCCACCCAGCCAGCCCGTGATGCCGCCACAAGGGATGTCGCTTCAACAACAGCAGCAGCACCACATGATGAACCAATCGCGACACGCCGGTGGCGCCTATTCTGGAGGCCAGTATCAACAGCCGGGCCCCGGGCCGATGCCGCAACACCCGCAACAAGTTCCCCCTCAAATGGCGCCACAACAGTCACAGCAACCCCAGCAACACCCGGCTTACTACCAGCAACAGCAGCAACAGATGCAGCAACAGGTTCGGATTCGATTTTTATAGGGGACGTCGAAAAAAGTACCGCCCTCTTGCATTACGGAGGAAGCGCTGATCGGAATCATTTTGCTCTTGAAAGGCGTGAAAACAAGCCATTCGTTTTCATAAAATTGTGAAT
This sequence comes from Mesorhabditis sp. LJ9110, assembly GCA_038088335.1. Taxonomy (NCBI): domain Eukaryota; kingdom Metazoa; phylum Nematoda; class Chromadorea; order Rhabditida; family Rhabditidae; genus Mesorhabditis; species Mesorhabditis sp. LJ9110. The sequence continues at coordinate 294,836 of JBBGBA010000036.1, forward strand.
TTTCTTGATATTCAACCTTTTCAAAACGGGCGTTTTTCAACTCACAAAGGCAACTAACGTGCTGATGTCGTATGCCGTTTTCGACCTTACAAACCAGAATAACAATAGCTTATACAGAAAAACAAATTGCTAGTTTTCTCGCTTTCCAAGAACGTTCCTTTCATACTTAAATCCTGGAATCAGACATTGGCTTGGAGGCGTATTTTTTCTGGGATATCATGTAGAATACTCTAGCAATTAATTTCTTTATTAAAAGCAATTTTACCCCCGAATTTCAGCAGCCGCAGCATCCGCATCAGCCACCAGCGCAACAGCAACCTCACCATCCAACTCAACCTATCATCCAACACCCACATCATCCTCAAGGGCCCCAAGTGACCTACCAAGGCCCAGCCGTCGTGTCGGCGCCCCAGATGCCAGCTCCCGTCCAACCGGAGCAACCGCTCCAACGACCAAAACTCAACCCACCGCCCTACCCGGCTGAACTGCTCGACAACCTGGCCGAATGTCCGGTGCCCATGTTATGCACGATCGGCCGCGAGCTCGTCCAGGATCTGAGCATGCGCAGTGCCCATCTTTGCACACGGGCTCGCGACTTTTCCGAGAAGGCCCGCAACTTTCAGCAACAATTCGTGCTGGAGATCGAGGTCCATTTGGATTATTGTCAGGTATGTTTTAAAAACTATTTTATGAGCTCTTCCAAGTCGGCTTTCGGTGCTTCCGCGAAATCGTTGGGGAACGAATTTTTTTCCTATTAGTTCAGAAACGTCTAGTATGAAATAATAGTAACTGTTTTTGATGAAATTTAAATGAATTTTCAGATTAAAAAGCTAGATAGAATACATAGAAAACTGTCTAAAATATCGTCGTAAAAATCTATATTTCTCTATTTTTCCTATTTTTGACTAAAACGTTGTATTCCTTTATTAGGAAAATTCTATTTAATCTGTCCTTTTCAGCTGATCCTCCAGAAGTTGCTCGAAATCCGGAACCGCATCGAAAATAAGAGCCCGGGAATTCAACTCGACGCCGATGACTTTATCAGCCGGATGGCCGCTCCAGGCTCGCCAGAGATCTCCGAAGAGCTGGAGGACAAAATACGGGAATACGATGAAAAACGGGCCCAATTGATCTCGGTGACGGCCGATCTGAAGATGCTCGACTGGAAGGCGGCCGCTTGCGAGACGACGGCCGTGAAGAGAGACCGCAACGACAAGCTATCGACGTATTGATTTCCACCACCATTTTATAGACTTTGTAACCATATGAACGAATGTGAGGATATTGTTGTTATCGTCTCGTTTTAAATTTGTAATACCATCGCATTCAATAATCTATGCTATTCACTTCAACTTGATCTCTATGAAATCATATACGGCGATTGATAAATTTTCTTTCAGGAAATGCGGTCAAGCCCGTGCACGTTGTTACAAAGACTTGTTGTTAGAAGTAAGAACAGGCGGTGTTTTGGGAATTCTCGTCTCTAGATGCGTGTTATCGACACAGCTCGTCCAATCCCGTCGCTTCGACCTCGGCGCCAACGCTGGATTGGCAAGCGTTAGACCGGATGCTCGCTGAAGACGTGCCGAGCCAAAAGGACCTGAAATATCTGCGGAAAAAGCGACCTCTATTGATGTACGTTTTTGAGAAAATGTAGTTTTAAAAAGATCGGCTTTCGGTCTTAAGTTTAGCCCCAGCAAAAACCGTGTTTTCAGATTTTAATTGTTTAAAAAAATATATATTATATATTATTTAAAAAAAGAGTCGTTTAGACAAGGCCTCACAAAGACGATTGTCGGACTGATCGACAGAAATAATATGATACTCGGCTTCGTGGGCCGACAGGACAAAATCTTGGCACCCATAAGTGATCACTCCACGGCGAAATACTATCAATACAAGCTGACCGTCGTCTACTATGCCATACTCTTGGTAAATTTATAGTTGTTTTTCCAGCCTCTTCTCGAGCCTTCTCTAAATTACACGCTAAGTTTTAGGCGATGTACGCCGGCGAGACGCGAGTTGTTGTAAAGACTGATGATGAGGTGGTTTGCGGGGTATTTTCAAGCTTCATATTCTCAAAATTCTTTTAGGTGCTGAACAGAAGGAAAAAGCCGAACAAGGAGCCCGAGCTGATCGAGCGAATTCGACTGTCGACAAGGGACATTGACGATTGGCCGATTGAAGTGCGGAAATCTATTTATGATTAGACTTGCAAATTCAGGTGGCCGTCAGATTGTTGAGACCGGGCGAGAAAGAAGCCTTTATGAAGCTCACCGATCGCCGAATGTCCCAAGAGCGATTGATGGGGTTTCTGAAGCCACATCAAGAAAATTACGAAAAACACGTGCAACTTTTGGGTATAGATTTTTAATTACAAATGAATTTTATATTTTAAGGAAAAATCAAAGAGACGGTAGACGACGAGGAAGAAGAAGAAATATAAAACAAGCGTTGGCGAATCCATTTATTTTTGTGATAAACTTCTTGAACTTGATGGCATTGGTTTTTTGCTTCTTTTTAGGTTTCGATCTCGGCCATCCAGCACCATTTCTGTATAATGCTTCTTACAGTACTGAAGCCAAAACTGGCCGTATTCCGTGGACGGCTGTAAAGTTGGCAACGAAGTGGTAAACACCGGCCCGCGCGGACAAAGAGCGGCGTTTCGTGCCCGGCGGGCTTATTTGTGGGCTAGCGGCTGGTTATAAGCGCCGAATCTTGCCGGCCAAACCATTTTGGACTCCTCATGTTTCCTCGAATCTTAGTATTGCTAGCCCTAGTCGGCTTCTTGGCTTTTTGTCAGGGCTTTCGAGACGGGAATCAACGATTTAAGGTATTTTTATTTTGAAGCTGCTTTTGAGCGTCAAAATTTGAAATTTTTCAATATGAATCGAGGAGGTGTTTATAAACTAAATATTAGGTTGGTCGGAAAGTAGCGAGAATGTAACTTTAGCGCATTCTTTTGCAAAAACGAGCGCTTTCGCGTAACCAAGATTTATATTCCCGAATGCGTCAAGGTTAGTGCTATACTCAGTAAAAAAAACAAAAATTTTCCTCCAGCCAATATTTTTGTTTTTGGCTTTCTTTGCATCGGGCCAGAAAATTTTGACCCCGAGGACTTTTGATAATCGGGTGTTTTTTCTCGGTTTACCATCACGGCTCGTCAGGCCTTACCAAAAACGCACTTCTGGGGGGCGCGGGCCCTCTCCCCGCGGATAGTGTGTTAACCTCCCAGGCGAGCCCCCCACACCCCCCTGGTTCGGTTCCTCTGCGTCGCAAACTCCCCCATTTTAGTGATCTTTGTTTTGCTTTTTGCTCCAACGTATCACAGAAGGTCTACTGTAACACCCAATCAAATAATACTCGCGAAAAAGCCCCAGAAAATAGCAAAAAGCGGCCAGAACCCCTTTTAACAAAGTGAATCCAAAAACAGTCGTAATTGCGCTCCATAATCGGCTTTCTGGGTTGCTATTACAATTTTTTGGCCTAATAACGCTAATAAGTACGCTCTGGTGCGTTTATGTTAACTAAATTGGGCTACAGATCACGAAGCTCCTGCTCCAAGCGTCCAAGTGCCCGACTATCTTAGCTATTTCCTTTATAGGAGGTTCATAATTCAGCAGTTTTTCGATTAATACTACATTAAATTGATATAGTTACCTAGAAAACCGCCATACATGGCTCAAATCCTTCCGGCTGAGGTGCTAGCATCGAACCGGACCGGTCGCTATCGGACAAGGGTTTATCTTTTTCCAAAACTTCCGTTATTAATTCAAAAGCATGTATCGTGACTCCACCCAACCTTTTTGCGAGATTTGATCGTATTTTTAAAAACAACAGGCTGAAAAACTAGCCATAAACCAGCTGGGTCGAAAATTTCGGGGACTTTAGGCTTCAAAATCTCCTTATTTTGGTGAGAACTCTCATTGCTACCCACACTGTTCGATAGAGAATTTTTTTCTCTACCAAGTTCCCACGCCTCCCGAAGGTTCGAAATCATATACAAAAAGTTATTAGAAGAAAACGTAGATTTTCTGAGTTTTAATATGGCGCGCGCCCACAGAGCCGAGGCCATAGGCGCGCCCCGTACTAAAGTGCCCTTTGACGAGCCGTGCCATGGGATTTTTTGCTGCTTGGTGTCAGTAGATGCCAAATGATGTTGCACATATGCACACAAAAAGGCGCCGTATTCGGTACTGTGAACGCATAGATATTGCTGTTTTACTCAAATTTCGCTAAATCAATCATATCTATTTTGTAAGGGCGTAGTATCCCGTTTCGCTGCATTCGTAAATAAGGAAAGGAGATTACACATCAAATAGTTGGACCACTATTAGGCTTGGGATTGACTTCGAGAATATCTATGGAAAATTGTGAAAAAAGTTCTAGCTACTTTCCGACCAACCTAATACATAAATCTAACATAAATAACATAACTAACATAAATCAACTTTGGTACCAGCCCTGTTTTTGCTACGCCTAAACGTAAGAACTTTACAATCTTTAAATAATATACATTTTTCAGCGGAAGAAAAACCGCTTTCTACGTTTCCCAAGTAGCTTTCCACTTGAAATCTAGCTAAATCTCAACACAAACTATTAAGATACTTATTAAAATACATCAGCAAAAATTGCCCCCGATAATGCAAAAGCTCCATTTAAAACTCGGCCCCGATTTGTCCTACTAATCGGCATTTTTTTCCCGGCATAGCAATAGCCCTTTACCAGTCCACATGCCCGGTGGTGACCCATTTTTTTTCTCGCGCTCGGCTCCCGCGCCCGGGTTAGAGTTCGGGGCTGACTATTCGGAACGGAGAAAAACTGCGCGCGGAACGCGAGATATGGGATCGGAATGCTATTGGGACCCCCCACATGTTTCAACGCTAATTGAAAACCGGAACTAGCGGGGAAAAGGTGGGGGAAATTGGCAAAATTAAACGAGGTTTTAGATAAAGCATAGGACAAAAAGTTTAGGCTTGTTGCGCGAGGCAGAAAAAGGCGGACAAGGAGTGCAAGCGAAAGTTCTGCGACTTTAACGGGATCAGCCAGCAAAATGTGAGTTTTTTGGCTGTGGGCCGTAGATTATAAAGTGCGCTAAATCGGTCTAATTTCGCTTAAACGTAATTCAGGTTCTCCACTACCTAAACACCTGTTCCCCTCGCGGCGAGACCGTGGCGTCGATGTGGGACTGCGCGTCGAGCCGCGTGGATCATACGGAATGTTGCAAGAGGAGGTGAGGGTTTTAAATACTTTCAAAATATACTAATTTGCTAGAAAACTAGTATTACTTTATTATTATTAGCGTGGCAACGTAACTTTTAAAGTATAACATTTATGATGCTTTAAACCCATTTCCCCACCAATTTTTCAGAAGCGTCGTCCCGGGCTGCATGGCATTTTGTAACACGACCTACGGCGTCCCGGCAGATTATATGAACTATCTGTTTTGCTTGCAAAATTTTAACGATATTCGCGACTGCTTCCGGGGACACCTGGAGCGGAACCCAAATATTTATGGTGATACTTGAGGATAAATTTTGGATTGGAAATGTGTTAAGTATAACCAGGGTTGAAAAGCCGCTACGCGGCTTTTCACCCCTGGCCTTTGCGCGGGGATCTTAATTCGTTGGGCACTTTGCATAATTCCAGCGAATTATTGCCAACCTCTCAACCTTAACGATCACAAAAGCGACCGACTGAGAGCGTGACAAAATCCAAAATGAGCCTCCTAGCGCCTCGTATGCAAATGAGGGAATTTCCATATGTTTTTAAAACGCTAAAATAAGGTATAAATCGTCGTTTTCTTAAAAATCTGATAAGCGTGCAGTAATCTACGCCCTCTAATACCCTTAAAAACCTTTCGAATGGGCCCGAAAACCTATCCCCCTTCGCGATATCTTGGTAACCCGGTTTTTTCGAGTCATTTATGCAAAGTGTCCACAGACACACACACAGACACTACTTTTTTATATATAGTAGGATAAAGTCCAAAGATGCGCTTTGAACTTTTAAAATCCGGAATTTTTAACAGGCTGGCGTAAATCACGTTTTTTGCGCTCCACCGTGTCGTGGCCAATTCGTTAAGCTCTCGTTTGTCGCGCCATGGGTCCGGGTTCGATTCCGTTATTTGTGAAACTTTTTGCTTTTTGGAAATCTATTCCGGCACTGAGGTTTCTAGCCCACAGGCAGTCCAATTTGGTCGCTATCGCAGAGGATACAGTACCCTCCCCTGCCCGCGCCCCTACAGTACCCTCCCGGCACCTGAATTTCACCCCAATTTCAAACCCAAAATCTCTTCATCGGCCCCGATATCCGCTTAATCTCGTGCCCCATCTACCGTACCCCCCACTTCCAGCTAGCAGCTTAGCGGCTTCGATCCAAGAGGACAAAGCCAATTAGCCATCCCCTAAAGTGTGGCCGTCCTACTTTTGACCCCTTCGAGATACTGACACGTCTTTCTCCCCGAGTTTTTTTTGCTTGTTAGAGCCGATTTTTTTGGCGTTCTTTCCCCGCTTTTTCACCCCCCTTTTTCCGGGGTGGCTAACCGAGAAAAGGGGCAAAAACGAGCCGGGGACGGGAGATAGGATCTGCTGAATTTTCGACAGAACACGGGAACACCCCGTTCGACAGCACGGCGGCCCCCCGGTGAAGGACGAGCACTTTGCCTGGCACTTCAAGGGGCTAAAAAGCCGCTAATCTGGCGATAATGACCATATATCTCTCACTCTTTTGCAAGCTCTCACTCACTCTCTCTCGCTCTCTCTGTATCTCTCTCTTGTCTCTCTTCTCAACCACGCTCTCTCACTGTCACTCTTCTCTCTCTCTCTCTCTCTCTCTCTCTCTCTCTCCCCCTCTTTCTCTCGCTCTCTCTCTCTTTGTCTCTCGCTCTTTTCTGTCGTCTTCTGAAATCTAAAATCTACAGCAGATTCGTCAGGTGAAAAGTTTCGGAATCTACGACCCCCCAAAATTATCGAGAAGACCATCCGGGTCGCCTGGTCAGGCTGGTTAGCCCCCGAGCCGATCGCATGGTTCCACAAGAGTACGGTCGTACTCGGGAGTTCAGCGGAGTAGAGCGGAACTTTTAGGCTCTTGGCAAAAAATCACGAAAACTACCTAAAAAGCGCTAGGAATCGCTAATTTTAGGGGACAGTGACAATAACTAAGCTTGATTTTCATCGATTTAAAAATGAAATTTGTCAAAATATTGCTTTTATTAATTGCCGTTCCCCTGCCCGAAAAACGCGCCGATTATCAGCCAAATCCGCCGGGAGAACCCGTGGTTTTTCATGACGGATGGCCGTGGATAGGAACGAGACGGAACGGAAAGGGGACAGAAGGAGGAAATAAAAAGCAATTAAGAGACAATTTGATCTGTTGCAAGTGTGAACGGCTGACCTGATAGGGTAGGGAAGTAGGCCGGGTAAACAACTTGAAAGGAACGGAGTTCACGGAAGAAAAATGAGGATCTAGTGCCTTCAGGCGTAGGCTGGGGTGGTAGGTTGGATTGTTGGCTTGGTTTTAGGCTTGGGTTGGGCGTGGGCTTAGGTTAAGACATAGACTCAGGCTTAGGTAGAGGCTTAGGCTTGGCGCGGGCTTGGGCTTAGGCTTAGTCGCTGGCAAGTAACGTGGGCTTAAGCCTCAGCGAAAGCATATACCCAAGCCAATCCTCAGCCTACCTACACTCTTCTACCGTAACCCTACCCGTGTTGCGCTTGCTGGTTTTTTGGCGGGCTTTTCCCGTGTAGCCGGGCGATGGGGTGAAGGATGTTCTCACGGTCTGCCCGCAGCCGATCTTGCTAAAAGGTGTCCCTTTCGGGGTGTGGAAAGCGGAAAAAGTCAGCCAAAAAGCGGGAGGTGGGGGGGGGGGGGTAGATAAGAACTACGGTATCCCAGCCACTCCCACGATATAAAGAGGGACACGGCCTCTCCACGCACTTTTCGGCCGTTGGCTAGTGGCCGCCGGCTACCGTGTGCTACAGTAACCGCCCTCAGTTTTTTTGGACGTTTTTTTGGGCGTCTCTCTCGTTTAAGGTGGCTTAAGTTTGGTTTAGGCGTAAGCTTGTTTTTGGGCTGAAGCTTAAGCTTATGCTTATGTTTGGGTTAGGCTTAGGCTTCGGCTTAGGTTAGACCTATGCTTAGGCGCAGGCTTGACTTGGCTTAGGCTTAGGCTTGATTTGAGCCAGGCCTAAGCCTGGCTTAAGCTTTACTTGCAATTTTTTCGAAAAAACAGAATAAAAGGTAATTTGTATAAAGGTTCCTAACCAATTTTTACTATTTACACATTTATAAAAGCTCGATTTTTGGGATTTCTTCTATTTTCGATGCATTATCCCGGATCTCAATCCCCAGATCGACGCCCAATTTTACAACGTATTGTCCGTGTCACGTTATTCGTTTTTTTGGGTGTTCCGACAACGCGAAAAACGAGTTTTCATCCAGCGATTTCCTGGATGCCAGCTGGGTGGGTGGGATGTTGTATATCTTGATGGGATCCCGGGTGGCCGTTCCGAGCGCCCCGTTCGCGAGGCAACAGCCGTTCCGAAAATCCGGAATTTTTTAAAGGGCTGTGGAAGGGTATATCTGACTTTTCAGGGGACTTGCTTTTAGGCTTAGTCTTAGGCCTTGCTTAGGCTTGACTTAGGCTGAGACTTACGGTTAGGCTTCGGCTTCGCTTAGGCGTGACTAATATAGGCGTAGGCTGAAGCTTAGGCTTAGGCATAGGCTTGGCTTTGGTGTGGGCTTAGGCTTAGGCTCGCCTTACACGTAGGCTTAGGGCTTAGGTGGTGTTTTTACTGGAATTAATTGACATTAAAGCGATTTATGGTTTTTAAGCAAAATTTTAGTGTTTAGTTTCGAAAAAATATAACATATGCCTCGCGTTTTTCTGCAAACCGAAAAAATAGCAAGCACCTTTGTACATATCTGTACTCTTCGCAGCACCCCCGAAAAAACGTAGCCAAGTCATTTCTGCTGTAGTTTTGGATTGTTTTTGCCTTTTTTCCAGGGCTTGCATTCAAGAATCGAGTAGGTGGGTGTTCAAAGTCAAGCATGCCCTTCCACATTCCCGCGCCTGCACAAAAAGACACCCACCCCCGGCCGACTTCAGAACAACAACAAAAGATCGTAGGCCAGCCGGGGCGGTGATGTCAATTTGGAGTTGATCGGAATCTCGGGCTGCTTACCTATTTTTACATCCGTTTCCCAGGCTGGGTGGAAGTAAAATAGCGCCGAAAAACACTAATAAAAAGTACCGAATGGTAGCAGGAAGTGGAGGGTGTTTTTAGGCGTGGCACGTAGTGATAATTGGCGTGGGTGGGCTAAGCGAAGCCGAAGTCTAAGCCTAAGGCTAAGCTTAACCCTAACCCTAACCAAAATTTTGTAAAAACCTGGCTTTTTTTTGATAAAATTTGGCCAAAGTCATGAATCCCCGACTTTATCGTCCCTTTAAAGCTGAGAAGCTGACCGAACTACGCAATGAATTACGCAATGTAAAAACGTGTGCGTATTGCGTTTACACGGGACAAACCCTACCTGGCAATATCTAACAAAATCCATATCCGTGTCTTGCCAGTCCCTTTAAAATCGACTCCCTGAAAGACGATCGCCGTTTTCACAGGTATTTCGGACCCGATTGTAGTGCCAGACTGCCGCGCAAAATTTCTCTCAACACTTTTTGCTTCGCCTCGTCCATTCCACGCTGAAACAATTGATGGTGCCGGGCTGTTTGCGTGCATAAATATTGATGGCATTCAGTTGATGAGGGGTATCCATCTTCCAGCCTTTCGCTCTCTCTCTCTCTCTCTCTCTCTCTCTGTCTCTGTCTCTCTCTCTATCACTCTCACTCTCTCACTCTCCGTTCAGCAACCGCAGTTTGTCTCAAACGCATCACAAAAACAAGTTATGGTCATGTTTTGGAGAGTCGGGCGGGGGTGGGGAGTACGGTAGCTTGGAATGGACGGATCTCAAATGATCGGTTGATCAAAACAAGAGTGATTTGGGTGCAGGCATCGGCTTTGGCTTAGGCTTAGGCTGAGACTTAGACTTAGGCTTAGGCTTGGATATATGCCATGCGAAATGCCAGATGGGTCGTTTTTTGGGACACCCTGTATGCTTGGGCTTAGGCTTAGGGTTAGGGTTAAAGTTAAGCTTCGGTTTGGGCTTAGACTTAGGGATATGAGAAGGCTTCGGCTTAGGACTGCACGGGCTAGCATTTTTAGAGGCACCTTGAAGCCCGCATTCGGTGTCTTAGCTTTCAGAATCCCAAATCAGCCTTACCAGCCCCTTTAGACCCCTCAACCCCCGGATCTTTCACCGGCCAATGTTTTCTCCATCCCGCCAGACCATCTTTGCTTGGGTTGAGATGACGATATCAGTTTTGTCTGTCTCTAGGTGTATCACGAAATCCTTGGCGCGCCTGTTTTCCGACCGTTTGTGATTTGCTGCCCCCGTACACGAGCCCCAGGGATTGTCTGCCAAAACACCCACGTTCCCACGCCACCACCCCAAAACCGCGGCACCCCCGGCTAACTGGTTTGGACTACGGTAGCTGAGCCGAAAATAGGGCGCGAAACGGAGCAAACGCCGAGTGCAACTGAAAATAGACTACCGTAAGACCTAGCTGGGAGTGCAAAACCGATAACGATCTGCAAAAAAGCTTGGACAAGCTTCAACTAAGCCTAAGCTGAGCCTAAGCTAAGTCTCAGCCACGCCGGAGCCTAAGCCTAAGCTAAGCCTAAGCCTAAGTCAAAGCCAGAGCCTAAGCAATTTTCAAACCCCCGCTATGCAAATTTCCCCCACCTGAATTTCTGATTCTTGATTGCCGGCACAAGGATGTCTGCCCCGATTCTCTGGTCTGTGCTAATTCGAGGTTGATCTGGTGATAACTGATAAGCTGTACTCTCTCCCTGTCTCGCTCTCTCTCGCGCTCTCTCTCTAGCTCACGTATCACCTATCGCCCATCCGCATGTGCCGTATGCAAATTGCTAATTTCCGGTTTTGCGTGGGAGTCTGGGGGTCACGGCATGTGCTTTGGTGAGGCTGAAATGTACCGGAAATGAGCTACGATCAAGTCTAATAAAATAAAGCAAAAGCCTAGGCCTAAGCCCAATAAGCAGAAGCCTAAGCCTAAGCCTGTTCCCAAGTCTAACAAGGAGGCGCTTTTAGATGATATTGGCGTTTTTGAGCGAGACCTAGCTTGTTCGATAGAGAAAAAAATTCTGAGCAAAATGTCGTTTTCCAAATCTGCTAACCGTGTATTGTATTCAGGGACGTAGCGTAATACCGGCCCGGGGGCCCGCCCCCCCCCCCCCCCGAAATCGGCCGGGGCCTGAAAATTTCATAAGGGCGGACCCTTATGATTTTTATTTTCTCAAAAGTTTTGCTGCCTGCGGCGCTATTTTTTTTACGTTTTTACGGCTATTTGTAGAGCTATGTAACCTTTTTTTCAAAAAATTTTGCCTGCGGCGCTGTTTTTTCGTTAATGTTTTGAGTTTTTTGGAAAAAATTTTTGGGGGCCCCCCCGAAATTTTTTTCTGGCTACGCCCCTGATTGTATTCGACAAAAACTAATTTGAAAATCATTAATTTCGCCATCATTTCTCACCTGATCCGCAGTTTTGGCTCTGGGGGTGCGCGTGAACATAGCCCCCTTCAGACCTTTGAACCACCATGATCGCGTGGCATATTGGTAGTGCACTTGCCTCATAAGTTATATCTTTTTTTGCCTTCGAGTTCGACTCCTGGCTAGTGAAACTCTTTTGCTTTTTGCTCTGTGATGCCAAATATGACCTCAATAGCGTTTAAAACCAAAAAGCAAAACAGCTAATCAAAAAAAGTTCCGAACTCCGAGCATAAATTTGCAAAAGTTTGATAGGCGCCTGCACCATCCACTAGGCCACCACCCCATGCGGATGCTGGTTCGCATTGCCGCCTATGTCCCCGGCCTGAACCATCTGTGGCAGCGTGGCACCACGGAATTTTTTCATTAAAATTCATTTTTGTCGAATACAATACACGGTTAGCAGTTTTGGAAAACGACATCTTGCTCAGAATTTTTTTCTCTATCGAACTAGCTAGGTCTCGTTCAAAAACTCCAATATCACCTAAAAACGACTCCTTGTAAGCCTCAAGCCGGAGATAAGCTAAGCCAAACCTCAACCTAAGCCTATTTTTTCGCAATAACCCCCCGATCCCCGGAACAATGATAGACACAAAAATGTGTCAGGAAAATTCCCTTTTCCTCGGCAAAAAATCGTTTGGAGCAGAGCCAAGGTCGCCGGGGAGTCAGGCCAAGTCGTGCTTTCGCTAGTCGCGTCTTGAGAGCGAGAGAACAGACACGTATTGGGCAAACGAGCGGTGATTCTTTGGGAATTTTGAAAGAAAGAATAGGTTTTTAAAGAAGGATGGGGATTGTTGGGTGGGCAAGCTAGCAGGGATCATTAGAGAAAGCGAACAGAGGCCATTAGGGCAAGCTAGCAGCGGTCATTGGAGCGAAAAAGCACAGCGCATTAGGGCAAGCTTGCAGAGACTATTGGGGGGAAAGCTGGGAGATATCTTTAAAGCTAGCTAGCAGAGAACATTAGGGCAAGCTAGCAGAGATCATTGGGGAAAGCTCAAATCATCACATAGTGAGAGGACAAGAGATCAGTTCTAAGATCCGGGCACCACGTAGTTTCTGCTTCTTCAATTTCTAAGAAAATGACTCGTATGTTTCCGCGTAGTGTACGAAAGAGTACTAAATCCGAGTGACCCCTGAAAAATCGGAATTTCCTAATGATACGGATTCTTGGAATAACCTTGAGAGCGACAGTACCCCCAGACGACCAAAAGTTCCCAGAATCAGCCCGACAGACGGAAGATCGGACGCCGGAAAGTCTCCGGAAAACCCCAGAAAGCCTCGAAGCGCAACCGGAAAAGGGCAGGGGTGTATTTTTGGATTTTTGTTGTTGCACGGGGTGCCCGGGGGCGTCTGGGAATTTTCATACTCGAGGTGGCGGTATATTTAGGGCCCAGGCGGAACCGAGGGTTTGTCGAAGTCACCCGGAATTATTTTTTACCGGAGACCATAGGAGCTCAACGGGAGTACCTGGACTCTGTACCTTTCCTTTTTCATTTATCATTTTCTGCTTCAATTTTAGGTTTTGTTATAGCGCTAATTTTCTAAGAATCTTCTGCGCCTTAACAGCCGTTTTTGGCACCCTACCGTATCTTGTTCTATAGGTTTAGAGCTGGTCCAAAATCAGGAAAATGTTCACTTTGCTGTACCGTATATTTTCTGATTTTAAAGGTCACTATCAAGTCAAGAATTCGGAATTTAGCCTACCGTGATACCGTCAGATGCCGATTAAAGGGGCTAGAAAGCCAGGAATTTTCATGGTTTTTCATAACTTTAAAGATTCTTTTGAAAGAGTTGGTAAGCCGGAAATTTGGTATATATTAGACATACCTTAAGATATCTACCGTTTACCGTATCTACATATTGGCAAGTCCCAACAACGGCCTCTTTAGCATACTGTATCTACCTAGGTTTGTTACAGGCACCGGTAAGCCAAAAGGCTTATGCTTAGGCCTAGGCTTTGGCTCGGTCTTAGGTTTGGCTTAGACTGGGGCTTAGACATATACTTAGGATCCACATACCTACAGTACCCAAAGCTTAATTTTTACTTTTTTTTTGGCTTTTCGTGATTATCCTGATTTCCACCCAGAACTCAGCGTTCCGGTAGTAAACAACCCGGCGCGGTCAGCCTGGCCAGATGGACCGTACGCAACAAAACGGAAGAGGGAGAGAGAGAAATAGAGAGAGCGAGAGAGCGAGAGAGCGAGAGAGGGAAAGACTGAGCGAGACAGAGAGTCAGAGAGATCGCGGAAAGTCTGCTGTGATGTGCTGATTCAGCGGTCCGTTGACAGATCGGTGTCTACCATCCCAATCACCCCCCGCGTGTTCTACCCCCCTTTTTCATCCCCTCTGCAAGTTTTTCCGGGGCGTGTTTTGGTAGGGTGCAGCCGGATCGAGCTGCCGGGGCCGAATCGGGGTGTTCCGTGGGTTTTTGGCGTCTGTCAGCTGACCGCGCCCTTTAGCGAATCGGATGCCCTTCGGATACGTGAGGAGGAGCGGAGAGGAAAAGCTACAGTGCGGAAATTTACTGGTTTTGGGGGTGGAATTAGGTCAATTGTGGAAAAACAATGTCAATGGTGTACTTGTCAAGTAAAATAATCTCATCTCTCGCCTTCTGTCGCTCTCCCCTTCTCTCTCAATTGCTCTCTCTCTCTTTCTCGCTTTTTTGTGGACTTTATTGCTCTCTTTCCTTATATCTGGTCTCTCTCGCCCTATCTCCCTCCCTCCCTCCCTCCCTTCCTCCCTCTCTCTCCCTCCCTCTCTCTCTCTCTCTCTCTCTCTCTCTCTCTCTCTCTCTCTCGCTCTCCCTGGACTGACTTCACCGTCCCTTTAAGCAGTATTCCGAACAGAGTTTCGCATTTTTCGATGCCTGAAAACCTCAAAGTATATGAAGTTAATAAAAAAGTCCTGGAGACGATGCTCATCACCGTAGTCGAATACCGTATCCCTCAACGCTTACCAGCTGAAAATTGAAAAACCTGAAATGAAACTGAAAATTTTTGTTCAACTTACCGCACGCTACCGTAATCTCCGGGGTCAAAATGCTGCCCACCTTTCACTTTTTTTTGTTGGCTGACCCCCTGCAAGTACCATATTTTCAGCCGCCGCCGGGCGAAATTGGGGATACGGCCATCAGCCGGCCGCTAATCAGTCAATCTTCAGACGGAAGTGTTGCGATCTAGCCAGATCTCTCTCTCTCGCTGACTTTCTCGCTCCCTCTCTCTCTTGCTCTCTCACACTCTCACTATCTCTCTCTCGCTCTTCATATCCATCGTCTAGTGTTGATTTCTGTTGCCATGGATCAGACCACAACAATCGCCTGGTAAATGGCGAGAGGAGAAGAGAGAGAGAGAGAGAGAGAGAGAGAGAGAGAGAGAGAGAGAAAGCAAGCTAGCGGGAACATTAAGGCAGGCTAGCAGGGTTTATTAAGGAAGTTTTGTACTAGCATCTCGCTTAGTGGCTAGCAGAGATTCTTTCGGATTCGGAGCCCCAGGGCAGGCTAGCAGAGACTCTTTAGAAAAATCAGGCAAACAGGGTAAGCTTGCAGAGATGCTTTAGGAAGTATCGGTAGAGGGCAAACTTGCGCAGTTCCTTCCGGAAAATTAGGAACAGTGGATGTAGCAGCGATTATTTAGGAAATGCCGACAGTTCAGGGCAAGCTAGCAGATATTCTTTGGGAAATGTAAAGCTTAGTCAGCTAGTAGCGACCTTTAATTTTCCGTGCAAATCCCAAGACTCTTCCTCCTAGTCCACCTTTTAGGAAGCAGACAAGGGCGAACCGTCTAGACGCTGGGCTATGCTAGGGCGGAGACTTTCGAGTGGGCTCTGCGGCTTTTCGTCTCGCACTTCTAGCCCAAATCCCCCTATATCTATGCCCCTAGACTACGCTAAGCTCCGCCCCCCGCCCCCCTAGTTACGTGTAGGGGAGTATCGTGGAACCCTGGGCTTCCCTGTCTCTGCACTTTTTGCACTGACCCTGAGGGCATAATTTAGGGCAGTATATAAGAGCTAGGCCGGACTCCTGATTATATAATTTCTATTATTCGCCTTTTTGGCCTATGCTTAGGTATAAGCTCAAGCTTGGCTTATAGGCTTGGGCTTAAGCTTTGACTCAGCTTAGGCTTGGCTTAGGCTAGGCTCAACCGCTCTCAGGTTTAGCTTCACATATGCTTGGCTTAATTTTTTGCTCAGGCTTGGACTTAGCCTGAGGCTTAGGCTTGGGCTTGCGTTTAGGCTTGGGCTTCGGCGCAGGCTTAGCCTTAGGCTGAGGCTTAACGTATGCTTACCATTGCGTTAACCTATGTGTTTACCGTTTTCGAAGATTTATTTTGCCTGCAGAGTACCTTTGAAACGAATTCATACAAATTACGCTTAATAAACTTAATGTACTTTTAGTTATATCACTAAATATTTGTTATCGATCATTGATCGTTTTATCGAGTCATTTCCCCGGCTACCGTACCCCCACCCCCATCGAATGGCCGGCTCTCGAGAACGGGGGTGGGGGAGGGGCGTTCCCCCTCCGCGTCTCGTCCAATTTTTTTTTGTTCCGGAACTCCTAAAAAAGTGGCTGCTACTCACACATCATTGAAAATATGTTGTTATTGATTTTAATCGACTTCTACTGTTTATGTTTTTAAGCTAGAGTTTTGGGAAGCCATCTTCTGGAGTTCGAAACTTTGGAAGAAGCACCTAAATGGTCTTCCGGACCTTCTAAAACCATCTTACGATTTTTCGGCCTTGGAAATTTGCCAAAAAGCTCCAAATCGACTTCACGGTCCCTTAAGCAATTTTTACGGTTTTTACTGAAATTTTTCTGGCCTTGGCAAGCCGCCGAAGAGCTAGCGAAGGGTGTCCCGGTTCCTTTAATCTAATTTAAGCGTTTTCCGGCTTTTAGAAAACTAGCTAGCCTATACCGTAGCTCTTAAAATCGATAAAAATCCGCGGCACAAAAGCACTTCACTACTGTAGGGATCATTTAATTGCTCAAAAACGGGTAAAAAAATCCGAGAGCTGACTTCCACGTCTCTTTTTGATCTAAATTTCAGAACTCCCCATACCTTTAATTAAAGTAATATTTGTACCTTCAAAAACTTTGGAATTAGCCAAAAATCCGGGCTTGGACTTCATGAGCCCAAGCCTGAGCCCTGGCCAAGCCTAAGCATAAGCCTCAATCCTAAGCATAATCCTAGGCCCAAGCCAAGCCTAAGCCTAAGCCTAAGCCCAAGCCTAAGCCTACGCCTAAACCTGGCAGCTTGCCAAAGCCCCTGTTTTCGCACCCTAAATCCACAGAAATGACGCGAATTTTGCTGGCGCGCGTTTTGGGGTTGGCCGGTTGAGAGATCGTTTCTCTCCTCGCCTGCTAGACGTTGTTGTTTTTGAAAATGGGCGAGACGCCCAAGAAAGGGGAGGCGGAGCCGATCACCTATTAATAAGTGATGGTCGGGCCACCGATTTCGCACAAATATGTCCACTTTTTAGGAGAGTAGACGGGCCAGACGGTGTTTGTTTTATAAAATTTTAATAAGTTTTCTGAGCCGATTTTCTGGGCTTATGAAACTTTAATGGTTGGTTTTGGGCTTAGGAAGCTTGTCTCTTGATTTTCTAAGCGTTCTAAGCCGATTTTGGGCTTCGGAAACTACGAAAGCTTTTTTTTTGTATTTTCAGAAGGTTCCTCAGCCGGTTTTTATAGGCTTTTTAGGTCAATTTTTGGGCATGCACGGCTTTGAAAGCTTCGTCTTTGAGCTTGTGCAGCTTCCAAAACCCTTTCTTTCACGTTTGGTTTTGCCGTTTTTCTTCGTTTTCCTGGATTGTTTTGCTCGAAAATTTGTTTTAACGTCCATTCCGTTACGCCACTATTTTCAGAATGCTCGCAGTGACGCTAGGCTTGGCCGGCCTCGTCTACTGGCTCTACTACCAGCTCGTCCACAGGCTCAAGGCGTACCCGCCCGGCCCACGGCCACTACCATTTATTGGAAATGTTCATCAGGTTGGTGATCAACACTTTTGAGCTATCTCTCTCTCTCTCTCTCTCTCTCTGTCACTCTCTCTCTCAATTCCCTCTCTTTCTCTACCCTCCCCACAAACCTCATGCTCCCTCCCCCGCATACCCTTGCCCTTTGCCCATACCAGACAGTTCAAGCTTGTCCTCCCCCACTCCTCATGCGTTCCGTTCCGCTCCAACCAACAGCATCGGATCGGAAATTCCGAGCGACTTCTCTGTCGCCCGGTTCAACGCCTAGCAAGACACACGCAACCATGCCCTTTCCCAAAACATAAGCACTTTTTTTGGGGTGACGGGGCGAGGAAAAGCTGAAAAAAGAATTAGGATTAGGCTTGGACTTAGGCTTAGGCTTAGGACTAGGGCAGGTCTGCAGGTCTGGGAAACTAAGTACAGTACTACTTTATAATCGGTACTGCCGATCTTTCTCCCTCTCTCTCTTCTCTCTCTCTCTCTCTCTCTCTCCCTCTCTCTCTCCCTCGCTCTCGCTCTCGCTCCTCAAAATTTTGCATCCCTTTCCGGAACGCTTATCTACTTCGATCGCCCGAAAGACCTGTTGAAATCGATTCTCTAAAATTGTCCCTAAATTTCAATATTAATCATTTAATTTTTATACAAAAATTTAAATGAATTTCTTTAACTTAAATCTTCAATTTAATTGGCTTTGAAGCCTAATTTGAACCTAAATTTTTTCCAAACAATTCTGATTTTCCCCTATTTTTTGGCCGGCTTTTTTGGGTGTGACTCACTGTCTAGACAGCTCGTGCTCGAGAAGTTGCGAACCGCCGCCCGGTGCCCCCCAAATTGAGCGATAGCTGGCCGGAGAAGCTCCGATCCAAGGCTGGCTCGGCCCCAAGATCCACAAATCGGGCATTATCTCTCGCTCTCTCTCTCTCGCTCTCTCGCTCTCTCTCTCTCTCTCGCTCTCGTTCTTGCTCCCCCAAAAATGAGCAAAACAACCGGCGCGCGTCTCAGCTGACCGGCTGATTCTTGGGAAATTTCTTTTGCAGGGATTTTTGGGGATTTCCGGGTTGAGGAGGTTGAAATGGGGAGCTTGAGTCCAAGCTTCAACTCGGCCCTAAGCCTAAGCCCAAGCTCATGCTCATAATTACCCTCCTGTTGCAGATCAACCTCGCCAACCCGGCCGAGTCGATGCTCGCGTGGCGGGCCAAGTACGGCCCGGTGTTCACCATCTGGATGCCGAAGCCGATCGTCGTGTTGGCCTCGCACAAGACGCTTCAAGAGGCCCTCATCAAGCAAGGTAAGCCTAAGCCTAAGCTAAACCTAAGCCGATCCAAATTCCATCCAGCTCGGCTCCAAATTCCACCCAAACCCCACGTAAAATTGGCACCATAACATACAAAAAGCGTAGCGCGGGTGCCGCGCCTCCGCGCCCATCCGTCATCTCCAGCCAGCCATAGTCGTGTTTGTTGTTGTTCGGAAACGGCTGGTCGGCCGGCCGCGCCGACCTTGGCTAGACGTTTTTTGCGTGTATTTCTCGGGTGTGCACGGAGTATCGTCGCGGAAAGTTGAGTGGAGGCGCGCGGTCTTTGACCAGACCATTTTCATGCAAAATTGGATGCAAATTAGGGAGATAAAAGCGGAATTTTTTAGTATTTTTTTTAAAAGGACTGGCAAGCGCGCGTTCTGAGCCTCAAATTAAGGTGAATAAGACTCAAAAATAACGCTGAATAAAAATCCCCGCTCTTAAAAGCTAGCTGTCACGCTCCCTTTAAAAACCGGCTACAAAAATTGTAAATTACAAACTTTAAAACCTTAAACTGCCGAAATTTCCAAACCGGTTCCCTTGGCATCCTGTTTACGCCCGCGAAAAATCTCTGGAAGGCCGCAAACAAAAAAGGGGTATATTTTTAGGCTGTTTACTGGCATGGAAAACCGTGAAAACGCCGTAAAACGCGTAAAATTGTCATACAAAAATCATTAAATGAATTAAAAACTTAAAACCCAAATTTTCCAGGCGACGCTTTCGCCGGCCGACCTACTAGCTTCCTGTGGAGTCTGTTCACAAGGGGAAGGAAAGATGGCGATGGGATCATTTTGTGTCAAAAGGTAAGTAATTTAAGCATAAGCCAAGCCCTAAGCGAAACCCAAGCCTAAGCGAAGCCTAAGCCTAAGCCTAAGTCTAGGCCTAAACCTAAACCTAAGCCTAATTCTAAGTCTAAGCCTAGCCTAAGCCTAAGCCAAGCCAGGCCAAGCCTAAGTCTAAGCTCAAGCCTAGAGGAATATAACGCTTACCTTAATTTTCCAGGAACGCTGGCAACAAAACCGAATGTTCGCCCTGCGGACCTTCTCGGAATTTGGCATGGGAGGCGACATGATGGCCCAAAAGGTCATGCTCCAGGCCGAAACCCTCGTCGACCACATCCGCGAGCGAATGGACGGCGCCAAGTCGATGGTGTTCGACCCGCACTATCCTCTCGCCAACTGCGTCGGCAACATCATCCACGACCTCATCATTGGCAAGACGTTCGCCTATGGGGACGCCGAGTTCGACAGGTTCAAGAATTTGATCGACAGCACGCTCAAGGATGTGAGTTTTCTTCTCAGTGTCCCCCCATTAAACGTCTCCTAAAAAGCGGAAAAGCAGGTTTTCCCGATTTTCCAGGTGTCAGTGCTCCTTTAAACTGAACTTCTTCAGGTCGCCTCCTGGCAAATGATGATGTGCGACACCTACCCGTTCCTGGCCCGCTTCTTCCCGTCCTTCTACCGCTACAAGAAGAACGGCTTCGCCCTCCAGCAGTGGTTCCTCGACGAGATCGAGCGGTACGTTTTGCTCGCGATCTCGCTCTCTCTCTCTCTCTCTCTCTCTCTCTCTCTATCTCTCTCTCTCTCTCCAAATATCTATCTCTCTTTTTAGACACGAGGAAAATCTGAGCTGTGACGGCGATCCGCGCGACTTCATGGAGGCATACCTGCGCGAAATGAAGTATAGGCCGAATAACGAGAATTTTAAGTGAGTTTCTAACGATTGGAGATGGTTTTACAAACGAAAAATTTGTCATAGTAGTTTTTACAACTGCTACACTTTTCAAAAAAGTAGCTTTAAATTTTTTAATCCCTCCTTTTAGCAAGCTGACCCTGGCGCTGACGTCGGGCGACTTGTGGACGGGCGGTATGGAGACATCAGGTAAATTAATGGTCTTAGCTTATTGTATGGAAAATTCTATCCCTAAGCCTAAACTTAAGTTTAAGCCTAAGCCTAAGCCTAGGCCTAAACAACCGCCCCCATTACAGTAACCACCCTCCGCTGGGCCATCATGTTCCTGATGTACTACCCGAATATTCAAGAAAAGCTGCACGAAGAGATTGATACGGTGGGTTTTTAAAAACAAAAAAATTGCTGCTAATTTCCTGAAAAATTTCAAATTTTGCCTTCAACAGCCCTTTAAACCTGTATTTAGATGTTGCAAGGCAATCGCGTCAACTTCCGGGATCGTCACGTGTTACCGTACACCATGGCGACGTTGGCCGAGCTGCAGAGAATTTGCAACGTGTTGCCGTGGCATATTCCGCATCGGTACGCTTCAAAGGACTTTTAAACCGGAAAATCCATGTGTTTTTGCCTTAGCCCGAGGTCTTTCGCCCAGAGAGGTACGGTAGAAGGGGCAGGATTGAAAGGGGGGGGGGTAGCAAAATCGGGGTATGCTGAACTGCTCGAACTCCTCGGGGGTCAAAAGACTCTGGTAGAAAACGATAATACGCTCGGTTAGAAAAGCGTGTGCGTCGGTTTGAACTGCGCGGACTTGTCTGGGGCCCTTAGAATAGTCTTAGGCTGTTCTGGCGAACTGCTTGAACTCTTTCTCAGAGTCATCTATTCACCGATCATTTCCAGATTCCTCTCCCCGGAGGGCAAATTCGCGAATCGCGACGACGTCAACCCGTTCGGGCTCGGCAAGCGGCAATGCCTGGGCGAGAAGCTGGCCCGGCACGAGCTCTTCCTCCTGTTCGTCACCATCTTGCAGGAGTTCCGCTTCGAAAAGATCGGTGAGTTCAGTCAAAATTTCGGGACTGGATTATTAGCGGGGGGAAGCTAGATTTTCATGCCGTAGTCGAAAAATCCAATTTTTCTGCAAGTGTAACCTCAGTTTTTCAGAAGGAGCCCCACTTCCGACCCTGCAGCGCTCGCCGGGCATGACGTCCGTGCCGCAGGCGTTCAACTGCCGTATCTACGCACGGCGTACGCAAAAGCAAGCCCCCGCCGAGAACAACAACCACGAAGGGCTGCCCAACCTCAACCAATAGATTGCGACGTGTTAATTGCGGTTTAATGGCCCTTTAAGCTACCTTTAAAGGGAATGTGACACGCTGAAATATGTTTCATTAGTGCGCTTCCATAGCCTACCTGTCACTGTCCCTTAAAACCCTAGAAATCGTTTGCTCACCAAAGGCTAGTTCTCCAGACTTTTCGTAATTTTTTGCCTGTTGCTTAAGCTACGCTACACTCCTACTTACACCCCAAATCGGTGTGTAACTTGGAGCGTAATGTAGATACTCAAGACTACGTACAGCTCCTAGGAACCCCCAAAGGTGTCGCTTGGAGCGTAGTGTAGGTTCCGTACGTACGTAAGCTAAAGCACCCTACAGTACGTAACAGTACACTACAATACTGTACCCCCAGAATCCCTTTAAAATCCCCGATCATTGAATTTCACGATCTCTCGCTCCCCGGGTTACTGTAACGGCTCTTTGTACATTTTTGGAATTTTGGAAATTTGCCAATTTACCGCTGTTTTCAAGGGTAAAAAAATCTATATTTCCAGATAATTTGGCATTTTTCAAAGTAACGTGTTGAAAACGGATTATCCGGTATAATCCGTATGTCCCTCTATTTTGTTGTGTTGTTATTGTGCATCCGAAATACCGTATCCGCGGCCCACCCCTCTGCATCTCATCACCCACAACCAGAAATGATCTCACCTCCCCACGTTTACTACTGCATACTGCGATTTGATGGATGGGAATGTCTATTTGGTTCTCTATCTCTATCTCTCTCGCTCTCTCCCTCTCGCTCTCTCTCTCTCGCTCTCTCGATCCCATCCATGATTTCACTACCTCGTTTTGTTGATATTTATATAAAGATAATCCGGTTTTTGGGCATTGAAATATCACAATAGAACTATCAACTCGCACAACAACGTCAGGGGAACCAAGGAGAGAGAGTGTATGTGTGAGAGCGTGAAAGAGAGAGCGAGAGAGAGCGAGATTGAGTGAGAGAAAGTGAACAAGGGAGAGAGAGATAGATTGAAGCGAGAAAGACAGAGTGAGAGAGAGTGTGAGAGAGTAAGAGAGAGAGAGCGAGAGAGAACGAGAGAGAAAGAGATAAAGAGAGAGAAAGAGAGAGTGCGAGAGAGAAAGAAAATTTCAAGAAATCAAGATACCCGAATAGGCCAGGCATTACACAAAAGTTACAGCATCCGGAAATACCTAATTTGCATGCCAACAATTTTCCGAATCTCAAGGACCAAAAACACAATATCTTCCTCCGCCCACCAACATGCGCGGCTTCCTCTTCTTCGCCATGCTTTTGGCGGTATCGCTCCATATTCCAAAATTTGCCAATTCGCAGGTGATCTACGCCGACGACGCGAACACGTTCGACTGTATGACGTGCGATCGGCGCGTAAGGCAGGCATGTCTGGAGATGGAGCCGAGCAAGCGGGTGTGCACGGAGCAGCAGATGCAGGATGGGCATTTTGCGCGTGAGTTTGAGCTCTCATGCCCATGCTCACTCTCTGATTTGCAGGCTGCGTGGGTGGTCCTCGTTTCGGCGGAAAGCACTGCAACGAGACGACGCAGTGCGGCTGGAAGACGGCCTACGCCGACAAAGATGGAAATTGCATCTGCACTGGGGATGACGCGGACTGCATTCTGCGTTGGTTTTTGGGTTACCGGGCCCTATTAAACTGGGTTGAACGTCCTCACGCTCTTCCTCTCATTTCTCCTCCTCTCTCTTTCTGCCTCTACCGTATTTTTCAGGTTGCCCCAAGGGTCTCGGCGGCCCGAAGTGCAACATGAAAGTGCGTTTTGTAGCCGTTTAAGTTCCTTTTTAACCGTGTAAAAACCATGCAATAATGATTTTTTGAGTGCGAGGAGAGCGGAAACGACTGCTTGGGATACTGTAGCCTGATGCAGTCGTGGAACGTCTCCGCCGTGCCCAGCATCACCTGCGACCTCGACAAGTTTCCGTGCAAAAACCCTAAGCACGCGTTCTTCTTCTACGACGAGCTGTGCACGAAGCGTTGTCCGGTGAGAGAGAGAGAGAGAGAGAGAGAGAGACAAATAGCGAGGGAGAGCGAGTGAGAGAGAGAGTGAGAGGGAGAGAGATAGACAGAGAGATGAAGTAAGTTACCCACTTTCCAGGGTAAAAAATGCGACGGGCTGTGCTACCTGCGCGGCGACAACCCGCAATGCCTCCCCATGTGGAACACCACCATCCATCCGGACACAAGTCGGCATTTTTGGCGGAGCTGGTTCTTTAGCGGGGGGAATTCCCCATTTTGAAATTCAAAAAGTACGATTTCCACCGAAATGGCCAACTTTCGAACAAAATTTGTACTCTTTAGAGATTGCTAAATCTTTCTATAGCTTTTCCGTTGAAACACCACTAAATGTTATTAAAATGATTATTAAAATTGTTAAAATGACGTTATTAGACATTTTTGAAATTCGGCTAGCCCTCCCCCCCGATACTGCAAGTAGAGCCATTTTTTAGGCTGCGCTCTGTCAAAGGTGCCCGACGACAAATGTGACAAGGAGGTATCGATTTTTCTATCGCACCTTCAGGCTGGCTCATTCATAGGCGTAGGCTTAGGCTTGGGCTTGGGCGTGGGCTTTCGCTTGGACTTAGGCTGAGGCTTCGGTTTAGGCTTCGGCACAGGCATAGGCTTCGGCTTTCAACCTTCACCTTGTAGTGCACCCTCAAATGCGGGCCAGAGGCGCTTTGCGACAAGTCCGGATCGAAATGCGTGTGCCGCTCGGACTCGAGGTCTTGCATGCGTATGTCGCTAAGCCACACCCCTTTATTTTTGCATTTTTAGTGTGCCAGGATGAGCTGATCAGCGACGACACCTGCAAGAAGCCGTGCGCAAGAGCGGTGAGAGAGAGAGAAGAGAGAGAGAGAGAGAGAGAGAGATAGTGGGGAAAAGAGAACGAATGAACGAGGGATTTTCAGGCGAACACCACCCAATCGACCGAGGGCCTATGCGGCGTCGACGCCTACTGTCTTGGAGACGGAAGCTGCGCCTGCTTGCCCGGCTTAGACCCGATTAGCAACTGCAGCCGTGGGTGGCTTGGGATTCGGGTTGGGATTAGACCTAAGCTTAGGCTTAAGCTTAGGATTAGTCTAAGCCAGTCTATAAGACTAAGCCTAAGGCTTACCATTCGAAGTTGGCTTTGGTATACACTCCCTACCATCACCAACTCGTTGAATTCCAGGCTGCACGGTCGGGTACGACGGCGAAAGGTGCAACGAGGTGATGGCCACCGAGGTGTACAGATACTCCATGGTGCGTATTTTCACCTCCCTCCTTCTCTCTCTCGCTCTCGGTCTCTCTCTCACTCTCTCTCTCTCTTTCGCTCTCTCATCGCAAGGCTTCAGATCGTCGAGCTCGGCCCCAACGACACTATGCCGACCGACGAGCCGCTGAACGGCTCCAACGGCTCCACAACTCCAGCCCCGTCGTCAAACGCCACCTCGCGACAGGCCGTCGCTTCAAGGGAGCGCACCAAGTTGGGCAAGGTTGGGTATTTTTGCCAAAAAGCAAATCGTTGGCCCCGCAAGGGTTCGAACCTGGGCCGTTTTAGTAAAAGCCTAGCACTCTACCAATGAGCCAAAAGGATCAATATTTCCAGATCATCCTCCCGAAATGCAACCGCACCTGGTCGCTGGCCGTCTCGCCGCCGAGCTTCTGCACGCCGGTGATGCAGTGCGAGGGGAACCAGACATCAACGGTACGCTTGAGTCTAAGCGAAGCCTAAGCCCAATCCTGAGCTCTCACAGTAAGTCATTCAGAACACAACCGAGTGTTTCTCCTGCCATGAGGGTTGCCTGTCTGGAGATGAGGACTTTGTGGGTTTTTGTGATTCTGCTAGATTAGAGGTTCTCTTCGTCTTATCGGGGGGGCCCTCTAAAATATTTTTGTATTCCTAAAGCAAACTTAAGCATAAGCCTTTAGACTTGCTGCAAAGACGTGCAAAACGAGCCGCTCGAAGCTACGGACCCTCCAGAGGAGCCGGACAACTATTGGGTGATTGGTTGGTGTTGCTCTCTCTCTCGCTCGCTCTCTCTTCCTCTCTCTCTCTCCCTCTCTCTCGCTAACTCTTTTCCAGCTGCAAGCATCCTCGGCCTCATCCTCCTCACCCTCGTGCTCGTCTCGATGGTCGCCTGGTGGGCGGTGACCAAGGACGTGAAGAAGCAGCGCAAGCGCGGCAAAGCCAAGATTCTGGATGCTGGCGAGGATGAGGATGACACGTACGATGGGCCAAAATCTGGTTCCTCTCAGCGTCCGTCTGGGTCCCGCGGCGGCAGAAAGAGGTCGTCCAAGGTAGGGCTGGGCTTAGGCTTGTGCCTAGGCTTAGGTTTAGGCTTACTTTTATCGAGCATTTAGTCGAACAGCAGCCGTCGTGAGGTGAACAACAACAAGTCGTCGAGCCGCACGAATATGAGCCCGCGAGATGCTGGGAATCAGGAGGTGAAAGAGAGGGAGAGAGATCGATATAACCTACCATCTTTTTCAGTCCCATGACCAGAGTGAAAGCGAGGCCGCCGCCCTCCTCTCCGGCCGCTAGGAGTACTGTACGATCCACCCGGGGGTCAGTTTTTAGCTTTAGGGCGCGACTGAGCCAATCTTTCCAGATTGGCGACGCTGTGCCACTTCAGCACTGCTAAAAAATCCTGACTACAAACTCCAAGCCATTCTTTCGACTCGCAGACGCATCATTTTTTCGCCCACCCTCCCCCATCTTGATTGCATCTACACACCCTATGTATCCCCTCTCGTGTATGCACCTTCCCGATCTCTCGCGTGTTCTCTTTTTTTGGGTTGCTAATAAAGCCTTTTTGGGATGGAATTGGAATCGTTTATTAGCATTATGCGACGAGCGGGTGGAGAAGAAGCGTCGATTGGTGTCGGAAACAGGCTTAGGCTTAGGCTTAGCCATAGGCTTAGGCGTAGGCTTACGCATAAGCTTCGGCTTGGGCTTAGGCTTAGGCTTACGTATAAACTTACGCTTCGGCTTAGGCTTAGGCTTAGGCTTGGGCTTAGGCCTTGGGTTCAAAAATAGAAAAATTGGACTACAAAGTACAAGAGCGTACGAATTGCACCAATGAAAGCACTCAAACGGCATTGGCACGGCATGGAAATGGCCTTTAAAGGGGCCGTCAAGTTTTGAAGTTTGTATTTCCTCGAATTCATAGATATTTTTACTTCACGGCCCCTTTAAAACCTGGAAACGGCATAAGATTGGAAAAAGAGGATCGTGAAGATAAATAGCAATTGAGGGCTAAAGCTCGGGTGGATTTTTGGCCATTTTTGCATAGAAAATTGCTAAAAAAGGCAAATTGATAAAAGAAATTAAGCGTTTTTTCGGCATTTTACGCCAACAAATCGACGGTAGCCAGCGGCGATAGGAATGGGTTGTAGTGGTTGGTGGGTGTGGAGAAATCGATGAGAGGGGCTAAAAAAGGGTATTTTGGATTTAGATAAATTTAATAAAGTTTATAGAAGTAAATTAAGAGCTAAAAATCCCACCATCCAAATCGACATTTTCCTTGTCGTTGACGCTGTCCTCGTTGGCGTTCAAATCCTTGTCGACCACCTCGGAGACGATTTGGATCGGGATCTAAAATATAAAGTCTCAAAAGTATCTGCTAGTTTTCTCTCTCTCTCTCTCTCTCTCTCTCACGCTATACCGTACCATCATCTCGGCAATGACAAAATTGTGGGCCCGTCCGATGGCGATTTTGATGAAATATTCCAGGCGCATGATGTCGTCTACCTAAATACACAATTCAGAAGATGCACTAGGCCTCTCCCACCTCAAAATTTGGCGTCAACGCCGGCAAGTTCAGGTCGGGGCGGAACGTCACGGAGTCGTTCACCGGGATCTTGGTGAGATGGGCGGGGAGACCGACTCCTGAAATGGAATTATTATCACTCAATTTCGTGCTCGCTATCTCTCCCCCATTTATCTCTCTCTCTCTCTCTCTCTCTCTCTCATTTTCGCCTCTTTCCCACCTGTACAATCGTGGTTGTAGACCTTCTTCAGCGTGACCTCCTCGTACTTCTCGTGGGCTCCCTGGCAGTCCAGCCGCCGGACGACGTTGATGTGGACGTATTTTAGGGATTGTTTCCATCTAAAATGCATCCTAAAGGAACCGGGAAGACCTAAACTTCTCAAAAAAAAGCTATGGATTAGCCTTGAATTGGCCTTTAAAAACACTTGAGATAGAAAAACGCTTTATTCTCTCACTCACCGATTCTGAATCCGAATTTCCATCGGAACTTTTTCAACTGATGTGAAATACGCCTTCTCCAGTCGGCATTCCACCTCTACGGATCTGCCCCTAAATTTTTGAGTTTAAACGCGTAGCGGTTGCCATTTAAGCTTTGCAGCGACGCGACCGCCGCGTAGCAGAAGCCAAGCTGACTTCACCCACTTGTTAAAGCTAAACGTCTTCTGATGATTATTTGGGCGTGACGCGACGCTTCGGAGCACCCGATTCGGGGCCACGATCGAAACCTGTTGTTCCGCGGTGTAGAGGACGTCGCCGAAGAGGCTGAGGGAGGCCTGGAAAAGGAAGTGTAAGCCTACGCCCAAGCCTTAAGCCTAAGCCTAAGCATAATACTGCTAGTACGAAGTTAACACTAACCTTTACAAAGTACCGAACATGCCCCGGAGAGCTGGGATAGCTAAAAGATGTAGCAGCCGAGTGCGGCACCAGAAACCGGAAGCGGTACACGCAAGGCGTCGGGATCACCGCAGCGTTCTGAGCTGTGGAAGCCTAAATAAAACAATACAGGCTTTATCGATAGCTTACCTCTTCTGCGGAGTTTTCTAAAAGTTGGCCAGCCGGAACGAATCGCCATAGGACCTGCTCTTCGTCGGCCATATCCTTGGAGGCCGTGTAGGTTTGGGTTTTCTCGTATTCCTGAAAGTTTAGAGTTAGATGGGCTTAGGCCAGGCTTGGGCTTCGGCTTAAGCTTAGGCACGTCTAAGCTAAGTAACCAAAATTTACCTGAAACCACACCGTAGCCTTGCCGGAAAAATGAGCCGTCAGCCGATCGGCGGGTACATCGTAGGGGGCATGCAGGCGTACGGTACCCTAAAAAAATAAACTCTAGAGGTGAGATTCCGCTACAATACTATTAACCATGCGTACTTACGAACCACAAATATCTAGATGCTGATTCATCCCCGATTTCCGGGAAGGGTGTTGTGCAACAAAGGGCGATTAGAATAACAACAAGAAAGAAACGTATAAACGAGATGAAAAATGAAAAATTCTGTCAAAATATCGTTAAATTTTATAGTGTGTCTGAAAAATTAGGTGAATTTTTGATGACTGGGTCAGAGCGAGAGAGAGAGAGCGAGAGCGAGAGAAAGAGCGAGAGAGAGCGAGAGTGAGAGAAAGAGCGATAGAGAAAGACAGAGCGAGAGCGAGAAACAGAGAGATAAATAGTGATACATTGAGCGACGGAGAGCCAGTTGGCGATAGAGAGAAAGAGAGAGAGAGAGAGAGAGAGAGAGAGAGAGGGAGAGAGGAGAGAGAGCAATTTAGCTAGTGAAATATTCTGATTTTTAAAGGGATGCTGCCAGCTAGATCCGCGCCGCTGATTCATGACAAAATCAAGAAAGTGAAAAAACACGAGAATCCGTCCGTTGCTTCAACCAATTACACGATGTAAACCTCCGAAAGCTCTCAAAATGCCCAAGGTACAGTATCCCCAAAAACCAACGAATCTGTACCTTTAATCCAAAAATTCCACCACCGGCCACCCGCCAAATATTTGCCAAAAAATTATCGGAAGACAGAAAAATTAGCGTGGCTTATGATGGTAGTTTAAGTATACCGAATGGCTTACTTGAATCAGCTGGCCCACTAGGAGGAATTGGGACAAATACACGGGGACAAACAGACGAACAGAGACTGCTACACAAAAACGGCCATATTTGCACGCGTAACAAACAGAAGGAGGGGGCCCTCTCTCGGGGGAGGACCCAAAAAAGACGCCGAATACGGCGCTGAACCGGAACAAACCGTCATTGCGGGGCCCGAAATATCGAAAGTCCCGGAACTGGGCACTCGGGGAGGTGGGGGGGGGGGGGATGGTCCAAGGGTTGAAGGTAAATAGAAACTTTAATTGAGGATTTGATTAGCACTTCGAGGTGGGGGAGAGAGAGAGAGCGAGAGAGAGAGAGAGAGAGAGAGAGAGAGAGAGAGAGAGAGAGAGAATGAGCGAGCATGAGGAAGAGAGAGAACGAGGGAGAGCGAGAATAGTAGAAATTGAGCGGGAGCGTAAATACTCTAAAGAGATAGCGACAGTAAGGTGTCGTAAAATATCCTACAGATTTAGCGCGTCCAGGAGGGAGGGAGAGAGAGCGAGAAAGAGAGCGAGAGGTAGAGAGCGAGAGAGAGAGAGAGAGAGAGAGAGAGAATGGCTAAAAACTGAAAAAATCCACCCGGTCAGAGCTCAAAATTTTTCTAAATAAATCCCAACCCCACAAAACCTAAATACACTTTGCTCACCCCCGTATGACCAGCCCACTCAACCCCTTCCTCCTTATCTACACCCCAGATTTTGGGGCTTTTTAGGCGGTTTTCGTAAGCCCCGCAAAAACCTTCAACCACCCGGTGCCCCCAGCTGGGAACCGCGAGTTGTTGACCGGTTTTTCCTGGGTTTTTGTCTGTATGAGAAAGTCGGGGAGGTCGAGCTCGATAAAATCTGAATTTTTGAGCTTGAGACGGAAAATAAGGAGATTGGGGGAAATTGGACCTCTAGGAACCGCGAGCTGGTGGCCGCTTCCAGGTTATTTTGTGTAACGGGAAAGTCTAGGGTGCTCGAGCTCATTTGGAGCATGAGATTTAAAATGGAAATCGTGAGTTGTAGCTTGGAGGAAATTGAATCCGGGGATGGGGCGCTCCAACAAAAAAAAACAGTCAGCTGATCGGGGGCGTTGCGTCACAAAGGTCCCGCTGGAGGGGCAGTTAGGATAAATAAACTGTGAAATAGACTAATTAGACTTAATGCATTACCAAGGGAAAAACGAGGCAAAAAAAAGATCCAGCAGCAACCCAGGAATTGCGCATGAAGGCCGCTAATTGTAGGAGATTGAGCTGGGGAAAAGAAAGCGATTTGGAGCCTTAGAAGTCCAATGAATAATTAGAATCATGAGATATCACCATATACAAGCAGATCTGAGCCGGGAGCACGAGAATTAAGGAAAAGCTGAAGGAGCTGGGGCCAGGGAGCAGACAGAGAGCCAGAAAGAATATAAAGGGAGCAAGGAGCAACACCGACATTTTTAACCAATGTTTAGCTTACAGCTCCTAACACCTAGCTAGCAAACTCCATCTAACGACCCTTTCCAAAATATATTAAAAGTTCCGGTTTCTGAGCCGAAGAATGGTCCAACCACCCAAAACTCTCTGAACTTTCGGCCAATTCAAAGAGCCGTCAGGGTGAGTCTTAGCGTCTAATAAAACTGTCTAATTCCCCCCACGACGACCACCTGATCCGGTCCCGAATTCGAGAACAATTGACCCCGGGGCTGTTATCAGGATTTGCCGGAAAAATCGAAGGCATACCCCGGGAGGCACAAAAAGCTGGGTGATCACTTCTCGGTGGGCGGGACTTGTCGAGGCGAAACAAATATTTGCTTGATGCTGAGCTTCTAGTTGGTAAGCGAGTGTGGATTTTTTGGGAAGGTCTTTGGAAAAATGAGAAAAAATAGGCACGGAATTGTCTTGCAAGATTTCGAGCTATAAAAAAGTGTGGCAAGGATTTTCAGGATGTCAAGGTCGGAACACTTAAAAATCGAGAACAAGCTTCGGCATAGGCTTCGGCTTCGGCCTAAGTCCAAGACGAAAAATCAAACCCGTAAAGCGCCTGAGGGACGCCCCGGTGAAAATCGACCCACAGCTGCTGGGGCGAGGTGGTAGTGATGGTTCCAAATGCGGCACATAGACTGTCCTTGAGTGGGAGAGAGAGAGAGAGCGAGAGAGAGAGAGAGAGAGAGAGAGAGAGAGAGAGAGAGTCAGAGAGAAGCGCTGGAGTCAAAAGCAGAAAGCACAACCCTATGGGGGCATGGGAACGGGTAGGCGGGAGCCCTCCCGGGGTCGGCGCCAAAATTGGATTCGGTGAATGAAAAATGGAAAAGGTTAGAGAAAATGAAGCCTAGCCTATGGAAAAAACTTATCGCATAAATTAAAGTGTTTTTAAAATACCAGGCAAATAATGGTAAAAAATGATGAGGAAAAGAAGTCACTTTGTCAATTTTACGCGCGTGCAATCCAGTTTACAACTTACGTTCAATACCTCAGAAGTTTAGGTCTTATTTATTTGTATCTTCCCGGGGATTCGCGGAGAAAATAGAAGCCTGAAAGTTCGGGCTCCAAAGAAAGCCAGCCAGCGTCCTAGCCGTAGATGCTGGGCGGAACGTCATAAAAGACTCGGCCGGCCCCAAAACTCGGGGAACCCCTGCTGAAAACCGGTTTCTGACTATGCACAGCAGATTTCTTACCAGAAAATGCTCCAAAAACGGCTGAAATCGACGCAGCACAATTCAAACTGAAGTCCGAACGCCCTGCAATGCGATGTTGGTCAGAAGGGCTGGTACTTCGGGGTGGTTTTCGTAAAAAAATCCTGAACGCCGCAACGAAATTTCGCGAAAGCACTGTTTTGGCAATCCAAATCCTACTAAACGATTTCGAAGGTGGATCGACAAGTCGTTTACCAGCTTTTGTTGCGAGTATATTGGAGAGGAGCGTCGCGAGCGTTTCATAGGACGATTCATATTATTGTAGTAGAGATAATAAAAAATTAGAGATCGAGAGAAGGAGCAGTTACAAAAAAGCGTGTAGCCGCCATCACCCTTGGAGGATCAGGTCTGCCCCGGCAGGAAGGCGACAGATACCAATAGTTGTAAAAGTGTTCTCCTCTGTTTTTTAAAATAAAACCATATTTTCTACAGCTTGACTTTCAACATCCAGTAAAAATGAACATTCAAAAATTTCTCGTGGAAAAATTTTCATGAGTTTTGTTCGGCGCAAATTCCGTAACACTACGATTTTAGCCCGGTCCCACAGCGGCCAGTTGCTCGCGAGCATCTACCGTAACGCTGAAAATCAACCTGAGGGCCCGGAACATTTTCGCCATTCGCTTCCGCTGTCTTCATAAACCAAGGCTTTTTGTTTCGTTGATCTCTCATTCTGCTTTCAATTTGCTTTTTTTCTGCGCCTACCTATTTTGTTGTTCAGCTCTTTCAGCATTTTGCTTTTAGGACGTTCTGATCACTTTTTTCCGCCTCTCCCGTCTGGGATTCACCTGATCATAGAATTTTTCAGAAAATGCGTGGACTCGCCTACCAACTTTTCTCCGACTACAAGCCGCCTACGCCCGAAGAGGAGGAAGCTGAGCTGCGTGAGCTTATGCGCCTGGATGCAAAGTACGGGCACTTGCCTCTCTTCAATGGCCCGCTCCCCCGCACCAATGCTTCGAGGGCCACGTCGACAAGCTCGGTTTCGACACTCGAACGCGGCAACGGATCGACACTCGTTGAAGACAGTGGTAAGCTTTTGGCTTGCTTCGATAATTTATTGATTAGGTGCTGGCTCGAACACTGAAGATGGGCTCCTCTCTTATGAACATGATTCTGAAGTCGACACGAAGAGCCTCTCGTCGCTGAAGCTTCAGGACCTCGACTTGCAGCATGCATTGGCTAATCCGTTGCCTATTCGCGACAGTCTCCACCCACGCATCGCACCGGCCAACCGTCAGGGTTTCCAAACGGTATTTTCTCGTGTTCTTATTTGCAATGCTGTTTAGGTTGCGCTGGGAACCAACATGTACCGCATCAGGATTGCGCGTGAACAGTGGGTGTTTCGCTACGACATCGGTGTGGAACTCGTGATCAAGGACGGCGAGCGCGGTGAAAAAGTCATCTCCTTGAACCGAGGTGTTCGCGACGAGTGGGTTGCTTTCATTCCTTCAAGTTTTGTTGCTTCAGTAGCGAGACCATCCGCCGGTCGGAGATTATTCGTGCTGCCTTGCGTGTTGCCCTCGAGGCTTACAGCATCATGCGTCAGAGTGCTGCCGGTGTCTTTGACGGCCAGAACATTCTCTTCACGAATGAGGATATCGAGGCTGCTTTGAAGCCGGTATAATAATTGTTGTTGATGCAACCCTTCCCTTTTCAGCACCACGGCACTTTGACACTTGCACTCGCTGATATGCCGCCGGAGGTCCGCGAACTGTTCTACTCGCGAGATACCGCGGAGCTACGTGTAACGATTCGACCTACCATGTATGGTTTTTCCTTGCATGTTTTATTTGTTCCTAGGACTGGAGATCAGCGGTTCCGCATTGGCGACGTTGAAGATAAGGTGAAGGACGGCAAGTTGGGAGACGTCGATCGGCCGCTTCGGCAATTCTACGAGCTTCTCACCAACGAGGCTGCAGCCGCAAAGTGATTGAAGCACTTAGATTGTATTCGTTTCCTAGGAATGACTATATGTTCTTCGGATCCGGCCGTGGCTACTTGACAGACCCTAAATATTCTACCGCGATTAAATACGGTCAAGAACGGAAGCCAGGATTCAATAAGGTACAATCGACGTTATGCGACACCTCGCTTTTAGGGTACTTGCTTTGTTGACGGCATGAGCGGGGAAGATCGTCTTATTACTGCCCTAGTTATCGATGCAAAGCTGGGAAATTTCTACCGCCACGAGCCACTCATCAATATGGTCACGGCGCTCTGTGAAAGAAGAAACCCCGATGAAGTGACCTGGAACGAAAAGTCCTTGAAGCTGGTGCATCGCCAGCTCAAAGGTTTGAATACTTTGCCGCATCTTCAATGTTTTTAGGCATACGACTTCAAACCAAAGACGCCAACAAACGCTCCTTTGTCTGCCAGGGCTTGGAAATCCAAGAGCTAAAATTCAGGACTATCATGGACTGCACGGCTCGGGTTCATGGATCCAATATTGAAGTTCCGCTAGCCGATAGATTCAAGGAGCAAGGAATCCTTATCCGGTACCAAAGTGGTTCGTATATGACGATGGATTTAGGCACATGAACTGGCCCGTGGTCGTTGAAAAGAGGATGCAGGGCCCGGATTTCTACTATCCGATCGAGCAATTGGTGGTGTGCCCGAATCAGCGAGTCCCGCTTGCCAAGGCGCTCGAGAACCCGGAGCGCGCCTGGCCACCCCCTCAACGCGTCGCAATGATCAACAACCATCTCAACGCGCTGAATCTGGGAAGAAACAACGAGATCTTTGCGAAGTACGAAATCTTTTTGGTTTTGTAAATTTGTACTGCTTCTAGGTTCGGTGTCAGCATCGATACGACCCCGCTTCAAACCACGGGCTTCCGCCGCAGTGCTCCGAAAATCGAATACGGCAACAATTTGGCGGCCCCAACAGATGCCTCCAAGGTAAAATTGGCCAGATTCTTAAACTAGTGATTAGGCGACCTGGCGCAGCGGCCATGCTAAATACAAAGAAGGAGCCAACATCGACATGCTCGTCGTTATTTGGAACGGAAGTGACGGAAGCGGCCCGCCGAATAGTCGCGTACCCCCAGATGTCGTCTTCGATGCGCTGAAAAACTTCCTCGCGGTGCTGAAGACTTCGACCACGAAGAAGGGCATGTCGATTCGCCAGATTGAGTTCATCAAAGAGCCGACCAGCCTGAACGCTGAGATGACGCAGGGCAATATCTTCGAAAAGGTATGCTGCTATTTGCTACGATGCATGCCAATTTAGGCACGTGCTGAGCGCAAAACACGCGGCCCTGATGCTAAAATCATCGTTTTGTACGTTGATCCGGCCGAGAATAAGACACATGGAGAGCTCAAATACCTGGAGTCGAAGTACCAAATCGTCACGCAGCACCTGGCTCTACAGGTCGTCCAGAAATCTACGCGCGGCGGTGCGGCGACCATGGAGAACATTCTTGCCAAGTTGAATATGAAGGCCGCCGGACTGAACCATGTGGTCGCACCTGAAGCATTCGCGTAAGTTTCTAACCGTATATTTAATTCTTTGTTTTAGTTCGAGTCTGTGGCTCGGTTCGACGCTCATTTTCGGTTACGACGTCTGCCACCCAACACGCCAAACAGTCGCGGAACGTGCGCTGGGCATTGCGGCTGATACCCCTTCGGTCGTCGGGGTAAATTATGGCTGGTTGCATTAACCTAAATTTAGTTCTCACACAACGCGTCGAGGAACCGCAATCTCTTCGTCGGAGACTTTGCGTATCAAGAACCTGGCGAGCGGGTCGAAGATTCCGTGCTCAACGAACGTATGAAGTGGATGCTCCGCCACTGGCTGCAACATCGAGGACCGGAGCTTCCGGAACAAATCCTTGTCTTCCGTGATGGTGTATCGGAAGGACAATACGACATGGTTTGCTAGCTGTGGTTTTCATTTACATCCGTTTTAGGTGGTGCGCAACGAACTTTCGGCGCTGGAGGAGGCTTGCGACGAGCACAAGCCAGGCTATCGTCCTCGTTTCGCCGTTACCGTCGTCACCAAGCGCCATCACAAGCGCTTCTTCCGGAACGGCCCCCGTGGTGTGGAGAACCCTGAAGCCCTCACTGTCGTTGATCAAGACGTTGTAAGAACTGACCGGACGAACTTCTACATCCAAAGCCACACTCCGCTGCAGGCAAGCTTGTTTACTCTTGTTTATTTGTCTTGTTGTTCAGGGAACGGCGAAGGCCAGCCAGTACACACTCGTTCACTCGGATATCCCGGAGATTACACAAGATAGTCTCCAGTCGCTTGTCATGGCACTATGCTTCGAGCATCAGGTAATATTTTAACTTGTTGCCAGTTTTTTGTTTAGATCTGCCCAATGCCGATCTCTATTCCTGAACCCGTCTACCAAAGCGACGAATGGGCTGAGCGCGGAGACGCCCTGATCAAGGTCTACAAGTATGTGATAGTCTCTGGCCTCTTATTCGATTTTAGGGATAATTTCCGCCTTCCGCGCAAGGGCGACAGCAGCAACCGTGGTGACGACAAGAGACAACCGGTGGACTGGGCCGAGATGACGAAGCGCCTCTCCTACATGAACCGGCCCCTTGACGGACGGCGCACGAATGCCTGAATCGCACGTGTTCATTTTGTTTGCTTTGTTTTTGTTTATGTATGTTTATTTGAATAAATATGTTAGTTAAAAATGTTGCTAAGAGGGCAAGAGCACATGCGCATACGTAACTCGTGCAAAAGTCGTTTGAGGTTTAAAAAGCTTGGGTGTCTATTTTCGTGCGTAACTTTGAATTCCGGAAGTGGATACATTTCGGCAGGATCCTGATTCAAATAGAGAGTGGCGTGGTGGAAATCTATTGATTCTACGGCCCTAGCACTTCCCGGTGCACCGAACGGTCGACCGGTGGGTTTTCAAAGCGGTTTTGTTGAATCGTATTTCTTGTTTTACAGATCGTTGTCGACAATGGCACAACCCCTCCTCCTCATCGGCCAGGCGGCCGTCTGCGGCTACGTGTTAGCCCAGTGTGGTGGCAAGAAGAAAGGAGACGACGATGTGCTTTTTTGTTATCTCAGGCTTGCCTCCGTTCGGATTTCCGTTACCGATATTGTCATTCAGGAAGGAGACAGCAGCGCAAGCGCTCCCCCTAGCGCTCCTCCCGGTGCCCCTCCTGGCGCGGCAAAATCGAAGCCTGGCACGCCCGGGAAAGCGCCTGCCGCGGCCGGCGGCGGTGGCGGCGCCGCCCCAGCTGCGCCACCTGCTAACGCGCCGAAAGCGCCGGCACAGGGCGGCATTGCCGGTAGGACACAAGTAGCAACATTACATAGCGAACCATCTACGAAAATGCTGTTCTATTTCAGGAACCCACGACCCGAACTATCAGACGCTTGCTGGCGTCGGCGGCGAGGTTTTCGGGGCCGACAAGAAGGCTGGTGGAGGAGGCGGTGCTGCTCCGGCTCCTGCAGCTGGAGGCGGCCCGAAGGCCCCGGCTGCTGGCGGCATCGCTGGTAATTACGATATGGTCTTTTTATTTTTATCTTTTGTGTTCAGGTACCCACGATCCGAACTACCAGACGCTGGCCGGTGTCGGGGCGACTGCTTGGCGCCGACAAGAAGGCGGCTGGCGGCGGTGGCGGCGGAGGAGGTGGCGGCGGTGGCGCTGGTCCGAAGGCCCCAGCGGCCGGTGGAATCGCTGGTAATGCCAAGTTCTTGGCTATTAAAGTTGCGTATCATTTAGGTACCCACGACCCGAACTACCAGACGCTGGCTGGCGTTGGCGGCGACTGCTTCGGCGCCGACAAGAAGGCCGCTGGTGGAGGTGGCGGCGGAGGCGGTGGGGGCCGGGCCCGAACACTGCCTGTCAGGGCGCGCATGGGGGGGGGGGAGGGCGTGGCCTAGTGGTCTAAGGCGCCGGTCGCAACTCCAGGCAGAGGGTGCTGGTTCGGTTCTTCTGACCGACAGAAGCCCGTTCGGGTTTTGCACTTTTTTCCAAAAGGTACAGAAGGGGATCCAAAACCGATCTCTAGAGAAGCCCAAGCGGAAAATAAAAAGTTTTGCTATTTCCCGGGCTCTAAAGAAGAAATTGTCTCAGATGGTGCCGATTCGCTCAATAAAGGAATATCATAATAACAAAGACATGCACTGCCCAAATTAGCCACAATTCAATGATTTCGAGCCCCTTCATCCGTACAAAGCTGAAAACTTTGACTAGCTTCAGTTGTTCAATCATTAGGATCTCTCATTCAGCACCGTTTTTGCTTCCCAGGACCGCACAAGTACCCAATTTGACAGTACCGATTCTTTTCCGATGAATATCGGTGAAAAACCCGAAGAATGCGGCTAAACGCAAAAAAACGCGGCGCACAAAGCTTGTATTTTCGCAATTTTTCCGGCTTAAATCCTAGATAAATCCTTATTTTCACGCTAAATCACCCTTAAAACCCCTCCCATAATGTGCGCAAGAGCCTTCTCTATATTTCGTATCGGTGGACTCCCCACAACAACGTCGTTTTCAAAAGTTATAGGCATTTGAAGTTGAAAATTTCTGAGTTTTTTGGCCCTTTCTTTGCCTCTCTCTCGAAAAATCATGGATCGGTAGGCAAGCATAGTGTGCGCGCGGGCATAGGAACGCTACGGAGCGCCCCCACCTCTCATGAGCGCATTTCTTAATAGCTGACAGCCAGTGCGAAGGCGCCGGCTGCTGGCGGCATTGCTGGTGGGTTCAATTTTTTTTAATATAGGCTCCCTACTGGCCTACATACCAAAATACCAAAATGTTCGTCTTGGTCTTACGAGTATTTTGGTATGCTTTACACCCTGGGGTCAACGGGGAGCCGAGGTGCAGTAAATTTTTTACCGGCGTTTTCGCATAAAACTTTCTAATTTTGTATTACAATTCAAGGCCCATTTAACGATTATTTTCAGGCACCCACGACCCCAACTACCAGACCCTCGCCGGCGTCGGCGGTGACTGTTTCGGGGCCGACAAGAAGGGCTGAACATCCCGGAAACGTCGCCATCCGATTACTCCCCCCACCCTCGTCCCCCACGATCGAATCTCTCTTGCTCGTCAGTGTCGTCTCGTCTCATTCTGTCACCTGGATTCAATTCAATGTGCGCAATATTCGCTTTTCATCCGGTTCCACCCGCTCGAATTTCTGTGTGTCTTTTCGAACCGTTGTTAGCCGCGAAATAAACATTTATTGATTTTGGACTTGGATTCATTTTTTGTTTGAACAATTGAAGGTGTCATTTACCAATACTTACTGTTTTTTTCGTCTACGCCTCGAGGATTGTCACTTGTGAGGTGCCAAGCGACACGGGCTCCTCGTTTGTTTGGTAGCGCACTCCGTCGAGTGGCAGCTTTGGGCCGCGCTGAGGGCGACGGCATAGGCGTGCTGAAATCGCGTAAAAAGGATTTTTGGTATTATGAGGATGGATTTTCGTTTCTACACTATAGTTAAACGTATAACCCTTGAAAATTTTGATTGAAGGAGTAAAAATAAGATTGTTTTTGCCTAAAATGGCGGGGATCGCTCAAAATCACAAATTTTTAAACATTTTTGTTTTTAAATAGTGTTTTAGTCCTGACAACACAGCTTATATAATAAAAAGCATAGAAGTGCTATGCTCGAGGTCTTAAAACCCACCAATAAACGTCAGAATCGCCCTCCGATAGTTGCCCTCAACATAGCAAAGCCCAATCGTGTGGATAAGCCCGTGCATCGAGATAAGCACCCAGGCCGAGTTGACGAGCTCTAGAAACTCGAGGCGTATTCTACGTAACCGCCTCTCCATACCGTTCGCATTCCAAATGTGCAAAAAGATGATGAACGCCACGAAAATCGCCGGCTTCACCAGCGTCATCATGAAGACCGCAAGCTGAAGGTGCATTTGGTAAGGTAATACTCGTACTACTACGGGTGTTGTTATTTACAGAGAAGCTTAGGCTCCTCAACTTACCCTAACTTTCATCCCCTTTGCGACGAGCTTCATGCCGGGGTCCATATCATCGGCGGCGTATTTGAGAAGCGCTCGCACTTGGCGCATCGAGCTCCAGGTGAAGCCGACTTGCAGCCACAGGTAGGTCTAGGAAGTTGATGAACTTGTTAAAATAAGGTTGACCAGGGTTGAAAAGCCGCTACGCGGCTTTTCACCCCTGGCCCCGTCTAGGGCCCATGATGGCTCCACTTTGCATAATTCCACCCCGCCTCTGCCCCAAATAAAAAATGAAATGCAATGGCCATCCCCCTTTATGTAGGCTCCCAGCACTTCCGGCGTATGCTAATTGATTCCTAACAAAGAGGTTGAGCGAGATTTTAACAAAAACCTATTTTTAATATCGAAAACAGATGATTTTCAAAAACCTCATATGTGTGCAGTCGTGTCATGACCATTACGCACCTAATGACGTATCATACGTACCCCTAACTACTTCCTTTCTTGAGATACGACTGGAACATACGGACGGAAGTTGCATGTAAATGCACACACGCGCACACACACACAAACACTATTTTTTTATATATAGTAGGATTTTTACAGAATATCAAGCAAATTCAAAGCTAACACAATAGTCTTAAAGCAGCTTGTAAAGCTTAGCAGATTAATTTAAACTGACTTACCCCATACACCGTTGCAGTGACCATCAAAAACTTTGCAAATTGATGGAAGACGGGCAGGTAGAAGACGAGCGACGTCTGCACCAGGGCCACCGGCTTGTAAATGGGGTAATTCTAAAGTTAAAATAGTCTTAATACAATGTAGCTTTTTACCTCGATCAACAGCCGCTTTTGCTCGCCTTGGTCTTCGAAAAGATCGTCGGTCGTCAACAGCAGGACGGGCAACGAAAAGTAGGCCAACAGCGAAAGGGCAGCCTAAAATAAAGTTACTAAAATAGTTTTTATTTTAGCACTTTTTACCATTAGTTTTAAGTTTTGCATTGTACCATTTACAGCTATTGACGTAGTACGGTTTTCGAAGTGTTACCTTGCAGTGTCACCGTTTCTTTTTGTTGTTTTG
The DNA here is from genome assembly GCA_038088335.1 of Mesorhabditis sp. LJ9110. Classification (NCBI taxonomy): domain Eukaryota; kingdom Metazoa; phylum Nematoda; class Chromadorea; order Rhabditida; family Rhabditidae; genus Mesorhabditis; species Mesorhabditis sp. LJ9110. The sequence goes on from JBBGBA010000036.1 coordinate 336,208, forward strand.
AAATACTTTATTGGGAATAAAAATATCTAATAAATCGAGCACACAAAAAAACTACGAATAAAAACGGTCGGGTGAGATGCGAGATAAGGCGGCGAATAATTAAAAAATAGTGCTTTTATATAGGAATCGGTGGCCGACGGGCGGCTAAACATTTCGGCTCTATGGCCAGATGATCGAAATACTCGTGCGTCTCGAACTCGCAGCCACACGTCGCGCACATGCAGTAGGCAGGGATTTTGATGGAGTCTGGCATCGGCTCGTTAGACGCGGCTTCTCGTTCCTTTTTCGGTGTTGGAAATCTTGGAGGCACTGTGCGAGGCCCTCGGTAGACTGGGTCCATATCATCGTCGATTCTGAAGGGGAAATGTGAAAATTCGCTTCGGTTTAAAAGAAAAAGAGTAATTGGAGGGAAGTAACGTATCAGAAACTATTTTAAAAGTTCTAGCAAATATTTAGTTGCATTTCAAGCGACCAAACCGTTTGAAAACCAATTCCAATTGTTAAAATTTTGAGTTTTTAGAGGAACCGGTGCTTTTTTTGCGAAAACGGATATTATTTTTTGTATTTTCTAATCAAAATTTCACGTAAGGGATAGTAAAAACAGCGTAGAAATAATTCCTTTACATTTAGTGGAAAACATAGGTCATAAAACGCTTTTCCGCAGCCAATACGAAGGAACCGAAACAAACGTATGGCTAAAACCAACCTATAAGTGTGTAGATGAAAGCGCTGCGGCTTCGTGCTCTGCTCCAACAACGCCATCCATCCATTCGCCTTGCAACGGTGGCCCAAGATGATCCGTTGTTGTTGAACAACATGTCCGGGCTGGTTGTACACGCGTTGCTTGACGCAGTTGTGGTGGATGATGTGGGTGAGCGAGAGCGTGTTGAGCCGGCAGTTTTTGCAGTAGTAGGGGAGCACGCGGGGCAACGGCAGGGCGCGCCGGGATCGCTTCAGCATTTTTGCCGGGCCATTTGGACGTCCGAGTATCCGCTTGAATCGCGGGATTTGCGGTAGTAGCGAGTGGAGGGCAGGGTGGATGTATTTCACCTAAATTTCGAGGTTTTTGTGATATCTGGGGGTTTCTAAGGCCTTCTATATACCAATACGTAAATATTTCTAAATAAAGGCTCGTTTTTCAGCAGATAGTTTAATTTTTAATTTTTGTTCAACTTTTCAACAGGTTTTGAGCAGATAGCAAAATTGATAGAACCATATAAAAAATGATAAAGCCGGAAATTGGTTTCGAAGGCTTTCCGACCGTTCTACCTCCTCCTATTTCTATCAATAATTCCAATTTTAGAGATAAAGTAGACTTTTGGGTATAAAAATTTAGCACACGTTGACACGGTAGGCAAAAACGATGCAAAGTAATTATAACATTTATTTTTAAGTATATAATTCGTTAAATAATACCCACCTGACTGCTCGGGCACGTAGCCAACGTTATCCGCCGCTTGCCCAAAAACGCAGGATGTGGCTTCCGAACCGTTTTGTACATTTTCGCTGCCGGCCGCCGGGTTACATGTCGCTTTGCGCGGATCAACGCGCGTAAGTCGAAGTCTTGTACGTCAGAATTGTTCGGCTTGCAATCCGCATGGATGTTGAAATCGATCGTGGAGACATCGCTGTCGGGCGTGAGTAGATGGTCTAGTTTTTCGCCCCGTTTCGGTAACCGATTCTCCTTCGGCAGGTCCGGGGGGCTGAGGCTGGCCTCAAGGCGGCGTATCGTTTCCTCGTCGTCGCGTAGATGCGGCGGCAGGCGGCCGGGCAGCCAGTTGCTGAGCGGACGTGCGGGTGGCGGGGCGCGGTAGCGTTTTGTTGGTGTGTCACCGTCGCTCTGTAGGAGTTGCCCGAAATTCGGCGAGACAGCGGGCTCGGGGCGCCGCATTTCCAGGCCGACTTCCATCGTCTGCAATTAGCAATGGGTTTTTGGGAAAGTAAGGTGATAAAAAGAGCACTTAAAAAGATGTATAAAGTTTACGAAAACGCATATACAACGGTATCGACATTTTGCAGGGGGATAAATAGTGTGCTTTTGCCCTCTACAGCTAGAAAAGCGTTTGATTGCGTGTAAAAGGTGATGAAAGGTCATGTAAAATGCATATCGGACAGGAAAACAGAGGAAAAAGGCTATAACGGATAGAAAAGCAACAGAATCGTGAAATTCACACTTTGAATGGTATCAAACACCCCAAATGAAGATCGAGATCTGGGACACTGATAGCGCAAAATAGCAAACACACTAATGGATGACCGCTGAAAACGCCTGCGTGTCGATAGGAAACATTTGTGGTTACGAGAATTTAATAAAGTTAAGGTATGGGTGTTACTGTAATGTATGAACTGTAACTTTTTAACATTGTAGGTTTTTTATGGAACCGGCAGATGTCAAATGTCTGTTTTGGTTTGTAGTCCACGCTTTGAACACGGGGAGCTTTTAACTTTCTTTGGGGTTTCAATCGTTTTTTCATAATTTTTATATGTTTACATATGTTTTAATGCTAGGTTATATGCCTTCAACTTCTAGACTGGGGGATTTCTCAAGCATTGTTACTTCCAGGTAAACCTTTTGACCACGTAACGAATTATTTCCAATTTCTTACATCTCTTTGTTGAATATGATTAATTTTCAGCTCTATTATACCTTCAACTTTGAGGGTAGTTTACACGCATGGCCGGTGGGGAGCACGAGTTGCCAGTGGTAGAGCCCGAGGTGCGTGCTGGCCGAGCAGGAAATTGCCATCACCGCGACCACCATTCCCTGGCAATGATTTGATTATTGGAGTTTGTTAAAAGGAGCATTCAGAGGTTGATTTTGTTAGGTATATTATTACGTTTATCACTTACAAACTGGAGCTCGGTGGTGATGCCGAGCTGGGCGAAAAGCCCGGCCGTATACCCAGCCGGAAGGGGCAGAAAAACGACGGGCGTCACGCAGAAGCCAAGTAGAAAGTCTTGAAGCAGGGCCCAGAACTGGAATAAGTATTTCAATTTGTCTTAATGATGTATTATGGCGGTTTTTATTGCATTCCATCACATCCTAAGGTTTGAAAAGATCATAAAACACGCGAAAAACTTTTTCTTGGCCATTTTCGTATATTTCGTTAAAGTCTTGCAATTAAGTTGAATGAGCCATAGTAGCTGTTTTAAATTTTAAAGTTTTCTTTAGGTTTTTAGCGTCCATAAGTTTTTTCTTTGAATTTTCCAGTGGATTATAGCGGTTTTCAACTGTTTTAATTTTTCCATACCTGAGCATTTGCTAATTGCCATCGTATGCGTTGTAGATGCTCGGGCGATTGCCGAATAATGGCGTACAACCCGAGCAGGTTGAACGGCAGCCCCAGGCAGGCCAGCGTGTTCATTGCCTTAAGAAGTTTTTAAGGTATACCTACAATAAATAAGGATAAAGTTGATGTGTAAAAAGGCACATTAAAAGCGCGTTCACTGGCGCTTCGCGTAGCGCTACATCGACAACGTTTGACTCCTTTCAACGCCGTTACTCTACGCGCGCGTTACAGTTTGAGATTTCGGGCTTATCGCTACCATTGACTTACCTTTATATAAAACCCAGGGCGCAAGTCGAAATCAGAAACGTTGTACACAGCATCGGCGAACATTTTCAAGGAGTTCAGGCGGGAATCTCGAAACTAATCGACTTATGGCTTGAGTTGGGCTCCCAAAAGCTTTTGTAGCCGGTTGGGGCCGCCGGTCCATTCCCATAGCAACAATTAGGGACATTCGGGGGAAGCGCCTGAAAAAAGGGTGGCAAATTTCCGGTGATGTAGGGACGGTAATTTTGATCTAAGATATTTCGCACTTACTCTGCCTCACTTTCTCTTTCTCTCTCGCTGTCTCTCGGTTTATCGCGCTCTATCGCTTGTTCTATCGCCTCTCTCACTCGCTCTCTCGTCCTCTCTCTCTCTTTCTCTCTCTCTCTCTTTCTCTCTCTCTCTCTCTCCCTCTGTCTCTCTCCCGCGCCCTATTCATTTGCATGTTTTGTCATTTCGGACGCATAATCCAAAGGTTATTTACAATTTTTATTCATCTTCAAAGTGTACTTGCTAGACCAGCTCAAAACAGTATATGGAAATATGGCAAAGTGGGGGGTGGTGGGGCAAAAATTTTGGACCAAGGTGATTGAAGAATTTCTGAAATCGGGGCCCAGTGTCCAAAATTTCACTGGGCTGCTGGGGGATACCGGTAACGAGGCGGAATCGGGTTTTTTGACGAGAGCGTGGAAAAATAGGGGAAACATAGACAGTACAATGGCGGGAAAAAGGAATAGAAGGATTGAGAAGGTATATTCGATCACAAATGCAAAGTTTTGGGGGGTGAGAAATATTGTTAGGGCCACCTGACTAGCGAGTGGAAGCTGTGCGTAGGCTTAGGCTAGGCTTAGGCTTAGGCTTTGCGTAGGGGTTACGCTTGGGCTTAAGCATAGGTTTAGGCTTAGGCTTAGGCTTAGGTTAGTCTTAGGCTTAGGCTTAGCTTAGGTTTAGGCTTAGGATAGACTTAGGCTTAGACCGTTCCTGGCTTTTCATTTTAGAGCATTTTTAGCCTTTCCCATTTTTTCTTCCCTGATTCACCTGGCTTCAGCAACAAGGAACAAAGTTTTGCCTGGCCTGAAGCCCATGATAAGCCGCGAATAGGGGGCGATTTTTACGGGCCATCCCCGCGTTATTTTATGCGCTTTTCGCGGATTTTAACAGGCTTTTTTTACAGTTCCCCCCTCGTGGTCAGGTGGCTCGGGCAAAGTTCGAGGGTAAAAAGAGTGCAGTTTCGGATGTTTGGCCTAGGCTTAGGCTTGGACTTAGGCTTAATTCAAAGCAGGTGGAGAAATTTCGACAGGGTCGATCAAAAACTTAAAATTTAAATTCGATGAGTTTAATCAGATTCAGTAGGGGTTGGCGGAAGACCGGAGTCGATCGACGAGTGCGAGGAGCGCGTCTTCTTGGCGATGATGGAGCCTGAAAAATTGGGGTATAGGCTCACAAACTGGCCAAGCCCAAAACTTATTATAACCAGCTTATTAGGCAATCTAAAACTTCACAAAAAACCCACCACTTGTGCAGCTACTGGCCGACGAGTGGGAATATGTGAGGGCCGGGGAGATTGGCTCATCGGAATTCTCGGATTGGACCAGCTCGTCGGTCTCCTCGCGCAGCTTCCCAACGCTGATTTTGAGGGCATCGGAGGTGCGGCGGGGCTGAAAATGTAGATTAGAAGTCGCTAAACCTAACATGATCGGATTATGACGAAATTCAAGCCAAATTAGTCAGTTTAACACGTTATAAGGAAAGCTTAACACCTCGAAAAAAGCTTACCGGTCTCCGGTTGAAGCGGTTGCTGGACCGGGGTGGGATCGGGATGCGGAGGACCGAGTTTTTGCGCGAGAAGTACTGCGGCGCTTCGCTGTCGACGTACAGGTTGGTCACGGCGGAACCTTCGGAGGGGAGTGGATCCTAAAACGAGCAGGTTACGATGAAACTTCATTGCGTAAACATTTTTCGCTCAGGCTTAAGCTTGGGCTAGGCTTAAGCGTAGGTTAGGAGTGGTTCCCGACCACTTTACTTAGGTTAGGCTTAGGCTTCGGCTTAGGTTCATGCTCAAAAACCTACCAATGGTCGGTCCTCCTCATCGCTACTCGACGCCGCGGCGGACAGTTTGCGCTCGCTGCGACACCGCCGCATGCCCGACTTGATCTCGTCGATTTTGTCGGAGAGGGAGAGGAGCTGCTGGAGGAGCTGCATGTCCTCATCGACGAGGGACATCTGAAAGAGCTGAGATTTATCGAGTTTTTTAACTTTTTAGTTTTTTTTGAGGCTTCGTCAGGCTTCTCATAGTTTTTCCGGCACATTTCGCTCATTTCAAACGTTAAAGGGATGCCGACGGCATAAGCAATCGGTTACGCGCTGGAAAGAAAATGTCTCTGCGCCTCTCCCCAGGGCGCCCTCTCTGCCCTGTTGGCTACTTGCCAATTTGTTGATGGGGGGGGATCGACACATGCCGTCGGCAGCCCTTTAAGAAAATTTTTTCGAGTTTTGCAGCTTTTGGCTTTTTTCTAGAATTCCCTAGGCTTCAGCCACTTTTTCCGACAAATTCCGCTAGCTTCCGCTGTTTACAAAGCGTTCATTCACGAATTTAACGCACCAAATCTCAGCCCCAATGAGTAGCCGGGGCTCCTTTCAATTCTCAAATTTCAGAACCCCCTCCTGCCTAGAAGATCCCTAGATCGCGGGCGACCGATGTGGACATTCTCAGCCCCCTCAAAGGGCACTATTTAGCCCGGGTTGTTTGTTTGTTTGTCTGTCCGGTGTCTGTCGGTCTGTCTGTTTGCCCGTATGTAGGGGGCAACGATATATTGGCTCAGAATATGATCTCCTTCACCCAGGCCCCGCGGCCAATCTACGCCCACGATGACAGCCCGTCCATTCGATTGGGGCATGGGGGAGAAGTGGGTCCGATTCTTAGACGGAAAGACTAAGCCTAAGCTTAAGCATAAGGGAAGCCTAAGCCTAGCCTAAGCCTAAGCCTCAGCTTCAACCTGAGCTTAAGCATAAGCCTGAGCTTAAGCCAAAGCCTATGTCTAAGGAGGAGGAGATGCTTTAAGTCTGCCATTTCAAGACCGCTATGCTGTAAGACGGGGCTTGGACTATACTTAAGCCTAAGCTTAAGCTCAGGCTCAAGCTCATGCTTAGGCCTTTCTCAAACCCTAACTAACCTCCCAATCTTAGGCCAAAATTTGTACCGATTCGAGCCCATTTTTCAAAACCCACAACCCAATCCATCAATTCCGTTCCAATCCCCTGTACACCATCGCACAAACCCTACCCGAAAAAGCCATTCCGCGAATTCGACAGGGTCAATTTCTCATCCCACAAATACCATAAAGGCAGCCGGGGGCAGGGCATCTGTCCCCGCGGGCCGTGGTGGGACCATCTGCCCCCGGTTTTTCCGTTCGCCTCCTATGTACGGTCCGTCCCCCCGCTCGGCACCGCGCAAATTAGCATATTCAATGAGGCATGGGCAGGGGGGGGGGGTGTAGCCGCGGGGCACAAAATATTGACCCCGGATCGGTGTTTGTTTGTGTTTGGGTGGGGGAGATCGTGAGTTGGAGTGTGGAGACTCGAGTGGTAAGAGTTGGCGCCTTGAGGGGGTTGAGTATTTGGGGCAATGATATGCAAATTGGGGAGAGAGAGAGAGAGAGAGAGAGAGAGGGAGAAAGAGCGAGAAAGCGAGAGAGAGAGAGCGAGAGGAGAGATAAAGAGACCAAGCTATAGATAACGAACAAGAGAGGGAAAGCGTGAGAGAGAGAGAGAGAAAGAGAGAAGGAGAGAGAGCGAGAAATCGAAAGAGATACTTTAAATCCCATTTTTTTCCTTGATTTGAATACACCCGATCATCTCCCTAATGACCACCCAAATGTGTGCCCCCGATCCGGTCAATTTTTCGGGTATTACGCGGCTCCATCTGGCACACTACCCCCCCCAAATTGCGCAACATTTGTGGGCTTTCACCCGTTTTTGAGCCCCCGATCTCCTCATCAAAAATGGGCGGCCAGATGGGCGACCCAGATTGACCTATCGGGCTCCGGGTTTTTGATCAGGCAGCCGATTGCTGGAAAATGTGGAGAAATTTAAGCTAATGAGGTTTTAAAGGACCATGCAAGTCAAATGGACCAAAAATTCTGATTAATCGATTACGCGAGTCAAGAAACCCATTGAACCGCTTTCACTATCACAAATATTTGTTGCAACTCAAGAATCTTTTTTGGAAGATTGTGTTAAGCCAAAATTACCAATAACAAAAAGAGTTTAATCGATTACGCAAGGAAAATTCGGTTAAAGGAACCGGCAGTCTTAAGCTATAGCTTTTTTTTGCGATGGCGCGAGTTTTCAGCATTTTATCTAGAGGGCATATTTCTAATTTCCGGACCTACCAAGCCCAGTTTTTAGTGGTTATTTTTTAGGCTATCCACCCAACCTAGACCCTTTAATTAGCGACCACCCCACGCGCAGCCGCTCGATCAAATCCGATTTTCCACGCCAAATCCCCCTCTCATTTGTATGGGAGCGGCTTTTCGGGGGGCTGCCGGCTGTCTGTCCATAGTAATTAGTCGGATCATATGCATGGTCGGGCCATATGGGCCATTCCCTAGCCAAGGTCACGGCCGGTTTTTTTGGGCCGAAAGTAGGAAAGTGTCGTTGGATTCCGTTTAGCTTGGGCTTGGGCTTAGGCTTAGGCTTAGGCATAGGTTTAGGCTTTGCGTAGGTTTAGGCTTAGGCTTGGGCTTGGGCTTAGGCTTAGGCTTAGGCATAACCTTCCCAACTCCCTTAATTTCCCGATCATTCCCCCGACCCCCAGCAACAATTCCAGCCCTGTCTAATCTTGGCACCCACCAATTGCCCCCGTCATTCGACCCAACCATGGGGGCCCATTCGGGTCCGGGCCAGTAGGGCGGCGCGCGCAGACGGTTCAGCTGCACCGGATTCTCCGCTTCTCCTTCTTCTCTCTTCTCCACCACTACGCGTCACACATCCCCCCTCCCCTAACCCCCTGCTGCTTCTGCTGTCCACCGACAATGTTTGGGCCCCGGAGAAGAAGAAGACTACTGTCTTCCACGCCCCGATCTTCACACGCGCGCCCTTGGGCCGGCCGAACACACCGGATTTGCGCTGGGATCAGCGCCAAGAGGGAGAAAAAGAAGAGATGGTTCGGTCAAAGAACAGAACCAATTGGATTTAAAGGACCTGGGAAGGCTGAATGCCGACAATCAAAAGGCGCAAATGTCAACGTGCCGACAGCTAAAATACCGACCGCCAAAATCATTATTTCCAAAATCCCGACATTAAAAAAACCTCGGATTCCAAAATGCCGACATTAAGACGCTAAATTAAACATCGAGAAAATTCTAAATTCCGAATCAGGTCGTCGGCATTTACAGTGCCGGGATTAAACTCCGCGATTTTCGATAATTTACAATTTTTCTGATCCCTAATTTTTATTTCATTATTTTTGCCCATTCCTAATCATTCAACCTCGCCAGATAACCAACTTCACGCCACGCAGCTGCTGATCGGCACCACCGATTGATGTTCGCCAGATCTGGGGGTCCCGCTGGGAGATGCAAAGTGGCCTGGGGGAATTTATGACTCGAGCCCGGGGGTTGTCGAGGTGCTAACCGGATGCCCGGGGCTACTTGGGCACAAATATACGTCTATCAAGGGCCACTACATAAAAAGATATCTCTCTCTCTCTCTCTCTCTCTCTCTTGCAACAACCGACAATCAACCAATCACAATACGTGACGGATCGTTGTGTTTTGGAGTGTTTCGGAACAGATTGGAGCTCAATAGATGTCAAAAAAAGTGGTGGAACATCGAAAAGGATGCTTGGAAAATTGCCGTAATCTCTCTCTCTTTCTCTCACTCTCTCTCTCTCTATCTCTCTCTCTCTCTAGCTTCTAGAAAGGACGTTCCACAGCAAATACGCGCCCATCCGGCCGCCTAGGGGGTGTAAACAGTACACAAACGTTGCGCAATGCCGTTGGATTCGGGGGTTTGAAGTGACAAGTTGCGTGGGTGTGTACTGGAGCGGAAGTCTTTCAAGGGAAGATCTATCGCTTTCTCCGGCTTTCTCTCCCTCATCGCTCGCTCTCTCTCTCTCTCTCGCTCTCTGTTTTACCTTTTCTCTCTCTCCCTCTCTCTCTCTCGCTCTCTCTGTTCTCTCTCTTTCCCTCTCTTTTTCTCCATTCCTGTCACTCCCCCTTTAGACTTCCCTGGAAACCCCCAATCGGAAGTTGGTAGACCCCAGAACGAGTCTCTCATCGTCCAGCTGCCCCCCACCCACCCGATCGACTCATAAGCGGATCGGCCGGCCGGACCGGTGGGGACCATTTTTTTGGGGGCCTCTTTTGGCCTCTTTTTGGCCCCCTCCTCCTTAACTACACTGCGCGCCAAATGCCGTCTTTGGTCACCCCTCACCCATTCCACCACACTACTGTCAACACCCCGTGAAGTGGCAAAAATGGGAGTTGAAAAAATGGGACTGTTTGGGCAGCGTTTAGGAAGTGGGGGTGAGGTCAAGGAAACATGAAAACTAAGATAGAGTTGCTTGGATTTAGGTTTGGGCTTAGGCATCGGCTTAGACCGTGCACGCCACGTAATTTTGAACCATTCTCCTCCTGTCACACACCCTTTAAAGTGAAAAAAGACCTACGAATCGACACGAAAATGCCAATTATACAATGCCAAACCGAGACCACCATGCCAACCCCTGCACCCCGGGTGTCACCTCTCATTAGGGCGCATTTTAGCATACAGGGGGTAACGCGGCTAAACCCTCTTGTTTGGCACGGCGGGTGGTGGAATGCGGTGTGGGTTGATTAGGGCTGTGTGACATCAACAAAGGGTCGTTTCACTTTCTGTCTCTCGCTAGCTCTCTCTCACGCCCTCTCTCTCTCTCTCTCTGTCTCTCTCTCGTTTCCGCTCTACCTGGTAAGAGAAGTGCCATTTTTGGGGTATGAAACAGGCAAACTAGCGGAGCGTACCTAAGATTGGTCCTAGGTCTAAGCCTTGTTGGTGATTATTTCCCAAATGATCATTTTGGTTTCCTAAATAATCTCTGCTAGCTTGCCCGTAGCCCCTCCCTGCCAATCCCTATCCCTGATACGACATTGATAGACAATGGCATCAACGTGAAGCTTCTCCCTACGATCCAACCACACCCCAAGGCCATTTTAAAGGGACTGGAAAGGCAAAAGAAGGGAAAAAGGCAAGGCGTTTTCCCGTAGGCCAGCTGGCACCCCAGATCCGGACCCCGCATGGTAATTAGGTCCAGGTGACCGGGGTGACCCAAATTTACTCGGAGGCGAAAAGCGAAATCGAGAATATAGCGGGCCCAAGCCGAAGCCTAAGCCTAAGCCTAAGCCTAAGCCTGAACCACAAAAACTACTAAACTATCGATTTCTTAAACATACTGGCTCTATTTTAACAATTTGCATTTTTTCGTACGAATTACCGCCTTGAAATTTTAAATTTGAACCCTCCAAAAACCATCCTTTGATCCCTTATCCCCATTTAGATACCCGACATGAAAAAATGACGAAAATTTGGACGGCCACCACCCCCTTGGAATTAAGATAACCGACCCCGTTCCGTTGGCCTGTGCTCATAAAAATTATCCAATTCTCCCCGTTTGCTCGTTAATCCGATTATTCACCCGGGGCTGAGAAATGCTTCTGCAGGCGGTGATAGGAATTTTCCGTGATTTTCCAGGAGCTTCCGGGGCAGCGGGCGAACCGGGGAAGGGTGACGTGGTTTGGAGCGTAATGTAGTCAGGTTGGTCTTGGTACCGGCTTGGGCTTTGGCTTAGCCTTCGGCTTAGGCAACGACTTATTTCCTAACTTTTCAAACCTCACATAACCCTATCTTTACGTCCCTCAACTAACACTACGTTACGCTCCACTGTACGCATGTTTTTAACACCTAGGTTTACGGTCAAAAAGACATTTTTACGAGTACGTCTAGCACCTCGAGACGCAATAGGGGATGATAACGGATTCAAAGAAAGCAACAAAACCCGAAAAAGGGATTACGGCGTGAATCGGCCGGGGGATTGTGCCCGGTCATTTTTTGGGCAAACATTAGGGAAATACGAGTTTACGGGCTGTTTTCCGTTCGTTTTTGCGTTTGCAGATCGTAAAAGCGGAATTTTTCGAGGCTAGTAAACAAAATAGCATATTTTTATGAGGTTGAGGTTCAAAATAGGGCGTGAAATGATGGCATGGAAAAAGACAAGAAAGCGGAATCGACGGAACTTGGATGCCAAAAGCCTAACACGAATTAATGAAAGGATCCTACTATATATAAAAAAATAGTGTCTGTGTGTGTGTGTGTGTATGACACTTTGCATGCAACTTCCGTCAGCGTGTCCGGAGGATATCTCAAGAAGGGAAGGGATGAAGGGGGCGTATGATACGTCATTAGACGCGTAATGGCCTGTAGATGACTGCACGCATAACAGATTTTTCAAAATAGTTGGTGCAACATTAAAATTAAGTTTTTCCTTAAAAATCGGACGTCCTCTTTGTTAGGAGAAAATTAGCATACGCCGGAAATGAGAGTAGCCTATATAATCGGGGAGAGGACGCGATTTTCATTTTTTGACATAACAGTGCGGAAGGATTATGCAAAGCGAGGGATATCATAGGGTTGGACGGGGCCAGGGTTGAAAAGTCGCGAAGCGGCTTTTCAACCCTGGTAAAAACTTAAAAAAATAAAAACCCGAGAAAATTAGCTTACCATTTGCTCGCGGATGTGTTCGAAATCGGCGGTCGAAGCGGAGGGGATTAGGCTGCTCATAGAAGCCGAGTTGAGGCCGATATCTTGGACTTGACCGGCGTAGGCCATTAGCTGAAAAAAGGTAAATAATCTGGATTTCTTTCCCTCCCTCTCCCTCTCCCTCTCTCTATTGCCCTCTCTCTCTCTCTCTCGCTCTCAACGCACCAAATTCTCGCCAGCATTCTCCTCATCCAGGCTGCAGAAGCTTTTCGCTTTTTTGTATCTAGAAAACGGTATAACCCGCCAAAAACCCAAAACTACCGTTCGAGCCTTCGTAGTCGGTTGGCGCACAGCATCCGGCACTGCTCCAGTTGGGCGCTCATCTTCTGTAAAAAAAATTAAGGTTTTAGGCCATAGAGAGGGAGAGCGAGAGAGAGAGAGAGAGAGCGAGAGAGAGAGAGACAATGATGCCAAGAAATTGATGCTCGACTACGCATCAATCCGGTGTTGACGCTTTGGAATAAGGCAAAGAAAGGCTACGAGAATAACTAGTTGAGGCTGAGGGGATGAACATTTGGGCAGATTTGATCTGTCTCTTTCAGCTATCGCTGGCCGATGGAATCTGTTGGTTTAGTCGATCGGTCATTCCAGAGGGCAGCAGAGATTTTTGGGAAAGGGGTTAAAAACTAGGCAAGGTGGTTAGCAGAAAAAAGAGATTCTTGAACCGCGACCAGATTGCGCCGATTTTTGAGGAATAGGCAAGCTAGCAGAGATTTTTCAGAATGACCGGATTGCAAAGATCATTTAGGAAAGGCAGGCTAGCCGATATTTCTGGGGACTTGGCATGCGAGCAAAATTCTTAAGAATAGGCGCGCTAGCAGAGATTCTCTGGGGAATTTTTAGGCGAGCAGAGATTCTTGAGAAATAAGCAGCCTAGCAGAGACTCTTTAGGAAAAACAAGCTGGCAAAGATCCTTCAAGAAAATCTATCTATGCGCCAGAACCATTGATCGATTCCTGCCACGGAAGCACTCCCAAAAAAAATCGGAAAGATCTGCAGAAAAAACAGGAAAAAAGATTAGCAAATCGTCCGGGGGTGGGGGCGCAAAAAGCGTGTTGCGAGGTGGTGGGTGGGGGATGGAAAAAGTGAAACCGACGACGCGCGCGCCATAGCCTCCTCGCATCTCGGGGCGTGACAATAAATTAAATGGTAGCACTGGCTGAAGAACCCGAAAAACGGGATTGAGCGGCGAGAAAAAAATTTAGAAAAAATATAGGGTACGCTTTATTTAAAGGGGCGGTGAAGTCTGAGAGAAAGCTGGAAGATCCGCAAAAACACTGCGAGCTTGCCAGGGGTATCGAAAGTGCTGGCAGCTTCGGCTTAGGTTTAGGCTTAGGCTTAGGATTGGACTAGGCTTGGGCTTAGGCTTAGGCTTGGGCTTAGGCTTAGGCTTTGACATAGGCTTAGACTTAGGCTTGGGCTTAGGCTAGCTGAAACTTAGCTAACTAGGGATGCCTTCCAACTTACCATCGAGTTTCGACTTGAAAATTGGTGAGCTTATAGAGTTTGAGCTTGCGATTCCGATGCGCTAAAAATTTTAACAAATCGTCCATAGGCGGCTGAGATATAAAAAGTTTAATTTTGGCAAAAATGCATCATTTTGCTTAGAATGTCCCCTGCCGCCCTTGAACGGGGCGTGCGGAGAAGAGGCCTTCTGGCACCCCTCCGGCATGGCAGCGTGGCCTCGAGGTAGAGCTCTCGCTTCAAAAACTTGGAAGGCATCCCTAGTAAGACTTAGCTTTGGCTCAGGTTTTGACTTAAATCTCTGTTTAAAAGGAAAATAAGATAAATTAAAATAGGACGCTCTGACTCATAACAATTTTCGAGTGGAGGTAAATGAAAAAGAAACTTGGTTGAACGGACTGTAGGGATAGAATGATGATGAGTTTGGGTCGTAAACACGACCATCACTCTCTCTCTCTCTCTCTCTCTCTGTCCTGTTAGCTTCCTTCCATTCCTCTACCCCGGGAGCCCATAGAATCTCGAGAAAAAATTGTCGTAAAAATGCTCGGGCTCCCTCCACCTTCCGTTCCTCCCGGCGACAGGGCAGATACTACGCAGTTCGATCCACACACAAACACACGCGTAAAATGGGTAGAGGATGGCGAAGGACAAATTTTTGATGATTTTTAGAGCCTAGCAATTACCATGGGAGTTCAGGCAAAATTTCTTTCATTTTAAAAATCGTGAAAAAGTTTAATAAAAGTAAATATATAATTTTTTAGATGTTCTTAGGTCAGAAGAAATCTGAAAATAGTATAACACATTAACATAGGGCAAAGAAATTAAGAAGCCTAAAAATGCTAAAATTGAAGTTTTTGACTACTTACAGAGCTGTGCATTAGATAAAAATTAATCGGCAACTGGAAAAACAGTAAAAATGTGTTAGAAAACGTAGCTATACATAAAATTTAAATCAAACAAGTTTTTGAGATTTTTCTAGGTATTCAATCATTTTTTGCACCTTGCCGACCAAAATTAGCATCAAAATGGAGTAGAGGAGGAGTATAAAAAATTAGAAAACGGCTAAAACAAGCACATAATTTTTATAAAAATAAGGCAACGCTCAAAAGGGCCGGAAATTGAATGAGTAAGAGAATTGGGGCATGAAAGGTTGTCTCCGCCTTTAAAAACATCTTAATATACCTAAATGAATGCTCAAAATTTAGCATAAGATTCACTACAATAAATGAGTGATTATTTAAACAAAAAAAACGGTGATCCATCCAATCTTTTCAGGGGTGGGGTGAATATGACAAGACGGGGAGGGGGGCAGAAGACAAACAGAGGCTGGACAGGGGGGACGTTCCAAGGGGCGGGGCTTACCCCCAAAGGGGGCGTGGCATATTGTTGCCCAAGTATTACGGGGATGGCCCTAAAATTTGGACCACCACGATGGTCAGCTGGCCAAGTCAGCTGGGCTGTAAAAGGTATCATCTAACTTGATAAAATTGTAAAGTTGTGGAAATTATGCAAATTGCATCATATGGTAGGGTAGGCTAGCAGAGATCATTTGGTAAAGATAAGCTAGCAGACTTCCTTTGGGAAAGGCAGGCTAGCAGAGAACTTTTCGGAATAGGCAGCCCAGAAGTGATTTTGTGGGAAAACAGGCTCGCGGAAATTTTTCAGGGACCTTCCTATTTGCCCCAAAACTCCGAATCGCTTGTCCAGGATTTTGTCAGTTGTTTTTCACGGCTTCTCTTCGGCCCTGTCCACCACACTCCGTTAATGATCACTCAAAAACGGCATTATCTCGCGCTTCCTTTCTCTCTCTCTCTCTCTCTCTCTCTCTCTCTCACATTCTTCTCTTTCTCTCTCTGTCTCTTATCTCCCGGGCCGGGTCCCTATTTTCTCCTAAATGCTCCAACCCGGTGAGTTCGCACAAATAAGGGTTTTGGCCGGCAAACAACGCCCTCGAGGGGAGTGACACGAGATTACGGTAATTGGCCACAGGAGGAAGCTTATCGGCTTGGTCGGCTTAGAAAATATGGTAAAGTTGAGCGGTTAAGGAGGTTGCAAAAAATGAGAGAAAGAGAGAGAGAGAGAGAGAGAGAGAGAGAGAGAGAGAGAGAGAAAAGAGAGTAGAGAGAACGACAGTCCTACAAGCTCCTTCAAAGTCCAGCTTCGGTTTTTCCGAACAACTCCACTAGATATTTCTAGGGCTATGAAAAGGACTGCTGGCATGTTCGTGCTCTACTCGAGCACAATGCTGGATATTGTGGTCTACCGGGTGGGTGTGGGAGGGCTGTGATGTAAGGGGCAAAGGATGAGCAGATTATCCTTGACATTGCCTCCCATCCACTTGCCCTCCTCACATTTCGAACTGACCACACTCATGGGGAGGAGGGCAAAAAGCCGAGGGGAGCACGAGCTGAAATGTTTGTGCTCAGCTTAGGGGAGGCGAAACTGAACCTAAATTACAGGAGTTAGGCTTAGGCTTAGACTTAGATGAGGCTTAGGCTTAGACTTAGGCTTAGGCTTCGGCCTAGGCTTGGGCTCAAGCTTGGGCTTAGACTTAGACTTGGGCTTGGGTCAAGCTTAGCCTCAGGCTTAGACTTAGGCTTACGGTTAAGCTTAGTCATAGGCTTAGGTTTAGGCTTAGGTCAGACCCAGTCCCCAGTTTTACCAAACCCCCCTGCCCTACTCTGACCTAATGGCTTTCCCTCGGAACACGTGGCTTCTGTTTTCTGCCCCCGAATTTTTAGTGGATCGGAGGGGGCCAGAAGCTCCGATCGGCTCCTCCTGACGCTCCACCCTGATAACGCGGTGAACTGACCGTGGTGCCTTCATTTTTTGAGGCAGTGCGAGAGAGAGCGAGAGAGAGAGACCGGGGGTGACGAATCCCTTATCAGCTCGAGGGGTTCTTTTCGAATTTTCTGCATCTACACAAAGTTCGGAAGGCTTATAGGGGGGTCGGCATCATTTCTAGCGGGCAATCAGTTCGAGGGCAACATGTTATGAAGGCGGATTATGCGGAATCTGAGAAAAAAGCATAAAATAGAACTTGAGGAATGGGGGGTTTGAGAGAGAAAATTTTCCATACCGATTTTGCAAGAGCGTAGGAGCGCAAGAACTCGTCGCAGTCGTCTCCTACTCTCTATCTCTCTTACTCGCTCTCCTCCTCTCTCTCCTCTCTCGTCATCCATCTTCCTATCTTTCACTTTCGCTTTATCGCAGTCGCTCGCTCTCTCTCCCGCTGTCACTCTCTCCCGCTCTCTCTAACGCTACCCCTCTCTCAGCCTCCCTATCTCTCGCTTTCTACCTGTCCCTCTCTTTCTCTAGTTTCTAACCTCCTTTTAAAGGAACAGTCAAGTCAAAACCGTCCCCCCTTCGTCGAAACAATTCCCAAAAGCTCGTTCTCCACTTTTATGGGCCTAAAACAGCAACGAGGCCCCCGTAATTCCCGGAATTCCCGAATTCCATTGTCCAAAATCAGAGCCGTGGAGGGGGCAGAGGGCAGAGTGCAGTCGAATTTATTATTTTAGGGCCGATTCGGATCGTTCGCGACGGGTGGACCGGAGGGGGGACAGGGGGAGGATTTTCGGGGCCGATAACGGCTGCCCCGTGCCTCGCCCCTCGACCACTGGATGGCTTCGGGACGGACTTTAAAGGGACCTGGAAGTTAAAAAAGCTATTTTAGGGACGGAGAAAATGGCTTAGAGGGGCTAGGGATATACCGAAAAGTTGGGCTTAGGCTTACTATTAGGCGTGAACTTGGTTTAAGGTCGGGTTAGGCGACGGCTTAGCTTGCAATTAGACTAAGCTGGGCTTTGGCTTTGGCCAAAGCTTCATTTACGCTTGTCTGGCGCTTAGGCTTTGCTTAGGCTTAGGAGGCGTAGGCTTAGGCTTAGGCTTAGGCTTCTGTTTTGCTTAGGCTTCGGTCTTGCTTCGGCTTAAGCTGATCTTAGGGATCGTATGTACCTTATTTTGGATTCTATGATTACGCCGACACGGTTGATGAAATATTTCATGGTACTATTTTGGGCCATACCGTAGTCCAGTTTAATCTAACCCCAAAAACGTATCCTGAACCCGCTGACTCATTACTGTTATTATCACGCGATGCACCCACTTCGTTTCCCCGGGGCGATCGTAAAACACAGGTTTCAAGGAAATATCCGGAGACAGACTGACGCTTCTGTTTTTTAGCCCGACGATTTCGAAATGATACCCTGGTCAGACAGGGGCTGATAGCGGCTTTTCGGTGGCAGCGAAATTTCGGGAATATGGGCGGATTGGACCGGGAAGTGGCCGGGAATGGGATGGACAATTTTAGAGAATTTTTCGTAGTTTTAAAATCCAAAAAGGCTAGCCGAGATCCTTGGCTGAATTCATCAATGGATTGGAATCGGAATAAGGATGGGAAGGCTAGTAGAGCCACCTTGTGTAATCATTTCATTAATGCGCCGGAAGGAGAACACGACGCAGAATAAGGCAGGCTAGCAGAGATCCTTTGGGGAGTCGCCTCCATAAGGCATCGGAAGAATCTAGGGTGGGCAAGTGAGCAGAGGCAATTTGTGGAACGCTTCCATTAATGCGTATGATGATAAAAAATGGGGCCTATTTTCATGGGTACGGTAATGCCTTGCAAACGTAATATCCGTAAAATTTTGATTAATTGAAGTGGAAAACCTATTTAGAATAACAAAGCCATATGGAAACAAAATTTTGATAAATCGGTATTTTGTAGTTTAATGAAATTTTGTGATTTTTGCGATTAGAAAGATTAAAAACCAGCGTAAAGCTCTGATTGAAGTGAGATAAAAATCTCCCCCACCCGCTAATGTAAGATTACCAAAATTAGACCTATGCCATTTTTATTTTTTTGCGTTTAGAAATAGCAAAAGGCTCTGCCGCTATTGTAATCAGGAATATTTGCCCCCCTGATAATGCAAAAGTACCAAAATTAGACCTATGCCCTTGCACCTTTACTAATGGCCCAAAATGTATGTAAATAACAGTGGAATGGGTTCGGTTTCGCGCGGTGAGAGTCTCCAATTATAATGCACCCCTCCCCCCGCATTGAAAGGGTAGGTTTTGAGGGGGAGCCTTGTGCTCAAACAAGACCAACCCAACGAAAATGACACCCCTGGAGGGCAGGACTACGCGCCGACCCTCAAAACAGTCCCTCAACCCCTACCCACCAGTCCATAAATCCTCAAAATTAGGCCCTTCTCGCGGGGGGAGCTCCTTGGGGGGCGAGGGCTAGTTCCGCTTGACACCTATTGCCACCCTCCGCCTGAGGCGTCGACGCAATAATAATTGACCGTGAAAATGTGTCGTTCCGGGTATGGGAGGGGAATTTTTGGGGTGGAGAATCCGGTGGTAAATACTTGCTGTGCCGATTTTCGCTGTGCCGATTTACACTATGCCGAATTTCACTATGCCGAATTTTCGCTATGCCGAATTTCACTATGCCGAATTTTCACTATGCCGAATTTTCACTATGCCGAATTTTCACATGCCGAATTTCGCCATACCGAATTTTCACTATACCGAATTTTCGCTATACCGAATTTCGCTATGCCGAATTTTTTCTACTCTACCACTAATAGTCTCTACTAATATTAATAACTAAGATCGACTGGGACTTAGCGGTGCAAACAAAAAAACTGCTGCGCCTACGGGACCTACGATCTGCTCGAGTTTTGGAAATTTCTAGGCTAACTCTAACTTTCTAGGCCCATGATATTTGGAAAAACAGTAAAAAAGGGGAACATACCGCTTATCAAAATTAGTATGGCGAAGATTCGGCATGGTGAAAATTCGGTATCGTGAAAATCGGCATAGTGAAAATTCGGTATACTAAAAATTCGGCATAGCGAAATTCGGCATAGCGAATGGAACTCGAATCCGGTACTGGACTGTTAGCCGGGGGACCGATTTTGGAAGGATGTTGGTTAGATCAAAATTTCTATGGAACTGTTCCTTTAAAGGCCAGAAAATTCTTCGCAAATTTTTCATAATTTTCTTCTTAACTTTTCCAATCTTTCGTAAATTTTTCCTAAGGGATCTCTGCTAACTCGCCAAATAGTAGGTGGAATAAGTTTCAATTGAACACTACCTTTAAAGGCCATTAAACCGCGTTGAAATAGACGTATTTCCTAAGGAATATCAACTAGCTTGCCGTGTTAACCCTGGACTTTGATGCTGGTCAATTTTCGTGTGTCCCTGTCCCTTTAAAGTGGCTTGGACAAAGGCGTGAAATTTCCTAAGGAATCTCGCCTAGCCTGCCAGTGTTCGAAGGGAAATGGCATATATCAAACCAGCGACAAGAAATGTCGGCATTTTGGCTGTCGGGATTTTAAGTGTCGGGTTTTCCGGTGTCGGTATTTTTGTTGTCGGTATTTTTGTTGTCGGGATTTTGGCTGACGGGATTATGACTATGAATCGTCAAGTTGGCCAGGTTGTTATTCCCTAAAAACCTCTGCTAGCCGGCCATCCCCCAGTTCCGCAATGCCCCTTTGCTCGTCTGCCCGTTTTTGGCTTATCCATCTTTGAAAATCCACTTCCTGGCTTCCCAACGCCTTTAAAACACAGATTTTCATGTCGTAATCGTATCCCCGTAATTACACCCCATCCGAATCGAGGCTACCTAACCCTTTCTCACCCCAAAAAAGTTGAAAAAAGCGAATGGGTGTAACCCAGATGCTTTGTTGAATTCGGCTCTGGGGCCAATACCTGGGTATGTTCACCTTGACCCTGAACACAATTCTCAACATATACAGAGAGAGCAAGAGAGAAAGAGAGAGAGAGAGAGAGAGAGAGAAAGAGAGAGATAGAATGGCTCAAGGAGGCTTTACCCACATAACCCCCAGCCGGCGGCTACGCGCAACAACAATGGACGTAGAGGGGAGGGATGAAACTCTGGACGGGGAGCAGGACCGTAATGTTTGTGGATAGTTTGTGGATGCAACGGGGGATTGGTATCTTCAGATATTTTAAATTTTAGGCCAGAATGCTATAATGCCGAAATAAGGCATTTTTCAGGATTCTAATTTGCATACTTCCGAGACCAACGAAGTTCCATTTTTTTGCATAAGAACTTGCATAGTACAGGAAATAACGGAATCGGCCTCTTAAAAATCTCTCCCCGCTAATAGTACAGTACCGAAAATTTGACGAGTAAATAATTCAAACCAACCACTCAAAAAAAAACAAAAAAATCAACTTCTTTTGTCAGTACATTGCTATGCTAACTACCTAAAAAACTGATCGTAAACTCTCTCTCGCTGATCCGAATGCCTTTGGAGGGGGTAAGAAAAGTCTCGAAGAACAGGTCTCCGAGCTTGCCAGCGTGTCCATTTTTACAACTATTTTCGCGGATGGCACCGGGATTACGGTGGCTTTAAAGGGCCTTTGAAGTCGCGGGAATCGGACGGAAACTGTTTAGCAGGAAAAATTGGCCGGAGGCAAGCTAGCAAAGATACTTTGGGAAAGAAGGTGAAATTACTGTCAGGAGCAGCTCAAAGAATCCAAAAAATAGGGAATTTGAAAAATCGTTGCCGATGACTGGGTGGTCCGAAAATGGGAAGTACTAGCATCTCAATGGCATGCCCTCAAGCTATCGGAATCGAGAGTAGCAGGAGCGTTTGGTGAGACGAGTGATCATCTCTCTCTCTCTCTCTCTCTCTCTCTCTCTCCCTCTCTCTGACACCCGGCTTTGTTCTAAATCACCGCCCCAATCATGATGATCGATGGATGAGTTGATGGCTGCGGACCATCATACGAAGAAAACTCGACCCGACGATTGGAAAATCGAAAGAGGAGATGGCATTTGGGGTAGCAAGTGCGAGAGAGAGAGAGGGAGAGAGAGAGAGAGAGAGGGAGAGAGGATGAGAGAGAAACAGAGAGAAAAAGACAGAGAGAGAAGGTAATTATTTTTTGAACCTAACGCGGTTTATTAGGTACCCATAATTGATCGAACGTACTAAACCTTAAAAATCCCACGAAATCGAGTTATAAAGGGATTGACAAGGCAGGAATTTGGATTTTGTCGGCTAAGGACAGAATCAGCGCGTTTAAGGTATACAGCAAGTCTAAAAAGCGCAGAAAACGACAAATAATACCAGAGTATGCGGCAGAAAGTCTAAAAAAGTCAAAATCAGCAGGGGTCCCGGGGCCAAATAATTCTGGATTGGACTAAGAACGGGAAGGAGCAATTTATAGAATGTTTTGGCGCCAAGAAAAGACCATGAATCAACCGGGCAATCTAGGCGGCAATCAAATTAGCAAAGAAAAGTTTTTTGGGGCCAATTTTCTAGCCAAAATCAACAGGAAAAGGGTGAGAGAGAGACAGAGCGAGAGAGCGAGAGAGAGAGATAGAAAGATAAGATTCAAATCAATTTTTTAAACCTTTAACCAAATCAATCACTTGACGCTAAAAGTAATGCGAGTGGAATTTGGTGCCGACTGCTTCGTCCGACTCTCCCTAATCAAATCTATTCATTAGGGGAAAGGGTGAAAACAATGGCGCGACGAGACGATACAAAAAACGATCCCTGTCAGCCCGCCGCGGCCGTGTAAGTAACTGGTTTTGGGGTGGAAAAACGATACATTGAAAAATTAAAAAAAAAGGAAAGGCTAGCAGAGAAATTTGCGGAAAATCCTAGCTTTGATCCATCATTTCGAACTAAATTTCAAATCAGAAAAAGAAGGCTAGCAGAGAAACTGTGCGGAAAACTGTCATTAATGCAAAATTGCGAAAAGCACGAAATCAAAAGAGGCAGACTTGCAGAGAAGATTTGCGGAATTTCGGATAATTTAAATGACATTATGAGAAGCTATCAGAGACCATTTGCGGCATTTTCTCAAATTCTATAACCCCACCCAACTCGAAAAAATGCGGTTTAGCATGCCATCATCACTGACCGTTTCCCCGGGGAGCTGTGACAGTTACCTCCATTTTTCTCGAGTGCCGCGGAAATGGAAAAATTAAAAATTGCCCCCAGGAGATGAAGAAGCACAATGGCACTTGCTGGTCCGCCCGCGCGCGTAGCGCTGGAAATGGAAAAACGGGGGCAACTTTTAGTATGCGCACCCCGCGGCGGGTAGTCAGGAATGGAATGGAAAGGTCATCTTGAGGAGAGCAGGGGGTGGGAAAGAAGTACGGAATTGGGTGTGGGAAGTAGTGGCACGTGCCTCTCGACGGCGAGATGCATAACCTTGATACGGAATTTTGCAGAGAGCGTACTTTAAAGGGACAGACAAGGCAGCGGGCGCCGCGAGAGCGACAATAGTTTGATTTTTGTAACGGAAATGGTAAAAAACAGGTTATATCACCGCACCTTTCCGATTCCGGCAAATTCGGAACAACCAAAAAATTCTGTGGTTAATTTTTTAGCGGGAAAACGGGAAAATCCCGACTTTCAAAACCCCGACAGCCATAATGCCGACATCCAAAATCCCGACAACCAAAATCCCGAGAGCCAGAAACCCCGAGTTTTAAAACAATTTATGGGTAAAACGACCGGAAATATCACATTTTGGCTGTCGGGATTAGGATTGGAATTCCGTGTTAGCATTCGAAAACATCATTTGACGAAATAATTTTAGCAACGCAAAATTTCGAGAAATGAAAATTCGGAAAAGTGAACGATAGGGCCATTTTTGCCGTTGCCATCCGTTTTTACACGCTCCAAAAATCACCCAAACCCCGGCCACGCATCGCTAATATTATTCATCAGATCCGCAGGCAATATGTCTGTATACAGTCCCGCCCGCCTTTGGTCCGTGCCTAGAAAAGAAGAGGTGTATTTGTGCAGGTGGCCCACACCACCCGGTTGCGCCGCCCAGGGGAGTCCATTTCGAATAATGGCCCCCGGGCGGGATTCGGGCGTCTCCTATTTGGCAAGTCTTGTGTCCGATTTCCGCCTGTCGTCCATGGCCCCGCATCCACTACCCTCCGCACGCGCTACACAACGATATACACCAAACAACACGAGGATTCTGGGGAATTTAGAGTTAGAGATGGTATTAAAGGGACCGGAAGTTCGGCCGAGAGATGGGGAGAGAGAGAGAGAGAGAGAAGAGAGAGAGAGAGAGAGAGAGAGTGGCATACCAGACGAGTCAAAAAGACATCGAAATTTTTCGGCTCGTTGTAGCTCTCTCTCTCTCTCTCTCTCTCTCTCCGTCTCTGTCTTTCACTCTGGTCTATTAATGCGCGAATTTCATGCGAAAATCGGTGCCATGAGTAATCAAACCTTGACAGCCCGGCTAAAGTGAAACCCACTCCTTCAGTCTATTCTCGTCTGCCACCCGCTCGACCCCCGAAAAAATGGTGCCGAGAACAAAATTACAGGGTCCAGAGTGCGAGTCGAGTGCGAGTGGGCAAAAATGGGGGAAGCTTGGCGACGGAATTCTGGCCATTTGAAAAGAACCAGCGAGGTCACCGGGGTTCAAAATACGCTGAACTTTTGGACCACATTCAAGAGAAAAAGAGAATTTACGTAAATTACTAGCTGGTTAAGAAATGTCTGATCGCATCGGGAAAACTTTCAAAGTTTTTAAAATAAGTCCAAAAACCGACAGAGAAATTCCCGACAACGAAATACCGATAGTCAAAATGCCGACAGCGAAGATTCGGACAGTCCTAATTTTGTTAGCAAAATCCCG
The DNA here is from genome assembly GCA_038088335.1 of Mesorhabditis sp. LJ9110. Classification (NCBI taxonomy): domain Eukaryota; kingdom Metazoa; phylum Nematoda; class Chromadorea; order Rhabditida; family Rhabditidae; genus Mesorhabditis; species Mesorhabditis sp. LJ9110. The sequence goes on from JBBGBA010000036.1 coordinate 360,666, forward strand.
GCAACCAAAATCCCGACAGAAAAAATGACGCCAGCTAAAATCCCGACATTGAAACTCCCGACAACAAAAACACAGGTCAAAATCCCAACACTCATAAGCCCGACATCAAATTTCAGAGAGACAAAATGCAGACAGCTAAAAAAGTCTCGACAATGAAAATCCCGGCATCGCAAACACCGACAGCCAAAATGCCGACAGCTAAGATCCCGACGTCCAAAACAGTCGTTAAAAAGAAGTGGCATCCAAGCTGCCGTAGTGAATATTTCGGGATTTCGTTATTTTTGGCGTCGGTATTTTGGCCTGCCGGGATTTTGGCATCGGCATTCGGGTCCTCGGGATATTCGCTGTCGGCATTTTGGCCTGTCGCCATTATGGCTGGAGTCCCTTCGCTCGCTTAGACGAGGAAAGGGCGCGGACACTGAATTCAACCTTCACAAATGATAGTGAAAATTTTGCGCTTTCCGAAAAACCGGAAAAACGCCAAAAATTAGCCAGGAATGAGGGTGTGGAGGTCCGGGATGGGATCTGGGCAGAAAATCTCTCAGCGGCTGGCCGTCGTGGTGTGTCTTTCTGTGGCCTATCTACACGGCGGATCGGCTGGGGGGCTTCAGAACCAGAAGAAGCCCTGCCCCCGGGCTTGGAGGCTCTAAACGATGCCCCTCTACAGGAGGCAGGAGACGCGGATCCATGCCATGGTATACAAAAAAAACGATCGGCGGGCTCGGACTTATAATCTCGAGGTGAAGCAAGTCCTGGGCTGCTTTTTTGGGTATATTTGAATCTGAAGTGAGAGTGGATGAAATTTGGCGTCAAATGGAACGAAGCGGAACGAAATTGACCCAAATTTCTTCAGTTTTAGTTAAGGAATTTAGCTAGCTAGTTCTGCACTGCAAGAGTCTCTGCTCTCTCTCTCTCTCTCTCTCTCTATCTCTGTCTCTCTCTCTCGCTCTCTCTAAACCAATAATTTATTAATTAGCATCTAAATAAATTATGTTATTTTTATCTTTGCTTCATTTCCTCCGCGGCTCCGAAATCGTGGCGAATAAACCAAGCCGAGCAGATTTTTGCTCCTAAATTAAACAGATATTTTTACTACCGTAACGCCTACCGTAATCGCGTCGTAGCTCGTGTTATCCACTCTCTCCCAATCGCTTGGGGTCAATTCAGGGGCGTCGTGAGCGGCATTTGCATCGACTAAAGGTTTCCGGGTAGAGAAGAGAGAGAGAGAGAGAGAGAGAGAGAGAGAGAGCAAGAGAGACGACTTACCGTATGTGTACTCGAATGTAGTCTGGACACGCCCATTCCGAGAATATACCATTAATGGGACCTCGTTGGAGTCAGAGACGAGCCTTTTGAGCTGTGACTCGGAGCAGCAGAACCTAGGAAGAATCACCGGTCATGTTCACGCGAGTTTCAACGTATTGTTCGTTTTAAGGGAGTGAGACGACCTTGCCAGCTCCTTTTAAAGGGTGTAGAGACCATTTTTACCTATATCCAACCGGCCGCTTGTCCTTTCGCATCTTCGCCTCAACCCCATCGACGTAACAACCCTCGATGCATTTCCCGGAAACTCGCAGGAGGTTGAGGAGTATTTTCTTGCCGGCCGGGGCCTGAAATTCGCAGCTTCGGCTTACTGCCCATTAAATTCATCTTCAGACCACAAGTTTTTGAGATCACGCTCCGTTCAAAACAACTCCAATTTTTATCTTTGGATTTTCATAGCAGCAGCCGTTAATTTAAGCTCTTACCCTCAACTGGTAGACGCACACCTTATCCTTCAGCGTGTTCCCCGTTTGCACGATCAAGATCTCGAATTTTCGAACCGTTTCCGCCACCTAAATTTGTATATTAATTTTGCGGTATAAATACGCCTGATAATCAACTATCAACTATAATAAAAAACTAGTGGTGTGCCTCCGTCCGCCCGTCGTGTCCGGGATTCAGACTCGAAGGGGAAAGGAGTTAGAGCTTAGCTCTCTTCGGATTCGGATAGAGCGCGGTCAGAAACCCCAAACTGATAAAAAATTATGAAAAATGATTAGTTTAAGTTATTAAAATTAACCTTGAAAGTTTTTTCCTTAGTAAAAGGGGTGGAGGACGGAGGTTGGGGTGATTTTGGACATAGTGATCCAGGTCGCGCGCGTTTCGGCGAGGGGGAGGGAGCGCAGGGGGGTAGCCCGAAGTCCAGTCGAATCCAGTCGAAGCCGCCGTAAGCGGCTGGTTTCTAAGAAATCGATACCTCAATGACTCCACCACAATTTGGCGAAAAAGACGCGGCTACCGTATCGCAAAGCTGCCCACCATAGCCATCGGGACATCTAAAGGCATGCATTTACAAACTCTTTCAGATGGGTTTATTCTAATATTTCCCGTGCTTAAATAGGATAATTTAAGTAATTTTACCAGGTTAAATATTAGGTTTTTGTATGAATTTTTGGACTTACTTGCACTGCGCACAGTTGTTCGGATCAGTGTAGCCGCCATTAACGCAAGCGAGCTTTGGGCATTGTTCTCGAAGATTTATGCGTTAAATTAGGCATAAATTTGCTTACCTGTACATCGATAATGGATATTCAAGGCCAGGACATCCAAAAATGTTGGTTTGTCCATGGAGCCCATCGATTGTTGCAGGAAGGGATCGACGGCACTCAACGCGGCGACGTTTCGGATTTTGGGGAATCTGAAGCGAGAGATACGGAGAGAGGGAGAGAGGGAGAGAGAGACAGACAGACAGAGAAATACTAAAGTTATAAATCTGGGAAAAATAGCAAAAGTTAGGATCTTGAATTTTCCGTAACCTCTAATTTTCCAGGTTTTGGAAATTGCAATCTCGCTGTTTTGAATTTCGTATTTTTATTCCGCGAGACTTTTCAGAAACGCTAGTTCACAAAGTCTCGAAAATCAGAATTTGGAGCATCTCGAATTTTTCCGAATTTTGAGGACGAATTCAGGAGTTTCGAGAGCGATAAATTGGTCTAGCGCTCTCTCTCTCGCGCGCTCTCTCTACTCTCTCGACTCCGCGCTCTCTCTCTCTCCTCTCCTCTCTCTCTCTCTCTCTCGACTACCACCCACTCTGTCGGCGCGTAATGCATGACACTCCCGACGTCATACGGTAATTGGTACGTGGACAGCTCGTGGGGCCCGATCTAAACCTCATCTGTAGCTCCATAAAAATTCGATACCTTTGCAAAATTGTATAATATATCGCGGTCGACGGCTCTCGAATTCAGGGTGACAAATTTGTCCCTATCGTACCGGGACTGCTCGTGGAAGACGCCGAGGGCATGCGCCAGCTCGTGGCTCGTCACGCCAAACTGAAGATATAGAACTCTAAGCCCAAATCTAAGCCTTAGCCCAAGCCTAAGCCTAAGCCTAAGCCTAAAATGAAAACCTTACATGCTCGCATCCCCTTCCAATGCTGACAATCTGTATGGGCTCCGTGTCATCTCTCCCAACAGCTGACCAGCACCCGCTCTCGTAGCCCACAAACTACAAAACATCCATGTATTCCGGAATAAAAAATTCAACAAACCCTCAAAAAGAAGCTCTCCTTGGTGCGCGGTCGGAATTTGATGCACGTATGCGCGGCCCAGAATCGGATGGCGCGCAGCACGGAGAGACGGGCGACGAGGGCTAAATAGAAGAGCTCAGGCTACCTAGCAAAGATTTTTGGGGAAATTCTCGAGGGCTAGCTAGCAGCAATCCTTTAAAAACCATTAAATTCTAGCTAGCAGTGCCGCTTGCAAAACTCTAACTCACACAACGAGCTATGCAACTCGTAAGGCACCCCCTCTTGCCAGATGGTTGATGGGTAGAATTCATCCAGGTACGCCTCCCGTTTTTGTCTGGAATTTTAAGGGGTGATACGACAAAATGCCGCCAAAGAATACAAAAATCCAGATAGGCAAAATCCCGGTAAAAACCCCAGTACACGACCTACCGCCCACCAATCGCATTGTCGGCAATTTTTTGCAGCTGCCCAGGTGAGAGTAGCATGTCGCCATCGTAGAGGACGGCCCTAAAAGATGAAGATTTTGAGAGTGAGAGAAACGAGAGAAAGAGAGAGAGTGAGAGCGAGAGAGACGCAGATAGAGCACGAAAACTTGCTTGTATCGATCGTTCTTCATTGGAATCGATATCGGCTTCTCCCCGAACGTAATCGTGTCGCTCCAATCCTAAGCGTATACTTGAGAGATAGAGCGAGAGGGCGAGAGAGAGTGTGTCTGAGAGAGACAGAGAGAGAGAGTAAATTCTCAAATGATACGCACATTCTGCTTCCTTTTCCCCTCATAAGCCGCCTCTACCGCCGCCGAAAGCGTGTCGAAAATCCGGATATTTGCGTTCGGGCGTATCCGGTCGAAGAGCTAAGTGTTTCCTTGAAATTAGCCCTCGCCACTTTAAAGGTACACTAAAGTCTCGTTGGCTTGGTTACCGGCCGGTAACCGTCCGCGGGATAGCAAACAGGGTTACGGTAGGGGCTCACCGCGGAGCAAAACCGAACCCGCGCCCCTCGCCTGGGGCAAGCGCTTTGGACCACTAGGCCATGGGACAGACGGGAAGGGGGGAGGGGAGAGGCCATAAGAAGGGGCTGGGGTTGGCTTCGGCAGAGAGCCCAAATTTCGTACCGCAACCGAACTTTTTGAACGAGATTTTAGTGTACCTTTAAGCGGTAATCTTTAAATCATCAAAATCATAAAAATGACTGTTTGAACCTACCGTATCTTCCCCTGCTGCATAATCGCAACAAATTAACAATGACAGCAATACCCCGAGAAATCGATGCATCCCGGTGCGTGGGAATGTGTGATGTGCACCGAGTGTGGATAGGCACAATGTGGAACTTGCGATGACAGCGTGGGGGTGTCGGCAGTCCTCATTAGGAACTGGTATCACCCCCTGCATCTTGCTCAAGGACTTTTCGCCTTTTGCCCCCCGGCGGCATTTCCGCTTGGCTACGTGATGACGGTGGAGCGTCTGGCCGGGAACGGCGAGGAAAAAAGGGACGGGCAACTATGGCCTATTGATTTTGCCCTGGTACGCAACGCGAAGGCCTTGCCACTACCTTTAAAGGGGCTGATAAGCATAAGGTTTATATTAGACGTGAGAGAAGAGAGAGAGAGAGAGAGAGAGAGAGATAGAGAGAGAAGGCAAGAGAGAATAATACCATAGTCTACAGTAATATTCGTGCCATCCCGGAGCTGTTTCGTTGCTCCGTTTCCATACGCTGGTACGCCCGCGTTTTCTTTTGCGCTTCCCCCATTCAGTCGCTCTCGCAATTTCGAGCGCGAACATCGAACAAGGGACAGGTTACGACGTTTTGCAGGGTATCTAAGGTTTAATAAAATGAGTTTTAGCATTTCGAAGCCAACTGAAAGTGTTTCTTCTTTATCCCTTTCTCTCTCTCCCTCTCTCTCTCTCTCTCTCTCTCGCTCTCTCTCTCGCTCTCTCTCTGTCTCTTATGCTTGCACTCCTTTCCAACCCGAATCGGGAAAATTCCGCAAGACAACCTTGTTGCCAATTCTCGCCTCATAAAGGCTGGAGGGACGGCTCCATCAGCGCGCCCGCGCTCCGCGCTGGGGGCCGTTCTGCCCTAGCCATCCTCCACCCTCCACCCATTATGCCCTCTCCTAATCCACCTTTATCGGGTTCTTCCCAAGACTAAGCCTGGAACCGGATACCGTGTAGTCAGCCATTTCGCGCCTATCGCTACGGTCGGCTTGGATTAGGCTTCAGCATAGGGTCAGGCACAGGCTTCGGCTTAGGTTTGGCTTCGGCGTGGCTTCGGGCTGGGTTTAGGCTGGACTTAGGCTTGGCTTAGGCGTGGCTTAGGCGTCGCTTAGTTTCAGCTAAGGCTTAGGCTTGGCTTAGGCGTAGTGTCAGCTTAGACTTAGGCTTAGGCTTATGGATAAGCTTACCTATCATAGTCGGCCTAAGTCTAACTTCAACGTACGCCCATGCCCAAGTTTGAACACCCATTTCCAAGATCAGGCACATTTCATGTAATAACCATTGTAATGTTGCTGCTCAGCCTCCCCCTCCCCCGTCAATTGGCGCCTAGTGGACAGTCCATTTTCAAGGGAGAGGGCTACCCCGCGGGGTTTAGAATGGCTCGTGCTCATCCCCTCTTCTTCATCTTCACCCCGCGCACATATGGCCAATTATATTTGGTCTATGCTGAAGACGGCTGACCGATCGTCTCTCCAGTCTCTCGAGAACCAGCTGAGAACCCTTTTTGACTTGTCCGACTTGAATGCTGTGGTCAGGCTCGAAATTGTTCGCCCCAACGAATGCGTACTTCGGCCATTCTCTATTTGCCAATGTGCGTTTTGAAGCGTTAAATTCTTGGGCTCTACTACCTTCTACGATTTTACTTGGGTTTTCTGCATTTTTGGCTTTAGTATAACAGCTCTTAAATGTGTCTATTCTTGACCTGTGAACTCCGGTGACATACAACTTTGCAAAATTTTTCGATCTATTTGGACAAATCTTTCGCTATCTCTCGCTGACTGATTTCCCTTATCTAGCTCTCTCTCGCTCGCTCTCTCGCCCTCTCTCTTCCAGCTACATCATTTTCCAGTCCTGAACTCCTGATGAATGTGCTCCTCTTCCAAATTTTGCTGGCCATCGCCATCTTCCATGTCGTCGACCCGTGTCTCCGCATGCAGTCCTCGTAAGTTTCTATCGTGCTGAAATTAATTTGAATTTTTAAATTGGTATTCTTACATTCTAAGTTTATTTAAGTCAGAATTCATTTATATAGGATATCTGGTATACAGGCAAAATCTTAGAAATCTCCACCGTGTTTTTATTCCAGATCCACTCCGGCGACCACTACAACCACGACCACGTCCGTGACAGTTCTCAACTGCGAATTTTTAAGCTTAATTTTAAGACGGAACAAAGCAGTATTATCAATTTTACAATCCAACGTTAGTAGGAGAAAATTAAAATTAGCAAACTACAGCTTTAAGTTTTTTTTGATACATTTTGGTTGGGCCAAATGTTTGATTTTTTTTTGTTATATTAGTGCTTGTCGTAGCTGATAGTCAGTGTGCCGTGATGTTACTTTAAACTCAGAAGTTTTTAACGATTTTTGGCTAGGAATTCCTTTGTCGTGAAATTTGTCGTGACCTCGAGTGTAGTATGTGTGGCATTAACAAAACCTCTATAGCACAAAGTCTCCTACGACCACGACAACAAGCACCACAACGGCGACCTCTACAACCACCACGACGACCACGACAACGACTACAACTACGTCTACGACGACTACAACAACAACAACAACGACAACAACTACAACAACTACAACTACGACTACTACTACGACTAAGACGACAACGACAACGTAGAGTTTTTGTGTGGTTTACTGGCTGGAGTGGTAAACCGTTTTAGAACCAGTGATTAGAATATAACATCGTGTGAGCGTGGATTTAGGACGACGACTACTACCACCACCACCACTACGACTACGACGACTACGACTACTACTACCACAACGACGACTACGACGACCACGACTACTACGACCACAACCACTACTACGACTACTACCACCACAACGACAACGACTACAACTACGACTACCACGACTACTACTACTACTACTACGTAACACACTTTCAATTTCTAACTTTTTGAGTGCCGTTTTACTCCGTTTTTAAACTCAACTATGGTTAGACCTAAAAAGCTCAAAGACGGTGTGCTAAGAAACATAATGTTGCCAATAATCATAGATTAAAAATCCCTCACATAGCTTTCACAGTGTGGAGATCAGCGTGCCGCTTTCAGAACAACAACTACCACCACGACTACTACGACTACCACTACGACTACCACTACTACGACGACCACCACCACCACAACAACCACCACCACCACCACAACCACGTAACGTTTTGCATAGTTATAAAGTGGTAGTGTGAGTAGAAGAAGTGAAGTGGATTAGAAAAATCAGCAATGCGTTGAAGTGGAGTGTTTTAGGCGTGTATTCGAGTGATGGCCTGTTTTAGGACAACTACGACAACGACCACGACCACGACCACTACGACGACAACGACGACAACTACTACAACGACGACAACTACTACAACGACGACGACTACGACTACAACGACCACGACTACAACAACAACAACGACCACGACGACGACAACAACGACGACAACAACAACAACGACAACGACTACGTATCGTTTTCCTTTACAGCTTTTCCCTTATTTTGAAGTGTTGCGTGCAGAGGTCGCTATCCCCGTTTGGTTTTCACTTAATTTTCTTTTCCCAAGTTGTGTAGCATATCTGAACAATTAAAACAGTTCATTCAATGAAAAACGAAGAGCCGCCGGGTGGCTTAAATTCGGTATGCATTTGATCGTTGAAAAATTCACAACGTCAGCTATTAGGAACATCCTACAGGGTGGTCCAAAAAAAAAAGTGAAGTTTGCACTGAAATATCTCGCGAACGGAAACGAATTGAACCATCGTTACCTTGCCAGAATGCTTAAATATGCTGGGCATGAAGAAATAACACAAGTTGTTTTTTAAGATTTTTGACGACCAGTGGGTCGTTAAAAAGTTTTGAACATTTTTAAAAAAGTAGAAAACTTTGAAGCGATAAAATATGCTACTTTTGATGAGTTAGAGGGATTTCAAGGGTATCAAAATGAAGCTCTTGAAATGCGCTATCAAACGCGTGGTAAAGAATTTTGATCGGTTTAACTAGCCGTCAAGAGGAGCCTTCGGAAAATCCGTACTTTTGGGGAAATAATTACAGATAAAATTACTTTACCATCCGATCTTTCTGATATTTTGCAATTAGCAATAGATATATAACTACTAACTTTGGCAACAAAAAATTTTCCAAATCGCGTTCAAAAATTTTTGGCACTTTGCCAATTCGACCGAATTTGTAAGTTCTAGGCTCCTTTAGTTAAATTATAGCATGGTTATCTTTGGCAAACAGGATTGCATGTAATACGTACAAAAGATTTGGGCAGCAAGGTGCTTTTTATGGTCAATTCGGAGGCGCCCATTCCGGAAAAGTACGGATTTTCCGAAGGCTCCTCTTGACGGCTAGTTAAACCGATCAAAATTCTTTACCACGCGTTTGATAGCGCATTTCAAACTTCATTTGATACCTTGAAATCCTCTAACTCATCAAAAGTAGCATATTTTATCGCTTCAAAGTTTTCTACTTTTTAAAATGTTCAAACTTTTAACGACCCACTGGTCGTCAAAATCTTAAAAAACAACTTGTGTTATTTCTTCATGCCCAGCATATTTAAGCATTCTGGCAAGGTAACGATGGTTCAATTCGTTTCCGTTCGAGATATTTCAGTGCAAACTTCACTTTTTTTTTTTGGACCACCGTGTACATTTTCTAGGACAACCACCACCACAACGACCACCACGACCACTACGACAACAACCACCACCACGTAGGTTGACGAGGATTTCACAGTTAGCGGAAAAAACGATAAGGGGGTGTCGGTCTGATAAATTATTCATTTAGAACAACGACCACGACAACAACGACCACAACTACTACTGTATTAAGTGAGAATAAGTTTGTTGCATCTAACTTGGCTAACTTTCAGCGGGCTGCACCTCCTGCGCACAGGACTTGATGATAACGCCGGATGACGAGTTGCCGGGTGCGATACAGGGAACTGGTGTATTTACGTACAGGTACGTAGTTCTCGACTTACGCTTTATCGGCCTATGGATAGCCTCAGAGGGCGTCCGGTCACTACCCGAAAAGTCACTCGAAGTCACTACGAAAGTCACTACCCCGAAATCGTTTACCCCGAAAAATAATAACATTGTTTTTCCCGGAAAAATCCAGTTTTCATGCGATTTTCCTATGAAAATCATGCAAACTATTTCGGGGTAGTGACTTTTCGGGGATACTTTCGGTAGTGACTTTCGGTAGATGACTTTACCCCTTAGAGCTCTATCGCGAAATTCCCTTTTCAGCACCGTCAACGGGTGTTCACAAGCGAAACTCTCTGCCGGGTTAAGGTTGGTTAAGTTGGGCTTAGGCTCAGCTCAGGCTTAGCTTAGACTTATCTTAGAATTAGCTTAGTCTTAGCTTAGGCTTCGCTTAGGATTCGGCTTCATCGTGAATTTTAGGGTGGTGAATGGTTCGCTTTCGGCCAGGATTGCCAGATGACAACCCTGGAGGGCAATATCGTATGCAGTGCCGACGGCATCTGGCAATTCGAGCCGGACGTCCAGATGGGGACTTTTGTAAGTTTATGATTTTTTTAAATGTCTTAGGCATCTGACCTGGTTCAAAACGCTCTAGAAAAACAGCTCTCAAAAATTGTATATTTTAGTACTCTCCCGTACAATACGCGTGCACGCAAGCCAGTCCGACCTGCTAAAAAAATCCCGAAAAATCGATTCGTCTCGCCGGATGCAATATTTCCATGGTGCTCTAAAATTGACAATACGGGCTCGTTTATTTCTTTCAGAATATTTTTGTGAAAAGGTGTACTTTGCAGTTTTCAGCTGGTTTTTTGCTATGGTAATAAATGGTACTTTTCCCAAACGTAGAAAGCTGTGGGTTTTAAGCTTCAGACACACGCACGCAACTCGAAACGTAACGCGGCCCGTCCGTCCGTCCGTCTTTAGATTGCGTAATCGCTTAGGCTTAGGCTTAGGCTGATGCTTAGACTTAGGATTAGACTTAGGCTTAGGCTTACGCTTAGGATTTGGCTTAAGCTTAGAAATAGGCTTAGGCTTAGGCTTAGCTCGCATGAATTTCCAAAGTTTTCTAGCCCCCGCCTTCGACTCCACCTTTCCCTCCATGCAAAACTACACCAGTCTGCCCCCCGTGGCCTGCAACACACCCATACATCAGCGTTATCGGTTTGAGCTGGAAAGTGCTGGAGAGAGAGGCCACGCAGTTGGGAGCTTGATTTACGGCCAAGCCACTCGGCGACGACGTGGCTTATCTATGGCACAAACGGCCAAAAAATAGGGCTCATCAAGAAAACAATCAGCTTTCGGGAAGCAAGGTGGGCTCCAGGTGGAAGGGCAGAGACAAGAGACAAACTTCTGGTTATCACTGGGCTCGGGACGTCAGAGAGAGGGCGAGAGAGAGAGAGGGAGAGAGGGAGGAGAGGGAGAGAGAGAGTTGCCAAAAGTTTTGATGGCGTGTACGATCAGACCTAGCTCGTTCTGAGGGAAGATGAGGCAACTTGACGTCGCTAAGGTTTCGTCTATTTTGGCAGACCAAGCCTGATCATAAGCCAAAGCCTCAGCCTAGTCGTAAGCCTAGGCCCAGGCCCAAGTCCAAGCCTAAGCCCAAGCCTAAGCCCAAGCCTGAGCCTATGTCTAAGTTTAAGGGGGAGCTTGGATTTCGGCCGGATGGCACGTGTTACAGGAAACCCCAAAGGGGATAAAAAAAATTTTGGGAAAAAGGTTTAGAAGGGGGAAAATTCTTGGTTTTTCCTTAGAGGGGGGGGAGGAGGGGGGTAAATTTGGACTTAGTAGCCGGGCCTCTTTCCCGGGAAAGAAAATTTCACGGGGTTTTTCTTTTTCCTCCATTCCAAAACCTCATTATTTTCGTAAAGCCGTTAGCATGGGTGAAGCCATCAGGAAGGTATTTGGTATTTTTGAAGGGGATTTCGCTATGGGGGGGCTATCTGAAGCCGTTAGCATGGGTATTGTTGGAGGTATGGAAAGATGTGGTGGAGTAGGAAATGTAGGGTAGCCCGAAGGCCAGATGGTTGCATCATGAGCGCTTACCATCTGGTATCATAGAATTCGTTTATTTACAGGCGTTACTACCCGGAGTAAGCGAGTGCATTTAGAAATATCGCTCTCCGCGCACCGGCTGCTCCTTCTCGGGCATGTGGCTGGGCATGTGGCTGGGGTGGGTGGGCTCGGTTCCCATGCACTCGCCGACGTCGGCGCACGTCTGCCACGCGTCCTTGCCTGGAGAATATGGATTTAAAGGTATCTCCTGGATGGTATTAGATCGAGAACTACTGTATTCTTGTCAAAATCGTTCTTTTTAATGTTCTAATCAATTAGTTCATCTACTAAATCCCAATTTTTTTATCAGAAAAACAGGGTTTTGTAGGTCTATCAAGGTATATAAGGGTATTGTTAATTAAGAACATCCGACTTTTAGATCGTAATTAGATAAACTCCGTGCCCAAGCCATTTTAAAGGTAGTTAAGGTATCTAAAGGTAGACATGCCAAAAAATAGTGGTTTTTAGAGCTATTTAAACTACCTGAAAAATAGCACTACTTCTCTAAAACCAGGAATTTCGTGTCGTAAGCAGCTCAACTCTCTGAGAAGGCCGATCGATTACTACCACGCGTGGCACAACAACTCACCGGTGGTCAGGTCGGTGTAGATCTTGTCAATGTTGGCCTGCACGCCGGCCTGGCAGTTCTTGACGGCCTGGTCACCGTAGAAGCGGCGGAGGGAGTTGCAGTCCTGAATGTAAGGATTATATTGCGTAATCGGAAAATCGTGACTTAGGTAACCTTCGTAGCATTAGCTTTTAAAATCTGGTTGACTTCAAATAAAAAGTTAAAGGGGCTCCGGAATCTGGTCCACGGCCCCCTGCTGTGATTCCTGGCAGCTAGCCAAATCCGACCGCCACGCCGCCGCGCCGCATGATCTTTTGCCCCCTGTTTGGAAGTGAAAACGCTTGAATTTCAGAATTCTGACGTTATTTCTGTAATCCTCATAGAATTTTGATCATTCTAGACTTTTTAATTGAGAAAATTGACCAGAGCATCACCGAGATCGAGAGATTGGGTGCCTTACAAGGCATTACGACATGTAATCGCCGCGCACTCAAAATGTCGTTTTCGCTCCCAATACATTTCTTTTTTTTCTCAAATAATTTGCGTTTTTCGCAACAAAATAGCGTTTCTGGTACTTCTCGGCAGTGACCCTCTCGTTTTTTGATCAGTAGGTTCAATCGCCGCAGGCACGAATTTTGACTTCCGAGCCCCTTTAAGGAGCTTAATCCAACCTGTTGGAGCTCCTTGAGGAGGGCGGCCTTGTCGGTGATGTTGTTGTGGAAGTGGTGGCGGGCCTGGTTGACGATGAAGTCGCACATCATGCATGGCGACGGGGTGTTTTGCTGAAAATATAGAGGTAGATTAGCATACCATCGCTTACAAGGAGTGCCCTTTTAGTGTCATCGGCAAAACCTTTTGCGACCTAGCTCATTCGTAGAAATTGAATTCTGAACAAGCTCCCGTTGTTCGTTTTTGCGGAATGGCTGCCTCCGATTTTATAATTTAAAAAACTAAAAACAGCATTTTTGGGCCTTGATGCTCGCGCCACCCCAAAGATCACCCCCGGGGGAAGAGCCGCTCTGACCATTCCCCACCACCAGTAAGCGTGGCGCAGTGGCTAACCCACGAAAACCAAAATTTTTGGCTCGGGCAAAGTTTTAAACTAAATGGAATTCTTTTGCTTTTTTGGTTTTGATTGGGTGGGGGTTATGGGGGAACCGCCTTTTTTTTTAAAGAAAGGCAATCAACAGTCCAAAAAGCCTATGTTTTTTTAAAAAAATGGTAAAAAAAAAGTCTGGGGTTTGGGCAAAAAGGGTTTTTTTCAAAAAAACATAAGGGCCCCAAAAAGGGGGTTTTTGTCCTTTATTCAAAAAAAAAAATTTTTTGATTTTTGAACTTTTTCCAAAAAAAGTGCGGCAGGCCGTGGTGCCACTGCGCCCCTTTTTTGGTGGTGGGGAAGGTCGGGCCAGAGGAATCTTTTTGGTTTCAAAATGCTGTTTTGGGTTTTAAACAAAAATTTGGGAAAGGCAGCCATTCCACAAAAACCGGCAAAAATTGGGGAAATTCCGGGGAAGAGGGTTAATTCGGAAAATTTTGCCGCTTAAAAAGGACTTTCCCCTTTAAACCGGGAAAACTTGCGCCGGGCTTTTGGGCAAAAGGGGAAAGAGGTTTTGGGGGAAACCAACTGGCCCCGTTTTAAAGCGTGGCTTTTATCCCCCCAAAAGGGGTCCCCGGGGCCTTCGCTACCTGGGGGCTGCTAATGATTGGGGGTGGCATATCCGGTACGAAATCACGAACTCAGGCGCTGGGGGACTCAGGAGTTGAACTTTGGCAGGATGACTGAAGCCGGTAATTTGATGGACTCTCGGCTAGGTCCGATAAACAAGAAAATTCGGTTCCTTTGCATTATCGGGGGGGGGGGGGGCGTTGAACCCATTTTTCCTATCAGTTCAGATATGTCTAGTAACTTAACAATAGGTGCTTTAATCGTTATTTTAGCGATATTTCAAGTCGAAACGCCATGAAAAGGCTGCAATTACTTTGAAATTTTGGTTAAAAATCGACCATTTTCCGTCGAAAAATCCTTATTTTTCGTGGTTTTTTTGAAAATTTGTAAAGTTTTTGGGGTTAAGACTTGTCAAAAAAAGGTTAGAAACGACTTCACTATTGCTATTAGAAAAATTGGATGTCTAGGAAAAGTTCGCCCACCCCACCCTCTGATAATGTAAAAGAACCAAAAATTCTGAGCAAGGTGTCGTTTGTCAGATTTTCCTAGTCCTCGATTATGAATAACCAGTGGAAAAAGACCGCTTCGCGGACCTTTTCCACTGGACCCCGTCCAGGAACCATGAATCTGAATACCTTCTTTTTTTAGCCTGCGGTGCAAGAACCTGGGTCAACGCGCCATTCTTTGGCCTGCGGCGCGAGAGCCTGGGCCAAGGACCTTTTCTTTGGCCCGCGGCGCTAGAGCGAGAGCCAGGCCTAAACCTCGCACACCGAGTGCCTAGAAATATATTTTGTTGCTAAACTATCAAAAAGCAAAAAGGAAAATTCGTGCAGGATTCGAACTCCCGACAATACGCGTGGTAGACCGGGCGCAAATCCACTACACCATCGGACAGATGGGAACAGGCGGCGGGAAAGACGTCTTCTGTTCTGGGGAAGGCAGGTCGGGGAAGGCAAGGAAAAGGGCGACCCAATGATCCCGGAGGGAGGGCTAATGGTCACTTTACAAAATTCGGTTTTCGAGTATGAATCAGCTGAAAATTTGCAAAGATAATAACATGCGCGTGATCCCCACCATCGAATACATAAGTGGTCCAAATTCCAGCCCGAAATTCCATCTGAGCTTCCAGTTATGGCTCGGACACCACGGCTCTTGGCCCACTTTATAAAGGACATTTGATAAAAATGTTCAGAAAAACTTCATTTTACAAAATCTAACAAAACGTAGAATTATATATCGGGAGAATTCAATTTTCAATCTACCCTCCAAAAATTAGCGCCCAATTCCATTTGGATTGCGAGATATCCTCTGTACAAACCTTTTTTTGGCCACAATGTTAAGGGTTTTACACTATTTTTCTTGTAAAATCGTTAAATGAAGGAATTTCGAAAAACAAAAAAATGCCTATAAAGAGGATGTGTTTCTCCACCTCCATGCCAAAAATCAGCGCGAAATTCGGCCTGACGGCCGAGAAATCGTCATTACAGAAAACAAACATACTTTTCTCGCTTATAGGATAGGATTCCGGATTTTAAAGATATCGACACTTTTCCCACGATGTCCCGACAGACTACAGCTAACTGTAAAAGTACGGGACACTACAATACACTTCCGATCACAGGCTGATATCAAATTGAGTCTTGTCACTTTGATAGTTCCAGGTCGAAAAATCATCATTTTCTAGTTATTTGGTATAAAGGCGTTGTCTCTGTGTTAAACGATCTCTCTCCCTCTCACTCTCTCTTTCTTTCTCTCTCACTCTCTCGCTCTCTCTCTCTGTCTCTCTCGCTCTGTCTCTCTCTCTCGTTTTCTCCTCTAAACGTCCCCAAATGCTCGCAACTTCCCACTTTTTGATCCGACCCGGATCCAATCTGTACGCAGCGACAACCAGAGGACAAAGACGCTTCTGGAGGGGGGATTAACGTTGACGTTGGAAATTGATAAGGTTCGAATCTCGGGGGAACGGTTTATAAGCTCAACAAGTGAAGGGAGAGACGTTGCTGTCGCACCCCCAACAATCAAAACACTAAAAATGCTGAAGTACGTGTTGCTCGTCGCTTTCGCCGCCGCCGTTGTCATTGCGGTAAGTTGAGTGCTTTAAGCCTAAGCCTAAGGATAAAAGCAAACAGAGCAAACAAAGCCTGACCCCATCATTTCAGCAACGCGGCCACGACCCGTGCCACGACTGCGACTTCATCATCCGCCAAGCCGAGCACCATTTCCACAACAACATCACCGACAAGACGGCGCTGAAGCAGGAGCTGCTCGTCGAGTGCCAATGGCTTGGTCGCCGGGAGGGGCAGCAGGCTGCTGCTTACTGCACTGATGTTGTTAACAAGCAGGTAGGAAATCATGCTCAACCGGATACCCAAGCAAAACCTAAGCCTAAGCCAAGCCGGAACTTAAGCCAAAGCCAAGCCTGAGTTAAGAAGCCTAGCGAGGCCCATGTTAAGCCTACGCTAAGCCGCGATCCTAAGCCTAAGCGAGGTCTAGGCTTAGGCTTTCCCAAGCCTAAAACCTAAGCCTGCTAAGCCGAACCTAAGCCTAAACGTGCTCATCCTCCCCTTCCAGATCGACAAGATCTTCGCCGACCTCCAGGCCGGTGACCGTATCTGGCAGACATGCGAAGACATCGGCGAGTGCCAGCCTCACACCGGCGGAACCCGCCCGATTCCCGCCTCAACTCCTCAGGCCCCCAGGCAGATGAAGCAGCGCCACTAGAATATCGAATTTGATCTGGGAATGTAAATAAATGCTTGAATTTCTGTCTTAATGCATCGGGTTAGGTTGGTAACCTTTGCCTCAACTCTGTTTAGCCTGTCAAAATCATTCCGCCCCGAGTTTCCGCCTAAAGGGAGTGCTTTTTTGGGACCCTAGCTATGATTTATGGTTACATTTCAGAAATTGTAGATTTCCCATCCACCCCATACCGGAATAACGCCATTAATACAGCACTCCCTCACTGGAATCTCCTCACACCTGCGCGAGCCCGCTCTTATTGACCTCCAAGGGTGTTCTTTGGGCGTGGCGGTAGTGTATTGTTAAGAACTAGTGCTGCCACGCGCATGGCCCTGGTTCGAGCCCCCGCAGCGGCGATGACGATACCGTTCAAAGTTGATGGACGGTCCCAGGGTCTATCCATCGGGGATGCACCCTCGTCCAAGTGATTCTTGGACTAATCTTCTCTCTGAGCCGCATTTTAGAGGGCTTGGAAGTGAGCGGCTTCGAAACCTCTTAAAAATCGTAACTAACAGGAAAGAGGGCTTGCCAGCTTTGCTTTGTGAGATAATCCAGCTGATGCAGTTTTTTACGCTGATCCCGAATATGCAGCTCATTTTTGCCTTGGCCTTTTAATTTTAAAGATATAAACTGTTTTCTGAATGCAAAGCAATTTACCGGGCCGGGGTGAAAAACCATGGGGAATCCGATCCGAGAAAATCAAATTTTGATCGTTCGTTCGTTGTTGTCGTTGCGTCATAAATCGTTATTTTTATTTTTTAAGAAACTTTCCCGGCGGTTGGTCCAAAGTGGTGTACAGCATTGTTCAGCTTTAAGAATTTGGTGGCTTTCGAAGCTCAGCGGTCCATTTTTGGTCGCAGACTGGTAGTTTTTACCGTAAAAGGGTCGTTGCAAAAATGAGCTGCATATTTGGAGTCAGCGTAAAAACTGCATCAGACGAACTACCACACTAACCAAAGTCGAACGTCGAGCCGGTGGGGATTCCTTGCAAGCCTAGCCTAAGGCCAAGCCTAAGCTGAAGCTTAAACCTAAGCGTAGACTTAAGCCGAAGCCTACGCCTAAGCCAGACCTAAAACTACGGCTAAGCTTCAACCTACGCATCCTCCATAATTCCTTTGATGTCTTGACCCCCGTCCAAAATGACCTAACAAACCACACGCCCCGCGTATCACTTTTTTCATTTTGTTGTCCACACCTTTGATACAGTACAGGCTTCTGCTCTGGCTGGCCGTCACTAATCCCGTTAAGCCCAGATCCGGGACTCCTTATCTCTCACTCTCTCTCATTTCTGCACTCTCTCGCCGCCACCCGACAGCTTTGCCATTTCCCACGGACTCTGATAGCACGTCGAGAAACATCGAGGGCTACAATCAGTGTATATAAGCAGAATTTTACGGCTGAAAATTCGGAATCCCCCAAAAACACAGCAAAGATGAAATTCGTCCTTGCCCTCGCCGCCGTCGTTGTTGTTGCCCTGGCCGTAAGTTTTCAAGAAGTTTTTGAGGGTGTTTTTGATGGACGAAAATGGCCTGAAGGTAACATCGCTAGAAGCGCAACGTACTTATTTTTCGAAAAAGACTGCTATCGTAGCTTCTTTCTTTCGTCTTTTAGTCCCTTTAAAACGAAAATTCATGGATTTTTTCGTACGGCTCCTGAGATTTTCTGCAATTTTAAGGCGTTAACCGAGGAAGGAAGGATTTTTGGCAATCGTAATTTGAGGTATAACTGAGTTAAATCTAGAAAATTTTGTGCTTGCGAAAGCCTGTACTGATGCTATATGCGTATCAACAATTTTGAATCATACCATACCACCCGATTTTCAGCAACGGCCGACCCCTGGCCCGTGCCAGATCTGCGACTACCTGATCGCCCAGGCCGTCCACCACTTCCACAATAACATCAACGACAAGGGTGCCCTTCTCACCCAGCTCACCCAGGTTTGCCTTATCAGACTAACTAATATATCTATCACAAAACTTACTTAACTTAACCTTTTTGGCTTTAATAAATTGACATAGCCAAGTACCTTTTCAATTCATTGGTCATCTACCATGTACCACGTTTTATAGGAGTGCAACGAGCTCGGACGCTACGAGGGCCAGGATGCCGTCACCCAGTGCAAGGCCATGGTTGCCGCCCAGATTGACACCATCTACGCTGATCTGACCGCCGGTACGGGGATTTCTTTTTATCGTTCTCACTCACTCTCTCTCTCTCTCTCTCTCTCTCTCTCTCTCTCTCGCTCTCGCTCTCCCTCGACGTATTCTAATATTTTCTCTTCAGGAAAGGACCCGTGGCAGACGTGCTTCGATCTGCATGAGTGCTTCGGAACCGAGCCCACCCACGGAACTCGCCCCAGCCAGGGCCCCGAGGCTGTCGCCCGTGGAGCTCGCTATTTCTAGATAGTGGCTACCACCACCCACCATCGCGCACTAATAAAGCATTGATGATGTAAATAAAGCTGATGCTATGCGTTGATCACGAGATAACAAGGCAGAGAGAGCGAAAAAGAGAGAGAGAGAGAGAGAGAGAGAGAGAGAGCGAGAGCGAGCGAGAGTAATAGTGAGAGAGAGACAGAGCTATAGAGAGCGACAGTGCTAGAGATAGAGAGAAGAGAGAGTAGGTGAGAGAGGAGCCAGAGAGCGAGAAGAGAGAGAGAGAGAGAGAGAGAGAGAGAGAGAGAGAAAGTTAACAAAAGAGTGAAAAAACCTCTCAAAAACCTTTAAGGACAAAACCCCATTCAAACGACCAACATTACAAAAAGTCCTTGATCACTAGCTTCAGCTTCCTCCACCCCCTTCAATTTCCCCAACACCAACAAGTTCCGTAAACGGTTTTCCGCGCCCCCAGGGGGGGGGGGGTGAGTTTTGAGATCTATTGGAGGATAGAGTGAAGGCCGAGACTCACTTTCTCTACGATCTCACTCTCTCACTCTCACTCTCTCTCTCTCTCTCTCACTCTCCCACTCCAACCCCCGACTTACAGTCCATGACCGATTCCATCACTTTTGCTTTGCCTTTCGCCTTTCACCACCTCCTACCAGCTATCTGTCTCCAAACCATCAGCGCATCGCAAAGGGGCATTTACCGCGTGTGGTTGTTGACGCTTGCTAATGGCACTTCTACCTTTTTGCAAGTTTTTTTGAATTATTACTAAAAATCTGAACTCCTCAAGGCTCCCTATATAGATAGAAATTCCAATATCAAAACTTTGTTCCTTCCCTCAAGTATCTCTGCTAGTTTGCCCTCATTTTAAGGTTTCAACTGGTAGATATGTTGTTTCGAATGTTCCCCTGCTAGACCGTTGCGTGTTTTCGATTCCAAAGGAAGCTCTGCTATCTTGCCCTGTTGATTTTGGGTTCCCCAAGGGGTTTCTGCTGGCAGAACCTTTCATTTTCCCCAAGTTTTCTCTGCTAGCCTGCCGTGCAAGTTTTGAAATCCGAAAGGATGCCTGCTAGCTTTGCCCTAAGAAAATTCAGCTAGCCAACTTCCATTTCCGCCATCCCCTTCCGTTAAAAAATTTCTGTTGCCCAATATCCTCTTTTGCTTCCCCAAAGAATCTCTGCTAAGGAAATTTCGGTTTCCGAGCATCGCTGCTAGCCTGCTTTGTTGAATTTCGACTCCTAAAGGCTCTTCGCTTGCTCTCCCTCCTAAAAGGCTTCTGCTAGCTAACACCTTCTTTCTCTTCTCAATGGTTCTCTGCTAGTTTTCCTCAACTCTAGAAACTACAGAAAAGTTCCGCCATGCTCCAACGTTCGACCCGCCAAATCTCGCGTCAAAAATCTTGAGGGTCCTGGAACCCCATTAGGCCGGAAGCACTTTTCTAGCCAAATTGGCCCTGAGCTGAGGGAGAGAGACAGCGAGAGAGAGAGAGAGAGAGAGAGAGAGAGCGAGAAAGAGAGGGAGAAACCGCTCGGCAATTTGCAACCAATTTCAACCAGTTTACCTCCGGATTTTCAGCTTCGGCTTTTGGCGCGGGCTTTTAAGCTCGAAAAATTTCCAAATAGTTTTTTATCCCACGCCCGCACTAGCTACAATTGTCTGGGATTCTAATTAGAGAAGTTCCCGGTTTCGGTCAAACTAGATTTTCACCAAAAACTTGTTTTTCGCTTTTGGTTTTACGTTTTCACCTGGCGTCAAGCTTTGAGTTTTTCGGAACTTGACGGAATTCAAATTATCTTTTCTGTATGGGCTGACGCTTAAGCTTAGGTTTCAGCTTATGCTTAGCTTAGGCTGAGGCTTAGGATTATTGTTAGACTTAGACTTGGGCTTAGTGTTGTTTGTGTTTATACACTTTAACGGTTTGCAAAAATTGCCCAACTTCCAAATTTTATGGCTTCCTATTCCGATTTCGACTTCTTTCAATTCCTCATAGTAATCCGCTGTCTATTTTTTCCTTGAGACACGACGCCATGTGACAGAAATGTAACCCCGAACTAAGCCCTCCATTTTCATTCACTGCCCCTTTTTCTCAGCCCTTTTTTGGACGTGAATTTGGCATCAAGAGCAAATGAGATTCCCCCACGCCCCCTCAATGAGAAAGAGGGAGAGAAAAAGAGAAAGAAAGGTAGAATGAGAGAGAGAGAGCGAGAGAGAGAGAGAGAGAGAGGGAGAGATTCGCTGTTCATGGGTTCCTTTTTTGCGGTTTTTTAATTTTTGGTGCCAAGGATGTCGGATTTTTGATCATAGTTAGTTTAAAAGGTAATTTATCGATACTTCTCTCTTTCTCTCTCATTCGATGTCTCTCATCTTTCTCTCTCTCTTACGCTCTCCCCTCTCGCTTACTCTCGCCCTAGCATTAATGATAAAGCATACCAGGTTCCATCCACGCCGTAATCTTGTAAAAATGCCTTGCCCTTCGGTGATCCAATTTTTCGCGCCCCACCCCCCGCTGATTTATGATGAGGTTTATTCGCGTTTTTCGTGGTCGGCTCCACCATGCTCCAACCGAACACCTGCCCGGCCGAATTTAATTTGGGGCTGGGGGCGAAAATTGGATGATTTTTGATGGAATGTGTTTAGGGTCGGCGGGATCAGTTGGTCTTGAGTCGCGAAATCCGTAACTTAAAATCTGTACCAATTATTTTTGGCTCTGTAAACTGGCTCTCTCCAACTGGCTCTCGCTCGTTCTCAATCTCGCTCTCAATCGCTCTCTCGCTGTCTCGCTCTCTCTCTCTCTCTCTCTCTCTCTCAGCTTTTCTTTTCCAGCGAACGATGCGGGCGGGTATGCTATTCGGATTGGTCGTGATGATGGTTGGGCTCTCTAGGTAGGAATTAAGTTATATCAACTCAAATACTTCAATAATTTAATAATTAATGATTTAAGCACAATTTTATAAAAATACAGTAACCTCTGATTTCCAGCTTTGCCCGGGCCGCGCCCACCGAAACGGAACTGCTGCTTGCCGGGCCAGGTGGGTTTCAGAAAAAAATTTTCGGGGTGAGAATGGAAAATAAAAATAAAGTACTGTCATTGACAAAAAGTATTTTTTACCATTAAAATCAAATATTAATTTTTAAAAAATTATTGAACTTCTTTATTAGCTTAACTTGGTCGTTATTTGTTGGCTTTGATTTTAGTTAAAAGATCAAACTTAGCTATCCTACCACTAAAAACTTAAAAAATTGCAGAACAACCCCCACTCCCGGCCGGTATGCTCCCATTCGACGAGGAGGCTCGCGACGAGGCCGTACTAGGTAATAATATCGTCGATAGGAGCGTGGAAGCCCCCAATACAGTACGCCCCAAAACAAAAATCACCAAAAGACGCAAAAAAAGGGGCGTAATTGGACAAAATGGAACCCAAGAAAGCACTGCCAGAGCTCGAAAGCCCCTCTCAAGATTACCTAAGAACAATCGTCGAAAAGATTCTCTCAAAATTCGAGAGCAGCCTAGTGGAGGAAAAATCTGGCCAGGGGATCTTTGCGGAAATCGAGCAGAGAACTACCGTATCTGAGGATTTTTCCACGACACTACCCACTACAACGGCCGTTTTTACAAAAATCATGCGCAGAAAATCGAAAAAAGCACGTAGAAAGGGTACGGTAGCGCCGATTATGGTAGCTGAACGAAAAGAAGGCAAGAAAACAGCTTCAAAATTCAATAAAAAATTCCAAAAACGCCCAGTTCCTAGCTTTAAAATGACCTTAACCCCTACTGTAATCCCCGGCAAAAAGGTGGCGCTGATTTTGCCGGATCCGCCGGTGCCTAAGAGCGAGAATTTCGGGCTTGAAGGAAAAATTTTGAAACGAAAATTTAAATCGAAGAAAGGGGCGAAATCTGTACGTAGAAATACTATTGCCGTAGCGCAAGTAAGCACTACAACAAGGCCACAAACCACAAAAATCCCAATCCCAGACACGACCCTTCTCGTCCTGCTAAACGACACTATAACCACCGTACCCCGAAGGTCTGAGGGAGGATCGATAAATAGAAAAGGAACGGAACTTCCGGTCCCGAAAGCCAAAAAACCGGTCGTGACCGGTACGGAAATCCGGAAGAAGAGGGATACGGTACCGCGGGCCGGGAAATTCGAGCCCGAAGCTGATACTTTTTCGGATAAAGAAATCGTCAAATATTTTGAAGAAAACTTGACTACGCAGGCCCCTATGGACACGGTCACTTTTGAGGAAATCAGCGTGGGGGATACGGTGTCGAGTACGGTAGCTACTGACGCGGCTAAGGAAGAGACTCCGGAAGTTACGCTCGGGCAAAGAGGCCTTGATTTTACCACCACAGTAACCCCGACTACGGCGGCTCCTATGGACGAGGTTACGGTAGCTTTGCCGGATTATTCTGATGAGGTCACGACGATAAAGAATTCTGAAAAAGATATGACTACCGTAGATCCACTATCAGAGATTACGGTAGGACCGCCATCTGAAGAAGAACTTGCCGAAGCCGATGCCATCGTAAAAATTAAGGAAGAAGCCCGGAAAAAAGCTGAAGCTGAGTTCTACCGCACTAGTACGATCGCTACGACCACTACGACCGCCGAGAAGTTGAAGCCGTACACCGGGACCACGCGGAACCCGACGTTATATCGGGTTTTTCAAGATCAAGAGCTCGATTGGGAGAGAAATCCGGTGAATATGAAGCCAAGATTTGTCGGTAGATTTACCCTGGAAGAAGAACGGCCTGAGAAGCTCGAGAAAGCGGTAGCAAAAATCGTCAAAGCGGTGCACCCCGTACTCAAGAAAAATCCGATCCTAATTGAGGCTGACGTAAGAGGGCTTAAATCCCAGAACCCGAACCTAATCGTCCAGGAAATCGATTCCGCTTTGAGGGCACTCCCCCGAGTACCTCCAGCAGTTCAACCAATTCCGCAGCAATACTATCCACAGACCGTGCGCCCGGTCTTGAACGTACCGGGCCAAATTACGCAGCAGTACTATCCGCAGACCGTACGGCCGGTGTACAATGAACTGTGGAACCAGGGAGTTCAAGGAGGTCAAGCACAGCCTCAATTTCAAGGAGTTCAGGCTCCGCCGCAATACCATCAACAGCTCGTTCCGCAATTTCAGGAGCCGGTTTTAGGCATGATTCCAGCAAGGTTCCCTATTGGACCTACCGTACAAAACGTACCTACCATACAAAACGTGCAGGCCGTACAAAGCGTGCATAACGGACAGCGTGTTCCGCTACAGAACGTACCGCTTACCGCAACCCCCCGCCCACTACGAGCCACACCTAAAGACACGAGATCTCGCCGTGGCTCCTCCCACTACAAACCTCCCAGCTCCCAACAAGCTAATGAAATCCTGGCCATCATCTCCGAGCTCAAAAAGGCCCAAGCCGGCCAAGCCAAGCCCCAGAGCTTCAGTGTTTTTACGACTACGAAGCAGTCCTACTTCATCCTCCCCAGTGGCAGAGTATTGGTAGTTGCGGAGGAGTCGAGACTGGCCAAGCACAAGCTCGAAGACCCAGACAAAGTACGAGAAGCCCCGAGAGGAAAACGGATGCTGATTAGAGAAAATGAGGGTCGGGTTCATGATGGATATATGAGAACACCGGAAGAACGAGAGGCTAGGGAGCTCGAGCTTGAGACTGAGGCGAAGATGAGGGCAGCGTTTGGGGATGCGGCCATTGATAGGTGGGGAGGGTCAAGCTTTGGCTTGTGGCTTTGATTGGGCTTGCTTGACTTAACTAACTTACCGATGAAGCTGGCTTCACTTACCCGACTTGGCGAAAAATCCCTTTTCACTCGCCCTAGCTTAGCTACTACATTGACTGCACTTACATCGATGAAGCCGACTAGCTTCTCTGGAAGGCTTCGCTGGAGCTATTCGACGACGAAGAAGCGGCTTACCTAGCTTCCCTGGCTCAGCGAGACGAATTATCTTAACTAACTTTTTCTGCATATCGGCTCACCTGCCAAAGCCTAAAAACATTAAGCCGACTTATCGTGCTACATGACTTCAGCTAACCCTACTGCTTGGTGAACCTCACTTACCCGACTCAGTCGGCTTTACCCGACTTATTGGGGAAGCAGACTTACCCAACCTACCTGGCTTACCTTAACTGACTTGCAAACACCTCTAAAACGCTTCATAGCCTCTATTAACTATTTTAATAGTCTTCGGTTACAGGTTCGATGTATTCCTAAAATTTAGCGTCTCGCCGCTGCCAATCGCTGCTGTCGCACCTGCCCGCTCGCGGTCGGCGAGCCGTCTGCAACCGGCTGGCGACCAGGTTGATGTACAAGTCAGTGGCTTTTAATACTTACTACGACCTTTTTGGAGATAGCATTGACAATGCTGTAACCAAATACCACTGCCAAAAATCTCAAAAACGTCACCTCGAATTACGTAGCGTAACTAGTTAGGCTTGCTAAGACCTTAAAAATACCGCAAGGCTGACTAAAATCCTAGCAGACGCCTTTCCAGGGTCTAAACACCGAAGCCCCGCCCACCCTGCTACCACAAAATATTGATGGTCGAGAAGATACGGTAGGGGTTTTTGTATAATTTGTGTTGTCGAACATCAATTTCATCGAAAATCAGTTGCACTTTGTCGAAAGTTCGACCAAAAATGAGAAAAATCCGAATATTTAAAAGCTATTTGAGGCTCAGGCCCAGGCTTAGGCTTTGGATCAGTCCTTATCATTTTTCAGCAAGTGTCGCCACGTCTCCCAAGCTCTGGGCGAGGAGTTCGACTCCGCCTGGTCCGCCTCTACAACTAAACACTTCCACAAATGTTAATTTATTGATTGAATCCCTATTTATTTGTTTTTAAGTCACATTTCAAGTCGAATCTCATCCGAAAAAGTACCAGAATTCGCTGTGTTTTCGTTTCTTCGACCGTACGCAATAAATCTGGTACTCGTTTATCCGCAAAATCACAGGAAACCAGCAACGGGAAATTGCACAAAAATGACTGAAAAAATTAAAGGGACCTTTAAGGCATGCCTATGAATTTTATTAGCTATTTAATTCAATTTAAATCTACAAAAAAAACATAGATTTGCTTGCCGGCCCCTTTAAACCAAATTTTCTAAGCTATAAAAAAACAGCTAAAACAAGGCTGAATTCGGAGAAAAATGCAAATATAATCCTCAAACCGTTTTCCTAGCATATTGGCACGATGAGGAAGTAGAAGTAGACACAGAATCGAGGGTCGAAGAATTGGCTTAGGCCTAGCTTGGGCTTAGCTTAGGCTTAGCTTAGGCTTAGCTTAGGCTTAGCTTAGGCTTAGCTTAAGCTTAGCTTAAGCTGAGCTTAGGCTTAGAGAAATAAAAGAAGTTAAGTATTGTCCAGTCGTTTTTAAGTTTTATGGCAACTTGCCATGGGCGTTAAGCAGCGGGCGGAGTTGGAGCAAAATTTTCGGGGGTGAGATTCCAGTTAAACTGCCAAAAAAATATCGAAAAAGTGGATTAAAAATGCAGATTTTTGATGACAAAATGGCCTAAATTTCCGTAAGCACTGGGGGTTCTGGGCGCCGGGCGAGATTCGTCGGAATTCGTGGGTTGGGGGGTATATACACTCGGAAAGTCGAAAAAAATCATAGAAATTGCAGTTTGAATGAAAATTTTAGACAGAAACAAAGAAGGCTTGTAGTCTTTAGTCTACAAATTTGAAGCTACAAATCTAATGGTTTTGTGGAGGTGTAGGCAGAAGGATAGGCTGTACTTTGTATCGGGCAGCTTCAATCTAGCTGATGAGCTTGCTGATGCGCTTGGCACAGCTCGATGGCCATTCGAGTCGGTTGAGGAAGTGCTGCGGATGGGGCGCGTCCTGAAAAAAAATTGGTTTAAGCGGATTAGGCTTAGGTGAGGCTTAGTTTCAGGCTTTGGTTTAGGCTTAGGTCTAAGCTTAGGCTCAGATTTAGGCTTCGGCTTTGGCTTAAGCTTAGTCATGTCCCCTACCTGCTCGAAATATGGCACAATCGGGCTCCAGAAGCTCCACGACAGCAAATTGCGCTCGAGCTGGTTTTCGTGGTAGGACAGGGCCAACGAGTGGTACTCCATGAAGACGCGCGAGGAGACCGTGTATCTAAATTCGAAAATTATACATTATTTCCCTTGCCGGCGCCTTTAAAAGCGGAAAAATTGATTGACTGGGTGCTACTTCGTTAGCGGGGGGCCGGCGCAATTCCTCCCCCGCTAACGAACAAGAACCTAGAAAATACAAGATTCTTGGCTTGCCGGTCCCTTTAACCCAAAAAATTCCACTCACCCCAACACAACGTCGATCATGTAGTGCTTCCTGGCCAACAGGATCGAAGCGATGGCGCAGAAGGCGAGCACGTGGAAGAGGTACCCGACCGGCTTCAGCTTCTTCGCGTAGTGCTTGAAGGTGAACAGCGACGTGAAGATGGTCAACGTGTGCCCGGAGACGATCAGGTCCCCGCAGAGCTCGCGTGGCCGTAGCTGCTCAATGCCAGCTGACCAGAACATGCGGGCGACGCGGCCTGAAAAAAAAGATCGGGATAGTACGTTTAAAAAGATATCTTGATACTCCAAGTCGATTCCCTAGACTTAAGCATGGTTTTGATGAACTTTATATGTATTTTTATGACTAAAATTTATATAGTAAGGCTTGCAAACTAGTCTAAAATCAATTTCCATACTTTCCTGCAAAAAGCAAAAAGTGCTGTCATCCGCAGGATTCGAACCTGCGCCCTCCGAAGAGGACTGCGACCTGAACGCAGCGCCTTAGACCACTCGGCCAGAATGACATGAGGGAGAGGGGACGGGATAGGGCCTATGAGCCGACAGCCAGCGACCCTAGAGAGTGGGAAAGACAGAGAGGGTCGAGACGAGGCGCGGTGGGGCAGGGGCGGCAGAGACCAAATTTTTGAGGTTTTTCGAGTTTTTAAAATGTAATAAAAATACTGATAAATTCAGACTTAATTTGCTATACTAATGAAAATAGCATTGATAACTTACCAGCAACAATTTCCCAGCCTCCAGCCGTCTTTGGGGCACAATAGGTGTTCACCGATGGGACGGGAACCTGAAAATGGTCAAAATAATAATAATGGTTGTTATAGTTTTTAAGGAATATTATAAACGTTAATTTCACAAGTTTACCTGGAAAATGGTGACGCAAAATGCTCGGAAGCAATAGGAAACGGCTGCGCAGAAGAACACTCGCCGGGCGACGATCCACCTGAAATTTTCGGTTGTAGAGGGGAAATTGAAGTAGGCTTAGCCTTCGCTTGGGCTTAGGTTTAGGCTAGAGCTTATGGACCAACCTATGCTGATGACAGAACACAATGATAAAGGCATTAATGACCAAGATGAGCATGATGTACTCGGTTATCCGGATGGCGCCGCGGACCTGGAAAATTGAGATATAGAGAGAGCGAGAGAAGGAGAGAGAGACAGAGAGAGAGAGCGAGAGAGAGAGGGAGGGAGCGAGAGAGTGAGAGTGCGCGAAAGCAAGAGTGCGCGAAATCAAGAGAGCGTGAGAGAGAGACAGTTAGGGAGCGAGAGAGACAGAGCGAACATCTACAATACCTCCGGAAACCAGGAGAACCACATATCCGGCAGCGGGTCGACATTTCGGGGTACTCGTTCGTGGATCCACGCCAGGGCCACTTCATTTAGGAACCAGCCAAGGGCCTAAAATGGCATTTAAAGGAGCTTGCAAGGCAAAAGAATTTTTTGAAGTCTTATAGGAAATTTTAGTTTTAAATTGACGATTTTAGGGCGTTAATTTATCGTGGCCACTTAACAAAATAATTTCGATGTAAAAATAGTAATTCTGATAAAATTTAACGAAACTCACCACAAGTCCAAGAGCTACAAAAGTGGGCGCCCGGCGCACGATGTGCTCCTTCGAGATGGCGTACGGCAAAATGTCCTTCTCCTTCTCGCCCAGCATCTGGGAATTGGCTTTGGTAAGTTTGCAAAAAATCCATTTGCAAGAAAACGCAGAAAAAGTCTCAAAAAGTGATAAAATAAGTTGATTTGCATACTTTACATACAAAATAAGATCGAGAAACATTTCCACGATTAAGAATGCCGCTTAATATGGTTAGAAACCGCCGATTCGCTGCGAATTTAAATTTTTAAGGTGTATTGAATCGTTTCCCGCGTTCCAAGCTGCCCTTTTGGGCCGTGTACCTTTAAAAATCAGCCCCAGGGCCAGAGGGGCCGATTTCGTTAGTGGACCAATCATGAATGTGGAAACAAATTTTTTGTGTAGCAAAAAAAATAAATCTTGGCGAATAAAAAAACTACCAAAAACTTAAATACCGCAAAAAAAATCGTAATTTCGCCGGAAAATCGGAAAAAAATTTGCGTAATCAAAAGAACAAAAAAATCGGCGGATATACTGTATTTTCTTCACTCTCTAAATCGTTATATTTTATGAAAATTAGCATAAAAGTTGCAAAAAAGAAGCGAAAATCGCTTGAAAAACGCCATAATTTTTTGCATGAAAAGCATCTTTAGCGTCCCTATAAAATTTATTTTTTAAATTCAAGCGTTGTAAAGCGTTATAAGAAGCATTTCGAAAATTTTTCAAAAGCATTGTCATCCGGTAAAACGCTAAATCTTTCAGGTACGGTAGCTTTTCCTACTTTTCTCACGCACAGCTGCTACCTTCACCAAAGACCACCACCTCCTGCCGGCTCGCCCTAATAGCTTTCCGGGAGAGAGCCCTCAGAAAAACTAATGAAAATTGGGCTCAACCGGAAAAAAGGCTAACTTGAGATTGATGCAGATCTACTGCCCCGGGTTAGAAAGCTAAAAATGAGAAATGACAGAAATATACGTCAAGCCCTGTGATTTTCAGGCCGATGTTTCGGTATTTTGGGCTGGGATTTCGATCTCTCTCTCTCTGTCTCTCTCTCTGTCTCTCCCTCTCTCACTCTCTCTCTCGCCTAATAATCTGCCCTCCGGCGATTCGAATAGGTTACAGCCCCATAAATAAGCACGTAAATACAAAGGGCAGAAATCGAACGAAAAGTAATGGCATTAAGGTATTTGCACATTACCAAGATGAAGCCCAAGCCTAAGCCTAAGCTAAGCAAGCCTAAGCCCAAGCTAAGCCCAAGCCCAAGCCAGGTCGATGCATAGCCCAGTCTACGCAAAGCCAAGCCTACGCAAAGTCTAAGCCTAAGCAAACTTCCATGCAAAACAGCTCTGGCAAAATACACCTTTACGGAATTTTTATTTTTTAGTGATTAGAAGATTAGAAATTTGAAAAATTAATCTAACTTTGGCCTATCCAAAAAAGATAAAAAGTGAGCCTGAACTCTCGTCCTACACAAAGATCTACCGTCCATTATTCCGGTTGGAATAATTGCCGATTATTTAGGGGCGGCCTCTCTCTCTCTCTCTCTCTCGCTCTCTCTCTTCCGCTCTCTGCATGATTCAGAATGCTAATCCCTATTTTAGCGTGGAGTGTGGTACGCTATTTTGTGCCGGGCCCTTCTCTCTGCCGTTTGAATGGGCCGAGCGTTGCTAGGAACGCTCCAGGCACGAAATACAACAACATCGGCATCAGATGGCAGAGCATCTGGAGATTTCGACATTACACACAATAAGAAAGTGCTAAGTTGGCTTAGTGATTTTTTCATAACGTTACCGACATTCAAGATCCAGGCAAAGGACATCCCGAGATCGAAATACCGACAGTCAAAAATATCGACATAACCTTTCAGACACTTCGGATTTGGGGATTTTTGCCGTCGCGATTTTGGCTGTCAGTCACTGCAATAATCCAAATATGCAAATTATGCAATTTTAGTCCAAAATTGCTTAGGGCATTAATGATGGAACGGGAAAACCGATGGCAGATTGTCATTCGCAGCTGGGATTTGCATAATCGGGAAGGAGAGTGAGAGAGCGAGAGAGCAGGAGAGAGAATGATGGAGAAAGCTGAAACTATGTATGCACACTCGCTAAAAAACCCACAAAACAGACAACAAAAATGTGGCGCTGAACTCGGGCCCAAAATCACATTGCCCTCCTCCGTCCCGCAAAAATGGCAATAAAATCCGGGGGCACAAAGTGGGTCTGACAATTCTGGCAAATAGACAGACAGCGGAGAGAGAGAGAGAGAGAAAGAGGAGAGAGAGAGAGAGAGAGAGAGAGAGAGAGACGCGCAGTTTGACTCATCGAGCATATTCCGAAACTGTGGATTTGGGCTGGTCGCAGACGAGTAAACAAAAATCTGCGCCCCACCGCTTTTTCAAAAAATCGCTTAGCCCGCCCCTACCCTATTTTGCACTTGTCATTTTTGATTTATGATAGGTGAGCGCTGGAAAATTGCCAAAATTGACTCGATTTAGAGAGCAGGATTTGAATAAATGAAAAAGTATGAAAAATCGACAGGTTTTGGCTTCAGATTTCCAAAAAAATCTGAATTTTTGCAGGAATAGTTGAAATTACATTAAAAAACCTTAAAATTGTAAAACTCGTCGCGTTTAATTTTAAAATTTTCTTAAAACATGTAAATTCCGATTAAAAAACGCGCAAAATGAGTCGCAAAGATGGGAAAATTTCCCTTTCAATTTTTTAGGTCACTTTAAGCAAAAAAAACCAAACCTAAAAATTTGCGATGGTCTTCCCGCAAAATCTTTGTTTTCCAAGCCTTCAAAAGAATTCCAAAACGCACCCAAAAGTCGAAAAAATTCAGGTTTTCCGTGGGTGTTGCTAGGCGCCTTCCGGAATCCGGAATGGCTTTCTTAAGGGAATTCTAGAAAAGCGCCCACATCATGAAGAGAGAGGATTGTGGTTTGTAGTCAAATTCCTGAGTTCAGATTCAGGAAACCATAGCCTTTCTTGACTTACTGGTTCCTTTAAAATGTTCTCTAGGGTTTCCGGCTAGTTCTGACCGGCCATTAATAATGGAGGCGCCCCGTCGGATGAGGAAGGGACATTATCCCGTCAAAAATTGGCAGAGAGAGAGGAGAGAGAGAGAGAGAGAGAGAGAGAGAGAGAGATGCAGACAGGCAAATGAACGGCTACCGCCGGACACATGCATTCCGGAGCATAGCAGAATCGGGCCGAACTGCTATCCACTGAGGTACAGGGTCAGATCGGGTCAGGCCGAACTCCCAAATGATCCTGCTAGCCTGCCTGCAGGGAATTTTACGGCGATTTTAATAGAAAAAAGTATAATGGTTTCCTGAAAGCTCTCTGCTAGCTAGTCTCTCATGATATCTGCTAACTTTCCTCTATCTGAGCGACAGAGTTTGGAATCTCAAATCAAATAATCTCTGCTAGCTACCCTGGGTCTGAAAAGGCTGAAAATACGATAAGACAAATGGACTCTGCTGGATTGCCAAGCGTCTGGGCTATTCAAAAAGTACAAAGAAATCTGGGCAATTTCTCAAACAACCTCTGCTAGCCTGCCCGGCTCAGATTCGACAACTCCGGCAACGGGTTATTTTAAATTTCTCTGCTAGTCTGCCCTCCGATTCGGGTAGTCCAGCAGAGATTATTTAGAAAAACGGAAAGGCCATATTCAACCTGATTCACCGTTGAAACCGCAAAGTTTTGAACCATTTGGGCCCTCACCGCAATTTCCCGGCTATCGATTCCGCGCCAATCCAACTGACACAGACCCTCAGAAGAGGTGCCGATCTATCCGTGGCACGTGTTTAGAGAAGGGGGAGCTCTTTTTTGATAAGGAATTTCCCCATTTCCCCTTCAGTCAGCCAGCCCCAGTCAACCCAAAACGACAATCACAAATCAGATTAGGAGACGGGTGAATATTTCAGAATCAGAAACTGGTTGAGGGTCCACTCGTGTGACTCAAATGAGGAAATATGGCTCTTATTTTGGAAGGTAATGACTCAGCTGGGTTTTTAAGCTAAAGAACATTGTGAGCGGAATATGCAAAATTTGCATTGATTGGAGTAGCATAGCGTATCCTAGCGTAACGTATCGTTGCGATGCGTATCCTAGCGTATCGTACCATAGCGTAGCGTATCCGTAGCGTACCGTAGTATGCCTTGGCGTAGCGTATCGTAGCGTAACGTATTGTAGCGTAACGTATTGTAGCGCTAGCCCACTGCCAGTTTTGAGAAGATATCTTACAGCATACATCGGCATGCTGTAGCGTACTGTAACGTACTTTAGCGTACGGATTGATGGAATTACGGTGGAATACTCCTTCCAAGCGATAGTACAAAACTGTAATAACAGTGTGGCTTCTGCTAACTACACTAGCGGCTGCATAGTGATCTAACGGGGTAGCGGGTGGCACTTGACCCCGGAGTTTTGTTGTGTACCCTGGGAGAACAGAGAAAATGATTCTTCTGACAGTCGGGAGGGGGGATAAATGCCCTGGCACTAGCAATCAGACAAACAGTCATGATCTACCTGAGAGAGAGATAAAGAGAGAGAGAGAAAGAGAGAGTGAGAAAGAGAGAGTGAGAAAGAGAGAGTGAGAGAGGGAGGGAGGGAGAAGGTGAGGGAAAACGAGAGATGGAGAAAACGTTAGGTAAGCTTGTTCAGAGCTAAGAATCGAACTACTAAAGGAATTTAAGGCTTAGGCCCAGGCGCAGGCTTACGCTTAGGCTTATGAAGACAATATGGCCAAAATAAAATTCTCCGAGAAGCCCAGCACCTCCTCCTAATAAACCCCATCGGCAATTCCGGAGGCAGAGACTTGCAAAAATTCTCTGCTATCGCGCTGCTTTGCCATTTACGAGCGGCACGGTCAGAGCGACCGCTTCTCTTCAGAATGATTCTTTTTTGGAATCTGTGGTTTGGGGTCTGTCAAAAGGAATCCCGCGGAATCGAGACCATCGGCCGTTGTGACCGGTGGCCGGGCCAAGGATCAGGACAGAAAATGGAAGGGCGATGATGCAAATTGGGATTTTATGATGTGGATAGAGGTAGAGAGAAAGAGATAGAGAGATAGATCCGCGGAGGAAAAACTGTATTGTGAAAGCATGATTTGCCTACCGTAATAAATACTCCGGCTACGTACTTCTTAAAGTATCTAAAGCACGCCAATAAGTAGCAAAAATAGCCCAAAAACTACTGAAATTTGACGACGTATTCAAGAAGAACGCGAGCTAAAACGATACTTTTTGACCAGTCAAATAGCGCGGATTCAAAGAATTGCTAACGACAAAGAAACACTATATTTCCGCAAAAACCGTCCACAGTATCCAAGCGTACTGACCGTACCCACCACCTCCAAAAATAACTCGATTTTTTTGGGAATTTTTGGGTGGTGCCAGCCGGGCCACGAGTTGAACTGAAGAACTGAAGTTTGAGAAAGGGGCAGGGGCTGAGTGTGGGATGTGTATTTGTGGGCACTATTTGCCAACGGGCCCACCATCGCCACGGAGGAGGAGGTGAAATCCGAAGAGAAGAGAACTTCTCCCTCCCGGAGTCAGAAAAGTTTTGAGAAATTCTCAAAGTCTTCGGGGGCCAAACAGATGCTAGGAGAGAGGGGGAGAGAGAGCGAGCGCGCACGATAGAGAGAGCAAGAGATACCTAGGAAAATAGAGAGATAGCTGCCGTAAACCTGATAATTCAAGATACAAAAGAGGAGAGAGGTAGAGAGAGAGAGAGAATGAGAGAGATAGAGAGAGAGAGAAACTTCGCAACTCGATGGCAAATACCTGGGCCCCTCGAGCCCGAATGTGTCTGGGATCTATGAGGTGAGACCGCGTCCACCTCGGGACCAAACACGAAAACCCAAAAATTACGAAAGTGAGGAAATTTTGCTTAGCTTAGGCATGGGATTAGGCTTAGTTTTAGGCTTTGATCCTGATAAAAACAATCGAAAATACTCCAAAATCAAAATTCGCGAACGAATGCGATAATTTTCCATTCCGCGCTGGCACGACCCCCCGGCTGACTTATGACCAATTCCGATTCTTCGATCGTGCTGGAAAGGTGACAAATCGGAGGGTCCAAAATTTGTCAACACACACGCGTTTGCTTTTCATGACTCTGGCCATCTTCTTTTGGGGGGTTGATTCACCCGGGAAAATGCTTTGCTGAAGCATCATACTGATATGTGTGTCAAAGAGAGAGAGAGAGAGAGAGAGAGAGAGAGAGAGAGAGTGAGCGAGAAAGTGATAGATAGAGCCAGACAGCGCCAGAAGTCTGAATTTTTTCAATTAGTTTTACTCCCTTTAGAAACCTTCCAAATCCGATTTCAGTCAGTGGAAAAGCCGACAAAGTACAGCGTGACCCTGGCCGTCGTTATCAGCTCAAAAGAATTTTCAGGAACGGCGCTGGCTTCTGACTGCAACAGCTTCAATTACCTTGTAGCGAAAAATTTGTTGTGATTTCTGAGAATTAAGCCTGGAAATATGATTTTCCATCATTAAACGGCGAGAGAAAGCGAGTTAGAGAGCGAGAGCGAATGAGAGAGAATGCGAGAGAGAGCGAGAGAGCTCCACGCCCGTTTCTATACCACTAAAAGAGCTGAAAGGCGTGAGAATCGACTCTTGGTGTGGCCTGGGCCTAGACAGAATAACTTTTCCTGGTTCTTAAAAAATCTTGTGGACGACAACGAAGCTACTTTTTACCCCCGCCCCCCCCCCATCCAGCGCGAGGCAATGTTGTCTAGACCCAGTGGCGGGAAGAGGTAGGTTGTGGGCATTCCCATCCCTTTAATCCGTCGAGTATTTTAAGCATCCTGCAATCTTTGTTGGTTCCTTGATTTTTACCGAATACTGATGCCTTTAACCGTCCTTTAAATCATTTTTCCGAGACGCCGATTTTGTGATTTTTGGGGAACCAGCCAGTGACGGTCCAAAAAACCCCAAACTCAAGGTAAGGGCTCAAAAACGGCGGTCTCTGCTCCTCCAAGTTCGACGGCTAATTCGGGGCACACCTCAGATTCCCGTCTCCCCGCAGAATGGAATGAGGAATGGCGCGTAGTGGTCGTCGTTGCCGGGCGATCTCCAATCACCTCCAAATCACGAGACACCCCGACGCCCCCATGTTGAAAAACTTGAAAACATCGCTCATCATCATCATCAAGGAGGAGTGGTGGGCGATCAGTTCAACTGGGTGTTCCAGCCCCCTTCGCGTGGTATTTGGGGAATTGTGTCCCGAAAATAGCTCGAGGTATCTGGTGCTCAGCACAACTCTCTGTTGTGTTCTGTTATTGATAACTTCTCACATCGCCTCGATCCCATGTAATACCGGTTTTTGGGGGGTTAGGCCGGGTTCAAATACCTGCCGGATCGGTTCCTGGTCAGTTCTGGCGGGATTTTCGGTTTTTAAGATAGCAATTGGGAAAAGATGTATAGTTTTTAGAAAGAAAGTAGCTGGAGGTTAAAATTTAAAAAATAATGGTTAAATACCATTTCCAGGGCCTGAGAATCCAACCCTTTTTTTTCAAAATCTTCTGCCTAGTTGATTTTTGTTTTAGGGCATTTGGATTGTTTCAGGCAGCACTTTTTGCTAGATTTTGCTGGCTGTGGATTTTTCCTCAATTTTAAAGGGGCTAGAAACCCCCTTTTTGGCAGTTTTTCTTTGGGAAATTCTGACTCTAATACTTCCAAAACTTAATGAAACTGGTTATGTTCTAAAAACTTAAGGGTTTTGAAAAATATTCAAACCATTCTCAATAGACTGAATTTTGGTTTTCAGGGAACGGCCAAGGTAACACTTTTTGGCTGGCCCTGAATTCGCATAATTTTGGATTCAGTCGCGTGTCGTAGGTCGCCAAAATTTTGGCCCCGAATTTTGGGCCCTACGGGCCTGGCTATGTTGTTAATTTAAGGGCCCGGCAAGCCAAAAAGTTCCGCTCGCCCATGTTGACCCCCTCACTTCCAGACATCCTATTTTGCACTTGCCGACCTTTCTCACGACATTGGTGGCAACAAGAGGAAACCGGTCGTCATTAGGTGTCTGTTGTTTGCTTCAAAAGCACAGTTCGGAAATTTGAGGGGGTATATAGTAGTGGCGTGGAGCATAGATGGGGGAGCATGGTTTTAGATCAACTGATTCTTGGATTTCCAGGGTAAAAGTTTTCATTTTCTCTATCTCTCTCTCTCTCTCTCTCTCTC
This sequence comes from Mesorhabditis sp. LJ9110, assembly GCA_038088335.1. Lineage (NCBI taxonomy): Eukaryota > Metazoa > Nematoda > Chromadorea > Rhabditida > Rhabditidae > Mesorhabditis > Mesorhabditis sp. LJ9110. Next base: position 397,847 of record JBBGBA010000036.1, read on the forward strand.
TCTCTCTCTCTCTCTCTCTTTATCTCGTTATGGGCTTGGTTTGGGCTTAGGCTTCAGCTTGTGTTTAGGTTTAGGCTTTTGCTTAGGCTTGGGCTTAGGCTTAGGCCTAGGCATAGGCATAGGCAAAGCTTAGGCTATGGAATAGGCTTACGCTTATGTATAATCCATCAAAAACTACACGCTGATCCTTGGTGATCCGTTTTCCCCCAATTTCTCTCTGTTTTGTTTGCCCATCACGCGGGTTGTCACCCGCGCGCGCGGTAGCCATATTTTTTTTACACGCCACTTTCCGCGCCGCGTTCCAAATTCATTGCCGATCGGCCTGGCGGGGTTTTTGATCTGGGTATCTATTATATTGAAAATTTTCCGATTTTTATGCTTTCGAGGTTGTTTTAATTCCGCATAACAAAATCTAAATTACGAGCTTTTAGGAAATGAGGATACATCTGCTTTTGCTGAGTATATTTGGCGTCAGCTGCGCATATCTGGACCCATCTGTAAGTCAATCCCCAGCATTAAGGTATATTTTTTGATAATTCCAGTTCCGCGGGTCTTCCTACGAGATTATTCGGCACCTGGTGAACGGTCCGATGCGAGGACAGGCTAAGAGGTGGATGGAGGAGATTTGTGATGATTTTGGGCCACGGTTGGCTGGGACACAGGCGTTAGAGAGGTAAGAGAATCAAAAATCTCTGCTAGTTTGCTTTTTTGCTAAAGAATCTCTGCTAGCTTGCCAGTGCCTTGAGGATATTTCCAACGCAATTTACCTAATAAGAGTCGCTGCTCGCTTGCCCTCCTAACGAAACTCTGCTCGCTTGTCCTCCTTTAGAATCTCTGATAGCCTGTCATTTCCTAAAAAATCTCTGCTAGCCGACCTTTAATTTTTAGTTCCATTGACGCCATCACCCAAAAGCTACGCCTCGATGGCTTCCAGAACGTCCACACTGAGCCGGTGCCCGGAATCCCGCATTTTGTGAGAGGAGAAGATCGGGTTACTGTAACTGGTGAGTTTTGAGAGAGAGAAAAAGGGAAAGAGAGAGAGAGCGAGGGAAAGAGAGAGAGTGAGAGAGAGATAGAGAAAGAGAGATAACAATCAAACATCATCGGTTCTTTTAGCCCCTCGACGAATGGATCTGAAAATCCTGGCGATCCCTGGAAGTAAGCCGGGCCGAGTTCGAGCTGAAGCTGTTGTGCTGGAGGACAGAAATGATATTAAGGTAAGTTATAGAAGTTTTGCTCTCTCTCTCCCCCTCTCTCTAACTCTCTCTCTCTGTCTATTTTATCGCATATTTCAGCCCCACCGTGTAGCCGGCAAAATCGTGGTGATAGTAATGCCTTGGAAAGGCTACACTTGGACCGTACAGCACCGTCAGCTAGGAGAAGAGGTAAGCGCTAAAATAGCTAAAATTATTTATTATATATTTGATATCATATTTTACTCATAAACTTTCTTGGTTCAGGCAGCGAGATACGGTGCCGTTGGACTACTTGTGAAATCGGTGGCCCCATCAAGCATGGGCAGCCCGCATACCGGATGGGGAGGTAAGTGAATTCTAGTTAATCTAGTTTAAGTGTGAGCCTGAGCATGAGCCTGAGCCAAGGGACGCCTGAGCTAAGCTTAGCAAGCCTAAGCAAAGCTCAAGCAAAGGCTCAGGCAAAAATTTAGAAATTGAACTTTATTTGAATTTTTTTAGAAGGTTCGATCCCAGCTGCCTCACTGACCGTTGAAGAGGCCGAGATGCTAAAACGGTAGGTGGAAATATTTTTAGAAAAGATGCTTGCGCTTTCCTAAGGAATTTCTGTTAGCTTACCCATTCCTCAAAAATCTCTGCTAGCCTACCTCCCTAAAGCTCTCTGCTAGCCTGCCAGTTCCCCAAATAATCTTTGCTTGCTTGCCTCTTCCCTAAGGATCGCTGCTAGATTTCCCGTTCCTCAAGGGTCTCTCCCAGCCTATGTTTGGTTTAAAAATCTCTGCTATGTAGAGTGCGATGTCAAAAGGTTTTCCGTTGTTTTGTATTAGCCTAAGAATCTCTGCTAGCTTGCCCGTTCGCATTTCTGCTAGCTTGCTTCATCTCTAAGAATCTCCAGTAGCTTGCCTCTTGCCTAAACCTCCGAGTTTTCCAGCTGGTCCCAGCGCGGCAAGCGCATCACGATCGATATGGACATCCGCTCGAGGGTGATGCCCGACAAAGTAATGTCCCGGAATACCGTGTTCGAGATTAAAGGTATAAAAAAGGACCTGATTTTATTCCAACGTTTTCTCAGGCTCTCACCATCCCCATGAGATCGTGTTGCTATCGGCCCATTTGGACTCGTGGGATGTTGGACAGGTATGGAAATCTTCAAAGAATCGCTGCAAACTTGCTCTTTCTTAAAGAATCTCTGCTAGCTTGCTCTCCCCAAAGATTTCAACGAGAACGAGCATAAGCATTTTCAGGGAGCCCTCGACGATGCCGGCGGCTGCGCAGCGGTGCTTTACGCCATGAAAGCAATTAAAGAAATGGCTGACAGGAATCCGAGATACCGGCCGAAACGGTAAAAATTAAAATCTATCAAGCATTTCATTTTTCTAGAATTTTGCTATCACTAACCATTTAAAACCGAAAATCCAAATTTACATTTTCAGGACGATTCGCGGAATTTTCTGGACAGCCGAGGAGCAGGGATTCATCGGGGCCCATCAATATTATGCGGATCACGGGGATGGACAACGAGGAGAAAAGGTAGTACCTTAGAGATACCTTCAAAGAGGCAGCATGTCTTTGCTCTATCTTTAAAGATACATAAAGCATCCGTTCGTGTCAAAATACCCCGATTTTTTCCAGTTCGTGTTCGTCTCCGAGTCAGACAACGGTGCCTTCAAGCCAACAAACTCCACGTCGAATCTGGCATTCAAGGGAAATCGAGAACAAGTGAGAACTTAGGAAATATTCCCTTGGGAAAGGGCTTATTATTGATGACAGAGATTACTGGGGAAAGAAGGTATACTAATAGGATAATCATGTCCCTGATTTCCAGATGGACATCATGCACGAAAAAGGGAGAGAAACGAGAGAAGGTGGGCCCTTAATCGGGGGCGAGAGAGTGGGATCGAGGCAGAGAGGGAAAGGGGAGAGAGAGAGAGAGGTAATAACAGAACGCGAGAGAACGCTAGAGAAAGGCAGAGAGAGAACGAGAGAAAGGGAGAGAGAGAGAGAGAGAGAGAGAGAGAGAGAGAGAGAGAGAGAGAGAGAAGGGCAACGGAACTTTGAGTACAAGCAAAAGTTTGTAATTTCAGGGCGACGTGGGCCAATTTGCACTCGATGGCGTCCCGTCGACAATGTATATTTCTGATAAAGGTTTGTTATTGCAAAAAATCTTGAAAAGGTATCGAAAATATCGAAATGTTTGATCTTCAGAACTCAAAAATACCGATTTAAAATTCAATGGTCTCAAAGAGTAAAGGTTTTGCGACTGTAACTCTTTTTCCAAATCTTCAAAATTTGCTATATTCAAAATTCAGGCTGGGAATTCTACTTCAACTTCCACCACAGCGCCGCCGATTACTCGGACAAGGTCTCCGCCGAGGACATTGATCATACGGCCGCCATTTTTGCCGTGTTGGCCCATGTTATTGGGAATATGAGGGAATGGGTACGGTAGAATCCGGTTTACGGGTTACTGTACCACTTTAAACATACTTTGTGTTCTTTATCTTAATTTGTATTAAACCTGTGATCGTGCTTTCCTGTACTTCCTTTAATTTTTGTGAAAATGCCTTTCATCCCGTGTTTCCGCTCCATTCCGCACCTGCACTCTAGTCACACGCCCAGCTTTCCACCCTGTATTTATTTGCCGCTTTGTATATATGCGTCTATTAGTGTGCAATTGAGAATTGTGTACATATCGGGTTCTTAAATTGATACTTTGTTTGCCTCTTGGTTCTTTTGTTTACAATGTGATAGAGGAGATCGTTTGATAAACTATAGTATGATGAATAAAGTGTAATTATATGCAGTAAACTATAGTAATAACGATAATTATAACCATGGCAACCTTAGCGAGGCCTACGCCCAAGCCCAAGCCTAAGCCTAAGCCCAAGCCTAAGCCTAAGCCTTAGCGAAGCCTAAGCCTAAGCCTAAGCCCAAGCCCAAGCCTAAGTCTACGCCTAACAAGGAGTCGCTTTTAGGTGCTTTTGCAGTTTCTGGAACGTTTTTAATTAAAGTAAATTTTTAAAGCACCTTTATCGATCAGGACTTTTTGAAAACGGGATGTTGCTCAGATTTTTTTTTCTCTATCAAACTAGCTAGGTCCCGTCCCGAAACTCCAAAAGCACCTAAAAACGACTCCTTGTAAGCCTAAACATAATTGGGGACCATTCTTTCTATAGCTAACAAAAAAAAAACCAACCAAAAAAGCCTAAGCCTAAGCGTAAGCCCAAGCCTATGCCGGAATCGATGCCTAAGCCTAAGCCTAAGCCGCCTAAGCCTAGCCAAAGGTTAACCTAAGCCTAATTGTAAGCCCAAGCCTAGTCCTAATCGTTGACTGCCAGTCCCCCCGCCCCGATATCCATTCGCTGTGGTCTCGCAAGCCATAGCAATTGACCGGCTCGGTTACGTCAGGCCACACAGCCGCGTCCACCGAATGCACCCCCGAAAAAATCTGCGGGTAACCCCCTATCGCCTCTTTTTTGCGGTTGCAAGACATAACAGAGCCGAATGGTCATTTCTCAAGGCACAGCGAGCGACCATTTGGGTTCTATAAATCGCGTTCACGAGGTATCTTAAAAATCGGATCCCATCGGTGAAAAATTGCATCAGAAAGGCGGTGATCGGGGCGCTGGCTTTTTGAAGTTAACCTCGAACTCTATAGGACTGATTTGGAGCGCTCAACGGGCCCGGTTGCAACTTCGATGGTTCCTATAAAATCACGAAAATCCGGACGATAAAATGCCTAGAAACTGAGGCATGGTCGAGGAAATGGCTCGAAAAAAAAGCGGAAGTAGTCCGGTGAGCATTATTTTGAAAATTATGCCTCTTTTAAAAAGCTCGTGGAGGTTAGAAAAAGTAAAGAAGAAAGAAAAAACTAGAAAACTTGTTAAAGGCGCAAAAACGAGTCAGTTCTCTCTCTTTCTCTCTTTCTCTCTCTCGCTCTCTCTCTCTTTCTCTTTTCTCACTCCCTCGTTGTCTCTCTCTGTCTCTCTCACTCTCTCTCTCTCTCGCTCTCTCCCTTTCTCCCTCTCTCTCTTTTTCACGCTCTCTCTAACTTCATAACCGCCTTACAGCTCGAGGTATTCCCTATAGCCCCTCATTTCCCACATAGAAACTTTCTTTTCCGGTAGAACCAACCCCCATTCCGTTATCGCCCTGATTTTTTCCCGGAATCTCAGCCTGTTTAGGGCCCATATTATGGGAGACTCAAAGATTTCCTCGACAACGGCCTGGGTACAATGTGGAGTGACCGGTTCAGGTTATCAGCAGCCATTTTCCGAGGGGGCATCGCGTGAAAATTGACACCTTGAGGGTTTTTTGAAAGGCGAAAATAGATTTTGCTCTCTTAAAACCGGTATTATCAGCTTTAAAGGCGCTTGGAAGGCAAAATTTTTCAAAATGGTAGTGGTAAATCTCTTGATCGAAATTCCGTTGTCTAAAATCGAATTGGAGGCAAAAATAAAGCGTTTTTGTAGACTTCACAACCCCCTTAGAGGGCGTAAGCTGTTAGTATCTACGCTTTCTAAATGATAGTTGAGCTGCCAGTTAATATAACTTTCCACCCCCCAGTGTTCCCCCAGCCCCGACCGCTCGATGGCTCCACGTGGGGGAGTCCTCTGCATCACTGCGCCCTCTCTATTTGCCTGATCTCTCACCGTCTCGGTCCGTTCGATCGACCAGAGCAGCCGTTTTTTTTTCGGCGGCCGACCAACAACAACTCCGATGCGGGGGACGCGGCTCCATAGTTCGGCAAACAGCAGTGATTTCATTGAATTGGGGTTCAGGGCGAAACTTGATGTCGCGATGGGTACTGTCATTGAGGTTGGCTGTACTTTAAATGCACGGGGAAGCCAGGCTCATGCACAATGGCTTTCTCTACGCATTAATGATAAAACACTCTTTGTGGGCGCGAGGGAATTAAAACTTCTGTCGATTTAGCATAGCTCCGAGAGGTCGATCTATGTGAATATTTCAGGAGTTTTGCACGACCTGAAATCCTACCTTATATAATTTTGGCGTGTAACTGTGTGTGTGTGTGTGGATGTCACTTTCGAGGCCCGATTTGAGGGCCTTGCCGTGCATAAAATGTCCTAATTCTTCGTCACTTCGGGGAATCGACCCTCCTCTTTCCGATGGCGTTCTCAGAATTTCGATAAAATACAATTTTACAAAGTTAAAGCCGGTTTTATTCATTTTTGGGGGTAATTTGCATAATCTGAAAAAATACAAATTTCCTCATTCTTGCGAGTTGCACGCGAGCGTGTGGTGGGGGGCGAAGGACGCGAGCTACCAGAAAGTCAAATTTCTCATGCAACGCACCATTCCAGCGCCCAAGGCCCGCGAAGCGGGTTTTGGGCGCTGGTCTACTATAAGAATTCAGTAGTGGTCTCGGTCCGTCCGTCCGTCTGTCAGAAGCCAACTATAACTCGAGGGGGAAAGGAGCTAGAACTTAGGTCTCTTCGAATTCGGATAGAGCGCGGTCAGAAAACCCCAAACTGATCAAAAAATATGTAAAAGTTTTCGTATTATTAAATTATTAAATTTAACTTTGAAAATTACACCTTAGTAACACAAGTGGGATCAGACTTTTCCATCATTCTGGACCTAGTGAGTCAGGTAGCGCGCGTTTCGGCGATGGGCAGGGAACGTAGGAGGTAACCCGAAGTCCAGCCAACCCAAGCTGATATAGTGACAATCAGCCCGAAACGAATCTGAAAAATATAACTCCGAACGCTCATGGATTTCCTGCTAATTTCCCATCATCCGGCCATATTAAAAGGACCGGCAAGGCTGGCATGCCAGTTTTTCAGTGGTCGTTTTTGCATAAAATACGCTCGCACCGGTTTCATGTGGATGTGGATTTCACTAAACCCCCCTAAAACGCAAATTCTAGGCTTTGAGATCTCCACTTTTTAAAAATTTAAGGCATTCAGCGGTTCGTTGGAAGTGTTGGCCTTCCGGGCCGCTGTAACATTCACATCCGTTTTTCTTCTTCTGCCCACCACTCTCCCGGCCACAACATTAAATTTCCGTTTGCGAATGCATCTTCCTGCAGTGCGATCGGGCGATGCTGCTGATTTCCAGGAAAAATTCGGCCGGGGTTCCGGGGCCGAATTTTTGTCGGCCGCCGAACCGACTGTGACCGGACCGAGCAGGGGAAAACAATGGACCGCCGGGGTGGAAGGATACGGTATCTCTCTCTTTCCCTGCTCCTAATTGACAGCAGGGGGGTGCTTGCTGCGACGGTGAGGTGCATTTTTACGATTTCGTCGCCGTGGGGATCAGCCCATCAGGCTGATGGTGGGTTGGGGGAACACCCCCCACGTGGGGGCAACGAACAATCTATATTGATCGGTTTAAAGGGACTGGCAAGGCAAGAGATAAGCAAATTTTTCAGGAAGCTACAAATAGGACTCCTCCTGAAATCCTGCTCACCTTAAAGGAAATTTTTTATTATACATTTTTTACATTTTTTGGTTACGATTCAGTTTTCGCGCGGCTCTATTTTGTGCAGAATTTTGCGCTGAATCCAAATCTGCTTTCAAGACCTTCCAAACGACTAGCTTCAAAAAGTTATGGAGGTTTTAAGTGCGAAAAAGGCCCAGAATGGCCCAATTTCGGCAATTTTTGCCTGTTCCGGGTTAAAACGGGTTATAACTTTTGAATCTGGCCGTTTCGTCCATTTTGCAAAACAGATCTGCGATTAGCGCGAAATTCTGCACAAAATAGGCCCGTGCGGAAACTCGTTTGTCCCTAAAAAACTCGCCTTCAACACGAAGCTTCCTCAAGACACCTAAATTCCCCTTAAAAAACCCCTGAACCCCCAGAAAATTTTGGAACCTTCCCGATGGCCGTCATGGCAGTTACCTTTTAATCGTCTACTCCACCCGAAGTACATTTCCATCCCATCAACAGTCTTATCAACCAACCAGTCTAGGGATCGCCGGTGGGCGCGCGTCAACAACTTGATGCCTGTTTTCTTCTCTCGTGCCCCCCCCTCCCGAATTTGCAACTGCGATTACGGGCTGTAAATAGGTGTTCACCGGGGATAGAGAGAGTGAGAGAGAGAGAGAGAGAGAGAGAGAGGTGGGCTATAGCCAGAACAATCTCTACTACCACCTTACAGTAGCTCACAGCATGCCATAAACATTTTCTGCGGTAGTTACTTTACACACTAAAACTATACCTACCACAGGCCACATTTTGCACTGAAGCCGGGACAATTAGGTTTACCGACAACAGCACAACAACCCAGCGGCAGGACACCAATCTGTGATCGGGAGTCGACACCGGCCAAAGTCGTAAACACCCGCTAGCCCTTCGAGCCACCAACAGATCGTCTGTGCGGCGGAAAGGGGCAGACAAAACCAGACACCTCACATTGTTTGCTGGCGGGCTGGGTAGTGGCGCTGGCAGTCCGCAGCTCTTGTTGGTGCTGCTGCAGAAGAGACCGTCGAGATTGATTGTTTTTGCGGGAAAGTAGAATTTGTGTTTTGCTTGGTTTTGGATGTTGCGCGAGTTGTGTCATTAATGCGCCTTATTGTGCTCTCGCTCTCTCTCTCTCTCTCTCTCTCTCTCTCTCTCTCCGATTTTGTTACTTTTTTGTCATTCTAAGCAACGGAAAATGACCCCAACGTCATTCCACGTCAATTCCCAACCTCCGCTTTCCAGCTGTTCATTTGTGTATATTTCCGTGTCTGTGTCTCTGTCCGTCTCAGCCCATTGCGACGAGATGAAGCAGCCAGCCGGCCTAGCCATCCCCCGCTCTAGCCTCCCCCCACAGGGGAAAAGCGGCGTACTCCGCAAATCGATCTGATCGCACCCAGCACACCTTGCGAGAACCTATTCGTTTTTGCCCGTTATGCTTCCGGAAAAACGACGTCGCTTAGCGATGAAACATTATCTTCTGGCGCTCTCATTTCTTTGCCACCTTGCCACCTGTTGAATGACATTAAGTTTCTTTAAGTTTTACACCTGCAATTAAATTTTTTTCGACGGTCCACTGTCCGTCCCTAGCCCACTGTAACTTCCGCTATGTCTTAAGGCCCAAAATTCCGTTTATTTCTTCTTTACACCCGATCATCGTCGCCAAAACTTGATCGGCCACATCAACATCGGAGAGCACATCCTGTTGACGTCAGCCACCGGTCATTTTGTGTGGCCTATCCCCGAAGATGCTGGGAGGTTGGATATGTTTTTCTCTGCAGTCCCGCTTTCACTCTCTCTCTCTCTATCTATCTCGCTCTCTCTCTCTTCGGCCATACACCCGAACACGCCCATTCCACCCCACGTGGGGGTCTGAACCCCCTCATATCTTTTCGCTTCAACCCCAAAAAGTGTTCGGTGCTCTTTCTCTCTCACTCGCTCTCTCACAATCTTACTCCCTCCCTCTCTCCTCAAGCTCCGCCCCATTGGGGACAACCCTCTTCTTCTCCTTCTGGGCCGGCTTCGCATTGCCACTCGGGACATCATCACCCTCTCTGAAAGGTGTCAGCTGATCCCATCCGTCGTTCCGTCCACCCCACCCCACGTGGGGGCATACCCTGGGTGCGGGAACTTTTTGGAACTTGCGCGAAGATTTTGAGCCTGATATTTGGGATTTTAGTTCAGTCGGAAAGTTGAGAACTTTCTGCTGTGGCTACGGCACCTTCTGGGCGACGGTAGCTGTTGCTTCAGCTTTTTATTGCCGTAAGCCTGCGCGCAAGCCTAAGCCTAATGCTAGGCCTAAGCCGAAGCCTAATCCTAAGCCTAAGCCTCGACGTAACCTTCTTGAAGGCAGTGCCCACTTCCACTCCCGTAATCAGGAGACCGTAGCCTAAACTCCGACCCCACCTTCCTTCCATGATGATTTCCCTGAAAGAGGTTACTGTAGATGGCGTAGTTCAATATGCAAGAAATGTAGGCTGCTGACTACGGTATCCTACGATAAAATACAGTACCCATTCCACCTCAATCCTATTTACAACCCTCCCAAACAAACAGAAAACCTTCTCGGCAATGCAATATTCACATCAGAGGACCTGAGTACGTGCATCTATTTTCACTTTTTTTCGGCTTTTTCTATGTGGGTGTAGTGTGTATACTGTACTGGTGTACTGTAGCCTACCGTAGTTTTGTATGACCTACCGTATCGTACTGTAGTTTACAGCATAGATCCTGTCTTATCAACATTGTACGATCATCCGTGGCGGGGGATTCCCCGCACTTTAGAAAAAAGGAAAAGGGCAGTTTTTAAGGCGTATCCCATCATGCCATAGTGCAGATTGGAAAGTAACGGAATCCGGCGAGTTCAGGGTCAAAATTTTCTGTGAATTTTTGTGGCTGCTTGCTTTCTCATTAAAGTGGAAGTCAAAGTTGAAGTGTAAGCCTAAACCTAAGTCTAGGACGAAGCCGAAGCCTAGCTTAAGCCTAGGCCTAAGCCTAAGCCGGAGCTACCGAAGCCTAAACTACTAATATTTGCCGGTCCGCTATATTTCCTTTCCCAAATGATCACTGCTCGCCCGCTTCATACAGATCTTCGTTTCTTTGGTGCTTCCTTTTTGGGGCTCAATTTGAGCTCAACCCTCCCCACTCAGCGTGATCTTCTGACGTCACAAGAGCGCTGTCCGACCACCCTCATACCCCGGGGGCTACGCACTTTGCCCCCCAGCACCAATTGTTGTGCCCTTTAAAGATCGCCAATCTCGTCTGTCTCTCTCTCTCTCTCTCTCTCTCTCTCTCTTTCTAGCTTGATATTCTCTATTTGTCCCCCCAGACCCCCTGGATTGATTCTCAAAGATCGCTCGGATCTGCGAGGCCGGTGGGAGGGTCCGACTAGACTGTCTGTCGCCTATATAAGGGTAGTCTAGGGTCATTTTTCGTACCGTAATCGGGGTAGTGTCTCGTAGTCTTGTATCAGGAGTCCTAGGCAAGACAACGATGGAGTTAATTTCCCGGCATAACCGATTCCGTTTGATATTTTTTGGAAAATTCCGTGCTGGCACCTTTTTCATTGCGTAATTGGTTTGGTAAAATTATAAATACCATTTAATTGCGTAATCGATTGCATCGAGCTTGTGTAAATTTTCAGTCAGAATTTTTTTTGTAACGTTTTCTAATCATATTAAAGGTATCCGAAAGCGTAAAATCTCGTCTTTTGATTTTTATTTACAGTTTTACTTCATTATATCATCTATTTGTTCCTATTTTTTGCGTTCTTTGGCTATATGGTACCTTCGAAATCACAGTAAATAATAACTTTACGCGCCCACGATCATAGCCTTCGTGCGAACACCCGCATCTCTCCCCTTTCACTCGCCCAATCATCCGGTCCCCTTGGCTCCAATTGTCGGAACAAAAGTGTTTTTCCTGTTTCTTCCCATCCACCAATTTCCACCGTATCATCCGTTTCCCCGCGTCCAATCACTCCGACAATTTTCCTGGTCACAACCCCGCCGTTCAAATTGTCGGGTCTAAATTGTTTGTTTTTTTTCAAAACCTACACGTACATTACATGAGACCTTTAATACCTTCATTTCCAGCGGAAAGCTGTGCCTCCACCACCCCTCCACTTCCAAGATGATGTTCGACCTTGATGAGGAGATTGACCCGTTGGAAACGCCGGTCAAGGCGCCGAACCCCTTCAGGTAGTGTTGATTTTTAAGCCGACTTACGCGGAGGCTTAGGCTTAGGCTTATGCTTAGGCTTAGGCTTGGCTTTGGCTTTGGCTTTGGCTTAGGCTTCGGCTACGGCTTCTGAACCTTTCATCCGAATTTTCCAGGTTCTCCCCCGACCTGATCGAGCGCCACGAGCGGTACCTGGCCTCGACCGACAACTTTGAGCACAACGAGTCGCCGACCACGTTTCAGGTTTGTATTTTATAGTTTAGAAGTTGGCAACTGTTTATGGGTTCCATTTTCGGATCGCAAAACAAATAAACCTCGATAGAACGAGCTCTAATTCTAGTTTTGAACATTTTGCGTTTCTTTCTCTCTCTCTCCCTTTTCTCGAGGTGATCTCATCAATTTCCGATCAATTTTTGCGTCCACCGAACCCTGGGGTTTCCCCGGCGCCTCGTTTCGAAACGGGGCCAACTGGTCAGGCCACCCCGGCTCGCTCTCTCTCTCTCTCTCTCTCTCTCTCTCTCTCTCTCTCTCCCGGAATCTATCGGTCGAAAAGTCACCCCAGCGGTGGAAAGGGGGGGGGGGTTTCCCCGAACTTTTGATCTCAACCCCTGTTATCTCAGAAAATTGCGGAGGGCTCAAAAAATTCTGTGAAAGTTTTCATCGATCCAGAAAATTGCAAACAACAGAATTTATGACTTGCAGAAATCCCTGGTCCTGAGCGCCACCTCAACGCTCGAGGTGCAGATCACCGACTCCGATGAGGACGAGTCGGCGAATGCTGAGGCTCAACGAAAGCTGTGCCTGTGCGCCTCCCTCAACCCAGAATTCGTAAGCGAGTGTGGCCCACGGGGCTCACAGCCGGTCTCTGCCTTCAGAGCCAAGAGGCCGGACAACGACAGCGGAAGGGGTCGTACATCTCGTTCCCCTACCACACACATCAGATCACCGACGACTACAAGGTCTCCGCTGAGGTATGCAGATTTTAATGTTTATGGGGGGAGATAAAGAAAAAGAGAGAGAGAGAATGAGAGAGAAGAGGAAGAGAGAGAGAGAGAGAGAGAGAGAGAGAGAGAGAGAGAGAGAAAGCCAGAGAAGTCGGAAAAGTCGGAAAAGAGAAGATTGCTTTAGATCGGACATTTTTCAGTCTTAACTATTTTACTGTAGAGTTTTTGATTGTTGTTAGCCTCCATTATTTTGTGGAACAATCTTTTCAGATCATCGGCATCGGCGAGTCGGGCAAAGTGATGGCCTGCTACAACCTCGTCGACGGCACTAAGTACGCCCTGAAGGTCCTTCGCGACTCCCCGAAGGCGAGGCGCGAGGTGGAGCTACACTATTTGACGTCGTAAGTTTGCGCTTGTAGATATATCCTGTAAATTTGCGCATTTCGTAAGTTTTGATTTTCAGGAGCCACGAGAACGTCGTGACGATCCATGACATCTACGAGAACACGTTCGACGGGTTGAAATGTTTGCTGATCGTCATCGAGTTCTTGGAAGGAGGAGATTTGCTGTCACAATTCGAAGGCCAGGGGAGCAAGCCGTATTCGGAGAAGAGTGAGTTTTAGATACGCTGTTTTTTCTACGCATCGCTCTCTCTCTCTCTCTCTTCTCTCTCTCTCTCTCTCTCTCTCTCTCTTGCTCCCAAAACATGTCCGCATTATCAAATTATTTACCGTTTTCCGCTCTTGTTTACCGAGTCCCTCAGCCTTCAGGCCAAATTTCCGGACTTTGCCCCCTAACGGTTATTAGGGACGCCACGGAGTTGCCAAGTCCCAGCCAGAAAAATAGAACGTCTGGGGGAACCACGAAGATAAGCCCATTGTTACAAGCCTTTAGAGCCGGTGGCTGAACTCCTACGCTTGATAAAGAGAACGGAAAGAAGAATCTGAACGCTAAAAATAGCTTGAAAAATCCGAGAGAGATAGAGAGGGAGAGCGAGAGAATGAGAGAGCGAGAGAGCGAGAGAAAAGAGAGAGAGACACCCGGAAACTTTGAACTCCGGTGTTGATGTTGTTGGGGACAAAGTCGAAAATCTCGGGACTAGCAATAAGAGTCAGAGGGGGAAAGCCTGATAAATATGAGACACCTGTCCCCGTGGCTGGAGCCGCGTAAATAATATTACGAGACACGGCAACTTTGACCGCTCAAACTCAGAAAAAATGGTTTGTTGAGCTCAAGCTTAGACTTGGATTTGAAGCCGTAAAGCTTGGGCTTTGGGGTAGGGGAAATTGAAGGAGAACGAGAGAAGGAGAAAAAGAAGGAGAAACAGGAACAGAAATAATTCTAAAAATTGTTCCAGAAATCGCCGAAATCCTCCGTCAAATCGGCAGCGCCGTCCAGTTCCTCCACGACATGAACATTGCGCATCGGGACATTAAGCTTGAGAACATTTTGTGCAGGTTGGTCAGCATTTTTTATAGACTAACAAGAGATTGTAAACTAATTTCTTTTAAAAGTTAAGGCAAGCTAAATTTCCGTATAACTGCGCCACTTAATTCCGTTTTTTTTCAGCTCAACCGGCCCGGATTGCGTCTACAAACTCGGTGACTACGGGTTCGCCAAGCGGCCTGAACGTAATGTGCTGATGGAGTCGCCGTGCTGTACGCCGTATTATGCGTAGGTTACTTTTCGTTATTAAAGGTATACCTTAAAGAAGTCTTGTAGAAGTTGGTAGCCATTATAATCCTCTAAGAAAGTTTAAAAAGCCGTTGAACAACGTTTTTTTTCAGTCCTCCCGAAGTGCTCGGACGGGAGCGGTACGACAAGTCGTGCGACATGTGGTCTCTTGGTGTTGCTATGTACATATTGTAGGTTAATTCAAACCTTAAATTTGGTATTAGGTATTAGGTATTGAAGTTCATTATTGACACATTTAAGTAATAGATAAATTAAATTAAAATAATAGATTTAAATGCCCGCTTCCAGGCTCTGCGGGTACCCTCCATTCTACTCCATGGCCGGACTGGCGTTGTCGCCCGGAATGAGGTCCCGAATTGCCAAGGGCTACTACGCATTCCCGCATGAAGAATGGGACCCGGTTTCGGAATCGAGTAAGCTAGAGAAAGAGAGAGAGAGAGAGAGAGCGAGAAGGAGAGAAAGAGCACAAGCTTGCGAAAGAAAGAGATCTATTAAAAAGTATGCCATTCTTTTCCAGCCAAATCCATCATCCGAACGCTCCTCAAGACGAATCCCGCCGAGCGTCTCACCATCCACCAGTTGATGAGGAGCACGCTGGTGAGCGGCGACACCGAGCGGGCCACCCCGATACCGATTCGAGGCTCTGAGGTTTGTAGATCTCTACCGCTCACTCTCTCTCTCTCTCTCTCTCTCTCTCTCGCTCTCTCTTTTCATTAATCCAACCTCCTTCAGGACGAGGGCTCCTCCAGCGACTCGTACCATGAAGAGGAAGATTTTGACGTCACCTCAAACATCCCCGACATGCCGCGCTCGGTCCGATTCCTGCGCGACGGCGTCAAGGCGCCGCGACTTCACAGCATCCAGGTAAGAAGGCTAGCTAGGGAAGTATCTGAACTTGCCATCGAACTTTGAGAAGTCAGATACACCATTCGACGCGCCGTGACAAGAGGATTCCAAATATGTAATAAAATCAACGGGAGCGCATAACGGTAAAAAGTTATGAGCATTTTAAGTTTTACATTGAAAGCCGCCTCCGCGAGAAGAGCCCCTCCCAGCTCACCCTGTCCATCGGTCTCGTGGCCTAGTGGTTTGCGCATGGGTCTCTGGGCTGTATGACCAGGGTTCGGATCCCCTCACGATTTTTATTTTTTGCTTTTTGACCGGTTCCTACTTTTGCATGTCCAAACTCGGGAATAAGTTTTTCTTTACTGTGTGACCCCTAAAAAGCACCAGCGATGATAAAATAACCTCCCCCAACAAAACTAGGATTGGACGCTCTCTATATCAAAGTTGGCAAAATCGTCGGAAACCGCCCTTTTAAAGCTCTTGCGAATTCGAAGAATTTAATTTGTCAAAAATGGAACAGTACCTCTTGATCAGCTGAAAATTCCCTTTCGAATGAGCTATCTTACCTGCGCTTTACGCCAAATTCTCGAAAAGTCTTTGGCTAGCTGGCCATACCCTACCCTTACACTGCATTCCAAAAATATTTTTTGCGGAAATTTTTGGCAGCCGTATGTAATATAGCTCATTTGAAAGGGCTTTCTTTGTTGAACAAGGAGCACGAATTAGTTTGGACTAAATTCCATTCCGCGGGATGATACAGGGCCTCAAAGATGCTGTTTTTCGTCATTTTGCCGACTTTGAAGCCTCATAACTTTTTACCGTTATGCGCTCCCGTTGATTTTATTACATATTTGGAATCCTCTTGTCACTGCGCGTCGAATGGTGTATCTGACTTCTCAAAGTTCGATGGCAAGTTCAGATACTTCCCTAGCTTAAGCCCATCTAGGCTTTCTGACCTCTAAACACCGATCTTTCCAGGAAGAAGTCGGGCGAGCCCTGGATGCGATGCGCCTCGGTGGCGACCTCGTCTACGTGAAGCCCCCAAAGCTCCAGTGCACCTCCCTGCTGGCCAGGAGGCGCAGTAACCAATCCATTCCACAAGTCAGTTTTGGCTTAGGGGACTTTTAAACTTGGGATTTAAGCCGGAATTCATGTCTAAGTCGAGTTAGCTCAAAGAAAACTCTGTACGCGTAGACGTAGCCTACGACAACTATTATGACTTTATTTTTGGGCTGGCTAAATACTTTAAAAGCTAATTATCGGCTAAAATTCGTTAAATCAAAAACAAAAATAAAAACACCCAATTTACATCCGTCACTTTTCAGGTGCAACTCAACTACTAAAGCATACAACTCTACGGTTCATCCCCCCCAACTCAGCGATTACGAGGAGACATTTATGCCCCTTTTTCGAGTGCCAAGGTTCTAGTTCATTGATTGTCATAGTCAAATTACCGTCCGATACTGTAATGTGATTTTTGCAGTTTCTGATATCCCTGCCCTTCTGGTGTCCATACCGGTTTTTTCAGCCGATTTTTTGTAAAGCATCCGCATGCGCTTTAGTCGACATTCCCCCAGGCTTTGGGTGTATTTCTTTTCAGTTTTTGGAGAAAAATATTACGATTAGTGAATGGCATGAAATTTAAATTAACAGACGATATTACAGCACCCAGGAAAACGATATTTGCATCCTTACACATAAAACCCGCTTGTAATGGGAAATCTACAGCCATCTTTGCCTCAAACGCAACTTTAAAAATGAGCAAGACGTGTTTATTTGAGCGTCCTAATTTTTTATTTAACTGAAATTGCTCTCTCTCGCTCTCTCTTTCTCTCTCTCGCTCTATCTCGCTAGCTCTTACTGTCACTTGCTATCGCGCGCTCCTCATTCTCTTCTTCCTAGTTCTCTATCTTCCTCGTTCTCTATCTCACTCTCTTCCTCGTTCTCTTTCTCTTTCTCTCTCTCACTCCCTTTCTCTCTCTATATCCTCCTATTTCACTCACCAAACCCTTTCGAGGCTTGACCACCAAAGCAAAACATCAAAACCCTAGAAAGAATCAAAAACTCACAAGAATTGTACGCAAAACTCCAAAGATCACAACCACTGCACTGTATCACCACGTAATTACACAGTTTTTGATATATTTCCTGCCTGTTTTTGTAGTTGCCATTCCCGTCCACCACTAATCGAATCAAGCCGCTTTATCCCAATTGCCTCGCCCGGCGCCTCGAGCAGGCAGCTGAGAAAAAACCGCGAATTTTAGGTCCGGGACGAAGATTGGGGCAAGCGATAGGGGGCAGATCATGTAGCGAACTGAAATCAAGGACTTGCACACGTAGGGAAGAGGGTGACCGGATCCCGGGCTCGATATGGCAAACCACTGGCACGAGCCGGGTTAGAAGAGAGTTTGAAGATCATTAAGTTGATTTGGTTATGCTTTGCTCTAGCTAGCTAAGCTTAGGTTTAGACTTAGGCTTAGTTTTAGGATTAAGCTTAGGCGTAGGCTTAGGCTCAGGTTTAGGCTTAGCTTAGTTTCCGTCGATGCCCGCTGGTAAATTTGGATTAGCTTTTTTTTCACTAAAACGATTAACCCAGGTCCAAACCAGGAAGCCTAGTGGCCTTACTCGGTCTTGGCAAAAAAAATCATCCGGGATCTTGTCAGGTTGCTCGGCCTGCAACACAAATTTGCAACCTTTGAAAGCCAGGCGACGATGCTAATTACTAATTTCTACAATACCAAAAAGTCCGCGATACTACTATCTGTCGTCTTTCTCCGACTCTCTCTTTATCAATCTCTCTCTGTCTCTCTCTCCCTCTATATCTCTCCCTCCCTCACTTCCTCTCTCTCTCTCTCTCACTCTCTCTCTCTGTCTCGTTTCGCCTCCGATTTTCAACATGCTACGCTTTTTTCCTAATCGAGATCATAGCAGCCCCCCCCCAAGGCAACCCTAACCGGCGATGAAGATCCGGTGTACTGAAATTGGCAGTGACGCCTAGTCGGGCGGACCTTAGCAGCTCTCGAACGGCAGAAAACATTCAGCCACCGTGCTGCCATTCCTGGAAATGGCCTGCCCGATTGAGCACCACTCTTTTTCGGCATAGCTTTTGATTTTCCATCCCAACCTACTGTTTATCCCTGATTTTTGTAAAGATTATTCCTAACTATCGTTTTTAGATGCTACCCCTACTCCTCCTACCGTTGCTCGACTTTTGTGCGGCCAGCTCGAAAATGTATTTTTTTTGCGTCCTTTGCAGTAGGGAAATTTTTATTTAAATGCAACAGGATGTCAAGAAAACGCGATGTTAACGATTTTTAGAGTGACACCTGATCTCAGCCACTTTTCGTACTACACGCCCGTTAACCGAAATCTAATGGCACACCTGGTAAATTTAAAAATCAATAGCTTTACAGCCTCGTTTTCTAGGAAGATCCAGCCTTCTCCAGCCAGTTCGATCAGGTGAAGGCGTTCAGGGATTTTGACCCAGTGGTAGGTTGGATTCTTTAATTGCTAAAGGTGGCAAGAGAGCGAGAGCGAGAGAGAGAGAGAGAGAGAGCGAGAGAGTTAGGCAGAGAGCGCGCGAGGGAGTGAGAGTGCGGGATATTCTGACTTTCTAGACCCAGTACGACAATCCCTTACTTTAGGCTATCCACAAGATCTCACCTCTACGCAAGAAGCGCGATGTCAGCTTGGATGAGATTGAGAAGATGTAAGACTAAAGCTCATGGTTCCGGAAAGACAAGTTTTTGAAGCTCGTCGTAGTTCCTTTTCAAGCGCAAATCGAATTTCTAGGCTACACGATCAAAAAATTTCGCCCGATTCCGCAAAGCACCTGGCTGCGATGATGCGCCGAGATGAGCCGCTACCTAGCAGTGAGGGAGAGTGAGTTATCTTGAGAGCGCGCGAGGAGAGAGAGATAACGAATGGTTCTCTAGTGACTCCAGCGACGATGAACTGCTCCGCCTCCTTGCCGAGTATTCCGAAATGCGGAAACGCCTGCAGGACATTGAGAGGAATATTGACTTGACGCAAAAGTTGGCCGAGGCAAGTAAAATTATACGGTAGTTAGTCAAGTTCTAGGCGGCCAAGGACCGTCTACCGGAATCGCACACGGCCAGCACGCCAAGCTGGGGAAGCAAGACCACCGCCCAGCCCGAGGAAGAGCTGGCGCTGCTTTTGGAGGGAAAGGTGGGCTACGAAATGCCAAAAATTGAGTGACGACCCAAAAATCGAAGCCCTGTACGTCGGAGGCCTCTGTATACCTAGGGGCGCGGGAAGCTCGCAAATTTGAAATTGCCTGTTGTCACCTCGAAATCACGTTCTCGGCTGTTTCTGGGCCAAATTTGATGATTAAAACACCAAAACTATTTAAAATTTAGTGAGGATTTCAAAAATAGGCGCAGAATGCGCGAAATACAGTGTTTTCACAAAGAAACCGGGCGAAAACAACTTCGCGCAAAAATCGAAAGAGTGAGGGCTCTCGTTCCGCAGCGCCCGCTGGCAATTTGCCAGAAATCACAGAGGCCTCCCAAAAGGGCTTTTATTTGGCAGTTCGGAGCCCCTTTACGAAGAACTTAGGCTTAGGCTGGCTATCTCGTAATTTTAGCTCTCGATATTTTGGTACGATAAAGTGGGAAATATTCCTAATTCCAGTCAATCCCAACCCCACCCACCGACAGCCAGCTAATCGACGAGATGAGCCCGGAATCGAGCTCAGATGTTGGCGATCTGGTGCCGATGAGCTCACCCAGCACTGACGTGAGTTTTCGCTGCCCCTGAAGTCCTTTGTCCATTCATTTTAACCGGATTTTTCGCAGCATTCGGCGTAATTTTTGATTACTAATCCAGAAAATTTGCCTGGCAAGGCAATTGCAATTCTTTAAGTGTTTTTTTGTAAAATTAAATTTTTTGTCAAGTTGAAGACTATCTAAAAATGTTACAAAGTTAAAAATTTTCGACATCGGTGAAAAATCGGCAGTATTTCGTCGGAAATCGAAATTATTTTATGCTTGTTAACAAAAATTGCGTGTTGATTATGTTCATTTTTAAATTTATGCGTTTAAGAAGCGCCAAAAACCGAGCAGAAACTCTTAGCTTTTTTTCACTTAAATACATATATTCAAAAAAATCGGGCATTAAAGAAAAAATTGGCATCGCTCCTGATACCCCCCATAATGCAAAAGCACCATCTTAATCTTGCATTTTTGCTTTTTTAAGGCGACCGCGGATCAGCCTGTCGAAGCGACAACGCCCCTTCTGGAGACGGTAACATTTGAGCCAGCCAAAAAGGCCCCCGAGGTCGTCTGGACCTTTAACCCGGATGGCAAACCGATTGTGGGTTTCGTGGCGTGGATTTTTCCTTATTTTCTTCTTTTGATATTTTCTATTAACAGCAAAACAATTCAAGGGGTTGGGAAGTCAAGACTGGCCGTCGACTAACCTTTCTGAGTTTCCAACCCATTTAAAACCAGTTTAAACTTCGGGAATTTAATTAAACGTGCTAAAATCTTGAAAAAGTTTCCTTGGTGCAATTTTTATTGGCTTCCCTTTTCCCTTTAAAAGCGAAAAGGGAAAGATATGCTGTCGTAAAGGTACTGGAAGGTGAAACTTGGTCATTATTGCGTGAAGTATAAGGCAAGCTAGCAGAAAACCTTTGGGATTCCGTAACTTCCCTGAATCATTAAACTCAAAAATAACGTTTCCACGGTTTGACAGTGCTAACCCGGTTGTTTGGTAGATGGTTGGGTTCCATGGAGGGGATGCTGTGACTACTACGACTACCACCACCCAACGCCCGACTACGCGACGCACCCGCGGACACCGCAATCGCCCGGAGCCGGTGCCGACCATCCAAGACTACATCCCGATCGTGATGGGACCCAAGGGACCTATCGTGCTACCGCATTATAATGTCGAGACCTCGACGAACGGCCTGGTCAACACCGAGCCCATCGATTTTGAGAGCGAGGCTTGGAAGAAGGAGCTGGATGAGCGAGTGAGGAGGAGGATGAAGTGGGTTTTTAAAGGGAGAGTGTCAGGAAAGATCATTTCGATCGATTCATCTGACGAGTTGCTTGAATTTTAGCGAAATCTACGGCTCCAAGAGCACCACCGAGAAACCAGCCCAGAAGAAGGAGGACGAGCTCGAATATTATGAGGAGGAAGAGGAAGCGACGACAACTGAGGCTCCAAAGAAGAAGAATACGGTGAGAGAGAACGAGAAGGCTAAACTCCAGATAACCCCCCAGCCAACCCCCACCTACCGTATCTCGGCTCCCTGTTTATCTACAGGTGTGTAAAGTATACCAAAATACTCGCCACAGCAAGACGAACATTTTGGTATACTTTACACACCTGTAGATGAACAGGGAGCCGAGATACAAAAGTTGGGTGCCGGCTGGGGATATCTGGAGTCTTACCACCGAGAGCGAGAGAGAGAGAGAGAGAGAGAGAGAGAGAGAGAGAGAGAGCAAGATCGAGAGAGTGAGAGGGATACAGATAGAAGGTAGTGAGCAACAGCTGCTAGAACGCCAGACGGACGTAGAAACGGAATTTTCAGAAACATCACAAGCCGGCTGAGATCTCGAGCCCAAAGAAAGTGTACGAATATGTCAGTGTCAATGGAGGTAGAATAACTTTTCAAAAGCCCCGCAAAATATTAGTCATAATAATTAATATTAATTAAATAGGAATATTGAAAAAAACAACTCTATTTTAGCCCCTCCCGTCCTCCGATCCATCCATTCGCCCGGATTCCAGACGCCGCAATACAGCCCCCTTGTCTTCTCTGGGCCTCAAACGTGGGTTTAAACAATGATTTAACCATCATAAATCTTTCCATTATATTTTCCACTATTTTTAGACGCTACCCAATGCTGTCCCAGCTACCGTACGACCGCTACGCCGCCCCGATCCGACCCCAAGGGATCCCGGCATTCTACTACCCCATGAAGAAGAAGGCCTAAATATCATTTTCTTGGGTTTCGAAACACTAATAATTTGAGCTACCTGCAATTTCTGTCACGGGTGATAAATGCATTAATTTACGAAAGTTTACGAAATTACGAAAAATAGAGAGTCCTTCACAAAGTTTCGTAAGACTGCGCGAGAGAGCGAGAGAGCGATAAAGAAAGAGAGAAAGTGAGAGAGAGAGAGAGAGAGAGAGAACAAAAGAGAGTGCGAAAGAGAGTGAGCGGGAGAGAGAGAGAGAGCGAGAGAGATACAGACGGAGTGTCATTCGAATCCTAAATAAATTTGCATAAAATTTGCCCCGGAACCGCTTGAAATCCTGCCTATCAACTTGCAATCCTCATTTTTTTACTCGTTCACCCTCCACCCAGTCGCCGCGAGGTGAGTCGACACGTCAAGTTCAAGCCGTCCGCTCCCTTCCAGATGGGCGCCGATGATCTGGACGTGAAGGGCATCGTGACGCGCATGCTGCAGGTCGGCACGCCCGACAAGGGGATGACGAAGACGATCAAGGAGGAGGAGCTCATCAATTTGTGCAGTGCGTGAGAAGCAGCTAGGCCCTTTGGCGTATTTTGTCGCCTTGGTTCGGACGTCGAGACCTAGTTAGCGTAAGGGGTTGATGCTCGGGGCTTCACTGACCCTTTAAAACTGTGATTTCAGCGCACACGAAAGATCTGTTCATGTCCCAATCCCCGTTCGTCGAGATCGACCCTCCGGTCCGGATTTGCGGCGATACCCACGGGCAGTACGGCGATTTGCTCAGAATTTTTAACAAGGTGGGACAGGGTAAGATAGAGAGAGAGAGAGAGAGAGAGAGAGAGATGGCCAACATCTTCAGGGCGGCTTCCCGCCGACGTCGAATTACTTGTTCCTGGGTGACTACGTCGATCGGGGCAAGCAGAACCTGGAGGTGATCACGCTGCTGTTCTCCTACAAGGTATAATTGATTACGATACGATGACGTGGAGGACGACATTAGGCATCTAAAAAGATAGCTCAGAACAACAGTTTCGATTACTCCAGAAAAGCAGAAATGAACATCATCTAATTTTTAGATCCTCTACCCAAAAAACTTCTTCCTGCTGCGCGGCAACCACGAGACGGCCACCGTCAACCGGGTCTACGGCTTCTTCGAGGAGTGCCAACGGCGCTACAACTCCACCAAGCTCTGGCAGGCCTACCAGGTACACAAAATGACGATCCGGCAACTAACTACAAACGACATCTTAGGATGCGTTCGACTGCATGCCCCTCTCTGGACTTGTCGGTGACGCCATCCTATGCATGCATGGCGGCCTGTCGCCGATGCTCACCAACCTCGACCAGTTGCGCAAGATCAAGCGGTACAGGAAAAGTTAAGCTCTAGATGCCGATTTTTTAGACCCACCAACGCCGGCCAACCCTCAATCGAGCTCGACCTCCTCTGGGCCGACCCGGCGCTCGGGCTCTCCGGTTTCCAGCCGAACATGCGCGGCACGTCCGTCTGGTTCGGCGCCGACGTCGTCAAGGAGAAGTGCAAGGAGCTGGGCGTGGATTTGGTAGGAGTAGGAGGAAATTTGGTGACATGAGCATCTCCAGATCGCACGTGCCCACCAAGTCGTGCAGGATGGGTACGAGTTTTTCGCCGACCGAAAGCTGGTGACCGTCTTCTCGGCACCGCACTATTGTGGACAGTTCGACAACGCGGCCGCTGTGATGATGGTCAAGGAGGGATTGGAGGTGAGAGAGAGAGAGAGAGAGAGAGAGAGAGCGAGCGATAGATATACGATTTCTTTCCAGTGCTCTTTCGAAGTGTTCCGCCCGACAATCGGCAAAGCAGCCCCCAAGATCATCCCGACGACAATCCCGGAAGAGCACTAATAGACGCACCCCCTCATCGCTTGCATTTTATATCTTCTCCCGCTTATAGCCCCTCGAAAGACTCGCCATTGTGATACTGTTGAAAAATAAATCCAAAACACTCTTTCGTTGCCCTACACGCCGTTTCGTGTTGAATAAAGATGATGTTAATCTTGGCTTGAAGCAGAAAAACAGTCCAGAAAACTGGAAATTTCTCTCCCTCCTCTCTCTATCTCTCTCCCACAAATCCCCTTGTCCCAGCCCCTTTAAAGAATACTTTGAAAATGCCACCAAAATATGCCCAATTCTTTATACAATGACACGCACGTACGGCGTATAGTAACGTACAAAAACACAACAACGCAGCAAAGCCGAAAATCACAGGCGCGTAACCGATAAAAATCCCCAAGTATGGTTCGGATGATAAAGCTACGATATACAACAAAAGACGCAGTAAGGCGGACTACCGAGTACAAAAAGCCCCGAAAACAAAAACAAAAAATACGCATATTTGTAGGGTGGGAAGACTTTGGCTAGGTATCAAATGAAGATGTGTGATAGAAATGTTTTTAAAGGGACAATGACAGCTGGGGAATCCTCAAAAAACCGGAGCGTCGATACGAGGGGTAGCCGACTGTATTTTCCGCGTGTCATTGTCCCTTTAAATTAACAACCCGCGATATTCTGGAATATATAAAGAGCAATTAAAGAAAGAAAAGGAGGAGCTTATTAAACGATACCGATTATGATTATTATAATGGAAATTACACGTATATAACCAAAAAAAAAGACAAGTAGAGAAAATCACAATACTTTCTCATCGGAGGAAAGGCGATGGCGTAGTTTAATGAAATGCGTGGGCTACGATAGAAAATTAAATAAAGCCTCATTTTCGATTCTTCTTTTTCTTCTTTGGCTTCTGAATTACACCTTTTTGTGGGCTCGAATAATGAACAAACCTCAAAACCATCTTCGGTGAGGAACCAGTTCGGCTTGGCGGCCGGGTCGGTGGGGGCGGTGGCCTGAATATGCAAATTTTGCAACACCAGTAAAACCCCCAATTTCGGTTTTCAAAGATTCCCCCAATGAACCTCCGCAAGCCCGCCCGATGTTTAAGCAATTGAGCCGCCAACCCCTCCAGACCTCACCTCAACTCCTTGAACTTCCGGTTCATCTTCAGGCCGATTTGGGACGCGATCTTCAAAGCCGGGAGGTGGGAGCAGAGCAGAAACCTCGACGGCGGCCACAGTAGACACTTTCACCAGCTGTTCCGGAGGACTGCTATCGACGGAAGTTGGGGCCTCGGTGACCGTCTCCACCTTCTTGCTCACCACCACTTGGCCGCGTTGCCATACCTAAAAATTGCGGAATAGTTACATGGACACCAAATTACACTGGCGTTCCACATCCGACACCATTAATTTTAGCTATACTTTAAACGTTAAGTTCCATGCCAGAAACAACTCAGTTAATCGATACAACCACAACCAGTAGTACAACAAGTAGAAACCCCAAAAAACCGAACAACACTGATCCAAACCCAAATGCATCGAAAAATGTCACTACCTGGCCGGGGTCGGACTAAAAACGAGTATTAACGGTAAAATTAAAATATGGTAAACAGTAGAAATGTGGACAGCCAAAAAATGCCGACAAGCGCCGACATTCTGTTTATCGCTGTCGGTATTTTCGCCTATCGACATTTTTGAATTGTCGTGATTTTGAAGGTCTCGTTAATTAAGAAGTAGGAGAGCCCTTTAGTTAATTGCTAAAAACGTTCTAACGGCAAGATGACCGATTTAACAAAGCTACCTCAGCCGTCTCGCGGACCTCCTTCTCCTTCCGTCGTTCCTCCTCAACTCGTGCCACTTCGGGGGCCATTCGCTCACGGATTTGATCGGAATAATAACTAAAAAACAGCGTAAAATATAAACATAGGCCGAACCTCTTGAAGACCGGCTCGCCGGCGCACCAATTCAGGGCTTCGTAGGCGTGGAGGAGGAGCTGGAAAGTTGGAAAAATTGCAAAAAGCAAGATTAAGTCTTACCAATGGGTATCGGGAAATGAAGTACTGGACGAAATCTTCAGGGATGTGGCCGAGGGAGTCGCGGACCTGGAATTGGGGTTTTAAAGGGAGCATCACAACCCGAATTGAAAAGTACAGTATTTAAAGAAGCGAGACATCACAAAAACCTTGAGAGGGAACGTAACAGCACCAAATTTAGCGTTTAAGCAATCATTTTAAAGGTGGTCAACCAGAAAGCTTGGATTTTAAGGGAGCGCGACAACACTACACTACCTCCTTAGGCAGCTCCCGGTAGTGGTGCTTCTTGTTTCGCATGGCTCGTAGCAGATCCCGGACTGAGTGTCCCTTGTAGGTGCGGAATTTGCGGAGATCTAGAGTTAAGGTATAAGCTAAGGTTAAGGTGACAAGAAGCGTACCTTCAGTTAAAGCCGGGCAAATGTGGTTTCGCCAGTTGCCGCCAACCACCGCTTTTGCGTTCGACTCGAGCCGTTGGACAACTGGGGCCTGGTCTTCCTCCTTTTCCACCCGATCCGAGACGTCCTGAAGCGGAAGTGGTAGTAAGAATCAAGTGGGGAAGAAAAGCTTAGAATTTTGGCGATAATCCCGACATTTAAAATGCTGACACTATATAAGTTCTCGAAGGGCAAAATATCGAAGTTTTTGGTGGTATTTTTCCCCCGCGGTCTTGGCTGTCGGTATCTGCAAGTAGTCAGCTCACCCCAAAGAACTGCAGCTTCCGGTCGGCGTTCCAGAACATGGGATGGACAAGCACCGTCTGGGCGGATGGCCGCTCGGCCGGGTCGTGCCGGATCATCTCCCGGATCAGCGCCATCGACTCGTTATGGTCTAAAAATTAGAACTTGACGATAAAATTATCAAATTCTTACTCCGATCCGCCTCCATCCCGGCGAGGCTTGGCTTGCCGTGCATGATGTTCAACTGCCGCTGGAATGGGTCGCCAAACACGTGCTTGCCGTCGGTGAGGACGTAGTAGAAGATGCAGCCGAGGGAGAAGACGTCGACCGGGTATGACTGGAAATCGAGGTGGGTTAAATACCGCTCTGCGAGGTCAGTTTGCCTCTCTCATTCACAATTATGTCTGCCTGTCTGCCTGTTTATCTCTCTCTCTCGCTCTCTCTCCAATACACCGTACGCACCGTGCTCTGCTCGAACAACGCTTCCGGAGCGATCCACCCGTCCGTCCCAGCCATGCCACTCCGTTGCGACAAACTGTTCCGACCCGGCCGAACCCGCTTGCAAAGTCCAAAGTCGGAGATCAGGGCCCGGACCTGTCCCTTGGTGTTGGCCATCGATATCAAGACGTTCTGCGGCTTCATATCACGATGAACTAAAATCCTAATCAGGAAATTCGGGTATTCCATACCAATATTAATCGAATGCAGATGAGACAGCCCGTCGCTGGCTTGTCGTAGAAGTTCCTTGGCTGGGACGTCGATCTGAAGTAACCCAGAAAATCCTCAGAGACCTCCGCAAGCACCCACCATCTTCCGAACCTCCTTTTTCTCGACGTATTCATGAAGAGAAGCCGTGCACAGCTCGAGGGCGAGATATCGGAACTGGCTGTCGGATTCCTGAAAAGATACGTTACGTTAAGAGCCAAATAACGACGAGGTACCATGCAAAAGTAGCGGATGACGTGTGGGTGGGTGTCGCTGGCACGGAGGTGGTCAACTTCGCGCTCGACAAGGCGGAGGAATTCGGAAACTACTCGTTTGACGGCAACCTCGCGACCGTCGAATTTTCCCCTAGAATGAGATCCGGCGTGAGAAAGCGAGAGAGCGAGAGAGGAAGAGTGAGAGCGAGAGAAAGAGAGAGAAAGAGAAACTCACTTGTAAACTACAGTGCCCTCACAGCCTCGCCCTAACACTTGCTGAGGGTCGTAGTGCACCTTTCCGACAGCAAACCACCCGTCCGGGACCTCGTCGACTAAAATTATTCCAGTTTAAAGGAACCTTGAAGCAACAAACTTTTTGTGTACATCCAGCCACGGCCCCCACTCGAGTGCCGAGACGTCTGGACACTTCGGCCTTCGTTGATTTGCTGCGAGACGGCGGACTGGAAGAAATCGATTTATCTCTCTATCTCTCGCTCTCTCTCGCGCTCTCTCTCCCTCTCAACAAATCCCTTACATGTCTCCCGCACATCCACACCGTCGTGATCAGCAACACAATCATGCTGACGATGGCCGCGTAGAAATGACGTGGGTACCGCTCGTAGATGTGGTAGATCATCGCGGCCAGGCTCTCATCATCTTCGTCGCCCGACAGCCGATTCGAGTTTGTCGGCTAAATTGATTTTGTAATAGCTGCGATATAGCCCTGACCTTCTTGTCACTGCCGATCATCTTCGGCTCGTTCTTCTTGCGCTGGTAGTCGATTGATGGCATCTGGGGCATCGACGGGAATCTGGTTTGGTAGAGGCCCAGCGAGAGATCGGTCGTTGGGGGCTCGTGGTAACCTAAAAAAGGAGAATTTAAATGATTATCTAAACATCTACAGGGTTTCTTGGGCAATAACCTTTTCCGGGTTTGTTTAGTGATTTCAACGTTTTTGAAGGGCGCAACTAGCACGTTATTAACAAGTACAGCCCATATAAACCTATTTCCCCTAGTTATGACATCAACGTTAGTCTTCAGAAACGAACATGATCAAGTTTTGCGGCGGGTGCAGGCCAAGACGTTGTGTCAGAATTCACAATGGTCAACCGCCGAGTCGAGCATGTTCAGCTACCCAAGAACACGATTTTATACAAGATTCACGACAAGTTCAAGCCCGACTCGGGTAGGCCGGTATCATCAACCCGTGCCCCGACAGGTTCAACAAGTTCAGCCACGTATGATTCTTATGATCTACAACAATTTGGTCAAGTCCAAGCCTCGCTCGAGTCTGCCGAGACCTTGCAGTTCAATATTTTAGCCTTTTGCAATCCGAGCCCGTTTCCAATTTCGCCAGACAAGTCCGACGCACAGGTGGACGGGCCGTCGTGGGCTACAAGCCCCCGGCCGACTTGTTGGTGCTGGTATGACGTTCTCGTCCACTTTTTAGACGGGCCGTTCGTCCTGGTTGACGGCAAGGGCCAATCGGGGGCCTTGTCTAGGGCCCCGCTGTTGACATGTACGCCCTCACAGGTAGCTGTTGTGTTTTTGCTAGCTTGCCGAGGGGCTGGGATGATGGATCGCTGATAATGATAGGGAACATAAATATCTTGGGATTGAGCTGGGTAGTTTTATGGGGTGAATGGTTCCGCAACGTGGAACCTCGGTAAAGAGTTCGAGCGTCATCCCGCGTCGATTGCGACGCGTCCCGTGTCATCGCTGTCTCCTAGAGCACGACCTCATGGACCAGAGGTGACACGCAGCACGCCAGCGACGTGTTCACTCCGCCACGTTCGTGAGGAAGCTCTGATAGATCTCGAAGCCAAGCCATCGCCAACATTTTCTGGGTTTTTAAGTTCCGCCTTCGACGGCACGCGGTTTCTTACTTGGCTTGAAGCCGACTTGTATTAAAAGCTAGCGCTAGGCTATCTATGCGGCCCAGGTCCAAACCAAATTGCAAGCCCAAAACCGCTTCACCAACTTCCCGATTCCCTGAAACCCATAAATCCCCCGCCCATGTAATGTAAAGCCGGGTGGAGCTGTTTACCATCCGGAATTCCCTCCCCCCTCGTCCAACCTCTGTCGATCAGAGAGCCAAATCACAATCATCCATTTCTCACCCCGGACTTGTTGGCTTTTCAGTTAGGGCTCCTAACCCAAGGCGGGAAAGAGGGGAGTGCAACTTTTCTCCGGCACCTTACGACGAGTCGAGGGAGGGCCAGGGGGGACGGAAAGCGGAAAAGGAGGAGTGGTGTGTATGTGTGTGAGTGGGACTCTTAGAGCCAGAGAGGGAGAAACTGGGCCCTAAGGATCAATGCCTGTCCGGGTCGCGGGTTGGGGTGGTATGAGCCCCGGCGGGTGATAGCCATCGATTTGAGGTCGACGCCCAGGGACACCCCCCGGCCGATGGCCAAGTATATTTAGCCGCTTGGCTTTAGGGTTTTGTCTTGGCTGAGGTTATGACCGGAAAATTCCTTTTTACAGCCCTGCTCTTTGCAGCAGGGCTTTGGAAAGATCGTGTTTCCGGCAGGACTTCCCGGCTGCGCTTCGCTTTGGTGTTTGACCTGGCTAACTGGGTTCCGGGACCAAACTGTCCTAGCTGACCGTGTGGAGGTCCTTGTGGCCTTCTTTCGGAGCGATTTTTCTAGACCATTTTTTCCTATTTTACCTGCCGAAAGTTTTGCCTAAAAATCAGTTCTGCTAATCTCGATTCTGTTCGAGAACTTTCTCTCTTTACGAAAAGATTTTGAGCGTGAGCTCGCTCGGCCGAGCACCTCCGGCGTTCACTTTTTGCACTAACTTTGCAATAACTAATTTTTAACTTTGAAACCAGATTTTAAATACCTCAAAAATCAGTTATTAATTGGGTTCAATAGTATTCTGCAGGTTACTAAACCGAACTATTGTGGATAAAACCATAGGTAAGGCCGGGGGGCGATATTTTCCTTGGCAAAGTTAATGAAGCTTTTAGCAGATTTTTCGTTCCGGCAAATTTTCCAGTCCTTCTTCATGTTCCTTTTTCATCCTGAAGGACTTTTTCGATTCCTGGATGACTTGAGAAATCGTAAAAATTCGGGCCTTTCATCGCTCGGAATTTTCCTAGGCCAAGCGGTTTCCGGGGGACTCATGCGGCACTACAGATTGGAGTTTAAAGATAGGTACCATTAATGCCCCGCGCCTACTGATAACGATAAATTTCCCCCGAGTATTTTAATCTTCAATCCCGATTCCGCCACGACCATGTTGTGGTCAAGCGGCCGGCGAGTGTGGCCCGCCAAGCAATTGGGGGATGAGTGAGTGTCGGTGTGTGTATTGGCTGGGCCACACTATCCCGAACACATGTTGCATACGGCCAAGAGGTGGCCGGCATAGAGGGGACGCCATTAGCATGGGCTTTTCCTCCCCCAGCGAATGCACCTTTGAAAATGTGCCCCCAGGAGCATGAAGCCGGGGGACTGCGGGCATGTGTTGATCAACCGAGGCTGGGTGGTGGCAAATTGCTTGCGGGTTGGCTCGTTGGCTGTGCTCAAAAACTTTTGTCGCATCCCCGCCGGGCGGTCTGCCTGGGTGGCGGGGCCGTCGTGAATTTATTGTACTTCCTTTGGGGTTAATTGGGGTGGATGTCTGTCTGTCTCTGTCCGTGTGTGCCTCTGCCTCTCTCTCTCTCTCCCTCACCCTCTTCCACTTGAAGCCGGCTTCGTTTCCGGCCAATCTCTCATCAAGCCCGGCGAAACACAGCCAGCTGACAGGTGTAAATTTAGAAGCCAAGTATCGCACGCTTTTCCCGCTTGACCTACGCAATCGAAAACCCTGGAATCTCTGCTCTGACCTCTGATGGCTTGCCCAATTTTAAGCCCGAGCCTTCGCTTTGGTTTTTTAGCTTTTTAGCTTTAGTTTAAAAAGTTAAAATCAACCCTGTGAATCTCCAAAAAAAAACCCCACCTAACAGCAAAAATTCCCCATCCTTCGTCGTCGTCGTAATGGCTGGCATATCGAGATGGACGATTCTTCTAGGACTTGGCCGTCGTTCTTCTTCCTAAAAAAATTTTTAATTCGATTCCGCAATGTTCTCAGCTCGATTGCCAGCGGATTTTAACCAGATACCTTTAGATAGTACCAATCTTGCAAGCCCCCTTCTACCATTTTTCGCAACTTTCATGCCCCTTCAACAAAAAGCTTCAACATATCAACACATGATGGCCGGAGGGGAGTCAAGGAAGGAGGGAAAAGCAAAGGCGTTTGGCTCAAAAAGCCATTGGCCCCTAGTCCTCCACCTCCGGCTCACCTTTCCGGCTTTTGACAGGAATGTGTCCACCTTCAAGGTGCTTCCCCCTGTGGCGTTTTTTTGCGGCTCATCGATGCTGTTTCGGCCTCCCGGGCTGCTCTTGTTTGTCAGCTATTCCCGGTTTTTGATTTGGGTTAATCATGATGGGATAAAAATACGATTAAAGCCTTGCTTACTGTATTCCACATTTTTGATCGAAGAAACTAAAAAAGCTTCTGTTCTTTCAGCGCAGCGTTTTTTCGTCATGATCAAAATTTGACTAAAATCGCGCCAAAACAGCAGGCAGTATGTTTTCAATTTCCGCAGTTCACTATTTAAATTCCGCATTTTTAAAGGTACCTGAAAGTCGAAATTCGGCCCTTTCCTTCTGCAAGGTCTCGAAAGCTATGCGCCAGATCAAGAAATGCGTTTCCTGAATACGAATTTTTGCCCCAAATCCTGGTTTGCTTATCTATTTGGTGGCTACCAAAATTCGCCCAAAAGTTTTTTTAGCATAATTCCCACCTACCGACAAAATATTAGACGGTGTATTTCAATTGAGAAGCTCGATAGCTCCATTAAACAGCCAGTCCTTTGACTTCCCAGTCCCTTTAACCGAATTCCTCACCGATAGTGCTATTGCGGCTCCTCCCTCGAGCAGTGGTGGCCCCAGATACTTGGGCGCAAACGTGAACGAGTCCTCGTCGACGAACGCGTTCATCGCGTACAGGCCGAACGGCGACTCGCCGACGTACAGCGTTTGATGAAGCGCTAAAAATTAGCGTTTAAAAATTTTAACTATAACCAACTTGGTTTATCCGGAAGTGTGCCTCCCATTGTGTCCTCGTTTTCCCAAGTCTCGGCGCGGTATAGGGCATGCTGAAAAAACTGGTTAGCTCTTGTAATTCAACCCGAAGCACCGCTAGGATAGATTTTTTCACAAATTTTTAAACCTCCGACATCTGAACCATTTTCTACTGGCTTTAGTAAACCGGAACTGTAAGTTTGACAGCTTAAGGTCATTTTGGGATAATACTAGCAGTTTTCCGAAGCATCAAAAATTTTACGGCCTCTCTCGCTCTCGCTCTCTCTCTCTCTCTCTCTCTATTTCTCTCTCTCTCTCTCTCTCTCTCTCTCTCTCTCCAAGTTTCTAGAGACCATCAAACTTGCTATGTATTGCAAGATGCGTAAGCCCAATTTACAGCAATTTCAAGATCGTAAAGTACTAACTATTTTCGGAGCTTAACTTTTTACCCTTTGCTCTTTTCTGTTCCGTATTACTTCATAACAAAACCCAAATCTATGCCCATATTTGCAGGCGGCGCCATTCCCAAAACCGGGGCCCGCGACCGACACCTATCGACGCCTCCGACGACCCACAAGGTGTGTGTGGTGTCGCGGCGGCGAGAGCCGGGTCGTTTGAGACAATTGATCACTCAATCTCCATTTGCCTGTCTCTTCCACTCATTCCCCCCGCTCACCCCCCGGCTCCACACCCTGCTGCCACGGCGACAACCGGGGGTAAGCAGCCTCGGCTGGACGCGTCGTCTGTTCACGGTTCGTAAATGAGGTGGAATGGGTAGTAACACGCCAAAAACAAGATGAGCGAAATTGCGGAACGCTAGCAAATAAGCTCGAGGATGAGCGAATCTTTTAAAGTAACTAGGAAGGCAGAATTCTGGATTTCGGCATGATTAGGCGACGAAAATGGCTAAAATGCGCATTACACTCGTGTCGAAATCGTTAAAAATCCTTGCTAACAGCATCCTTGTCCGGCCCTTTAATGCGTTTTCCGCAAGGTTTTCCTTCCAGCGGCTATCTATGGGGTATGGAGTCCCCGTCGGGCTCGGCACCAGCAGATGACAAAAAGGAGGACTCAAACTTGCTCGAGGAGCCGGCCGTAGAGCGGAAGCGCTCCGGCGGGCGCTCCCCCACACAACTTCACCGCGAGCACAGTCGCGACTTATCTCAGGTAAAATACCACCAAGGTACTGAAGTATCCTTCAATTTCTAGGGGTTCCGGCACTACCCGAGGACAACAAGTATAGGCAGCAAAGGGAGTCGAAAAAGCGCACTGCTGGGCAGTAGACAGCCGAGCGAGGACAGTAGAACGTTACGGTAGCTGGGCATGGTCTTGAATGTCACTTTTGCAGGTTTACGGTAAATGGCGGGGCGCCGACGAGTCCGAATGAGTCGTTCAACACCAAAGGGAATTGGATGCGGCGGTTATCAGTTGCGCCGGGGCTTGCGTTACGAGAAGCAGGTATGGTAGAGCGTACAAATTAGCGAATTTATCGAAAGTTTGAGTTGCAGTACGCTTAAAAGTAGCTTTTAAGGGGGTACCTATCCTCAGATTTCATGCTCTCTTTGCCACTCACTCTTGTACTTTTGCTTATCTCATACATGCCGAAATCTAGCCGATTTCGGGAGTTAATTCCAAACTTCCCGGTCTCGTTAACAACATCAACCCAAAAATTCTTTCGCTGCAACCACCCGCACTCTCACTTTTTCCATGTTTCCCCCGACCTGCCCGAAATACGTTGACGTCGGTGGGGCGGGAGAGCGATTGAGGGTGTCGACGGGAGGGGCCAGGAATTTCCGTCGACAATTGGCTTCTCCTCAGGGCGGCCCATTTAGTGTGTGGCCGTTCTCTTCGAGACCCCCGACCCGACCAATTGATCAGCCAATAGAGGCACACCACCGGCAGGGCGGGGAGGCAGTACATTATCCATTGGGTCCTGTGGGCCCCCGAGGCTGGGCCCTAAGGGGGGAGGAGAAAACGAACATACACGACGACACCTGGTGCTCACCCGCTGTGCTCGAATCGCCTCGGGTGTACCCCGGCACTTCTTCCCCGTCGTGTTACGTGTTTCCGACGTGTCAGCCTGCGGTCATCGATACCAGATATTTTATATGGTATAGCTGGGGGTGGCCTAGTCGTGCTATCGTATTTTCTATGGGCCCCAGGCCGTTGGCGGTCACTGTATTCAGCCTATGAGATTCACGCCCAAGCCCGTCCGGCCGATGCCGGTGCCCAAGCGGTACACCGTCAAGTATTCGGGTGAATTTTTGGGCTACGCTTAATCGGTAGAAATCGGTTCTTTCGCATTATCGGGGGGGGGAGAATTTCTTGGTCTTACAATTTGTTAGGAATCAACTTTTTTGATATAAATAGCGGAAGCGTTTCTAAACTGCTTTTTACTATTCCTGAACGTAAAAAATTTGCGAATTTGGATTAAACAACTACATAAAATATCGATTTTTCGAACAAAGATGCCCGCCCTTTGAAAATTTTTTTAAAGATTTATATAGTTTTTCTAGTTAAAATACAGATTTATTTTACTAAAAACATTATGAAAATACTTACAATTAAGTTACTAGGCATTTCTAGATTAATACAAAAAAATTTGTGCTGAGCTGGGAACTCTTGTCATGAAAAAGTTTGTATCCGCGCTCCTATTACAAAATTTGTATGATTTCTCGCTCCGTCCAAAACTGCCCATAGGTGCTTGGAATACGGTTAATTCTTAACTTCTTCAAAATCCGAGATACGCCTAATAATTGTATTTAGCCCAAAAACCCCACAAAACCCTAACAAAACCTCCCCTTTTCAGCACCAAAAAACGGCGGATTATCAGGTCAGCCAAAAAATCAGCCACTCTAGTTGTTAGTTCCGGCCGCCGTCAAAGCCTTGGCTATACCATCCCTTATTTCAATGAGCCCACGCGAAAAATGCCAATCCGACCATTTCAGGCCTGTCGCGGATACGAGTGCGTGGCCACCTCGGCCACCTCCAGTATGGAGAGATTTTGAAGCGCTTCGAGCGGCAGAGTACCTTTCACGGCATCTGCCACGCGTCGTTGGCCCCGAATAAGAAGTGGCGGATCTTTTGGTACACCGCATTCGGGATCTGCTTCCTTTTTCTGCTCGTGCAGGTCGTCTTTCTCGTCATAAAGTATCGGGAATACAAGAAGACGGTCGATCTTGATGTGAGTTGATTATAATGACGTAAGGGCGTCCCCGCGAGCTTAAAGAAACTTCAAAAGCGCAATTCGGATTTTCAGTTTTTTTCGAAGTTTCGAATTTTTAATTTTTTTTCTAATCACGTCACTCGCCCGGGCTACATCCCCCTTTTTCAGCTCAAATTTGAAAATGCACCATTCCCGTCGATCACATTGTGCAACTTGAATCCGTATAAAAGAAGTGCTATAATGCAGAATCCAGAGACTAAAAAGACGGTAGGTCCAAGTCGCGATAATTCAATCACTGTTTTTCAGATGGAAATGTTCTCAAAACTCGTGAATAAAGGTGACAAATCGGAGGGCGTGGCAGCGTTGTTACAGGCGCGCTTACAAAGTCGAGGTCGATACTTTAAATCCCCCAGAAAACCTTCGCCGATTACAGTACGCCGCGGCAAACGACGGGTGAACAAAGCTCACAACCGACGATATCACCAAGTATTCGCGCAATGTCTCTGCGATGTGGATACGATAAGCGGGGAGCGAAAGGGTGGCTGTATCGTGGCGCAGAGTGGGAAGGTGTCCTTCGGCTTCACCTCGGCCACCCCGTTTAATTTGCATCCCGCAAAATGCCTCTGCCAGCTTGATACGACGTCGAAGACCATGTGGCCGTGCTTTCCATGTAGGTTTTTGAAGCGCTTTCGGGAATCCGAGCTTTCAAGCTTAACCACTTTCCATAAAGAATGACGAAAATTAGAATTTTGAAATTTTTAATTGCCGTGATGTGAGAAAATTAGGATCTAGCAGAAAGCCTCGCATAGCAAGCTTGGAAATTTTTAGATTCAACCTGGAAAGAGAGATTGTGCGCCGAGTGCGTGCCCAGCTCCGGCCACTGCCCGATGCGCTTCTACAAGGGCAACGAAAAGTACGAGGACATCCAGGACAAAGTCGACATCTGCCTCTGCCACAAGGACTACAACCACTGCATCCAAAACAACGAAGGAAACGTCATCCCCGAGATCGGGCCCGAGGAAGAGATCTCCTCGCTGAACATCACCGCCCAGACGCAGAAAGCTTTGGCCAAGGCTGGTGGCCCCAAGGTCACCACCACGACAACTACCGAGGCTCCAGAAGTAATTGAAGCTATGGGTTTTGCGGTAAGGAGACCAACAAGGCACCAAAATCCTTGGTTTTAGGAGCTCACGGATGAGATTGCCATCACCTCCCAGGCCCAGCAGAACATGATGTACACCGTGGGAAGTATGGGGGACAGCGAGAAGACGACCATGTCCCAGACCAAGGACGACTTCATCTTGCGCTGCTCGTTCAACCAGAAGGATTGCAACATTGACGAGTAAGCCTTGAGCTTCTTCCCCAACAAACTTGTTTCAGGGACTTCAAGCTGCACTACGACCAGACCTACGGAAATTGCTTTACGTTCAACTTCAATCGAACGAAAAAGCTGGAGGCCCATCGAGCCGGAGCCAATTATGGTAAGTGGAAATTCACGTTTAAGGGGGTTAACCAGACAAATTATGGTTCTTTCGCATTATCGGGGGGACTAACGTTTTCTTATGATCTAATTTTCAAATATAGATAGTGGGTGTTTCGAAATAATAAAAAAAGTTTGCTCCCCGCCGATAATGCGAAAGAACCCAAAATATCTACGTCGGAAAAGGTTTTCCCTTATTTATCGATTAAAGGGGTGGAACAGACTTACTAGCCCCTTTAAGACCGATGATTCCAGGTCTGAAAGTGATTTTGTACGCCGACATTGCCGAGTATCTACCCACCACCGAAGCCGTCGGTTTCCGGATCACCGTGCACGACAAGTGGATCGTCCCTTTCCCCGATGCTTTTGGCTACAACGCGCCCACCGGGTTCCTGTCGGCATTTGGTGTCCGCATGGTGGGTGTCAACATTTACACTGATAAGCTAGACGGCCAGTGTTAATCCGGCATGTTTACAGAAAAAGTTCCGACGCCTCGGGCCGCCCTACGGGGACTGCCGATCCCCAGCCAAGAACGAGATGAAGGACGACTTTTTCCTGTACCAGAATTTCAACTATTCAGTGGAGGTAAGAGAGGAGTTCGAGTGAAAGCGGATATTGCGGTTTGGGTGTCTTTTGCCCCTCCCGGTCAACCCCAAATCTTGTATCTCCGCTCCCCGTTGGCCTGTCAGTTCGTAAGGCATATCAAAATACTGGCGAGAACACGACAAAAATGTTGGTATACCTTACAACCCTGTAGGCCAAAAGGGAGCCGAGATACGAACGTTCGGGATCGGTCGGGTGGGACAAAACGCGCCTTAAATATTACTTTTTAGGCTTGCCACCGGAGCTGCACCCAACAAGAGATCCTCGGCAAGTGCGGATGCGCAGACCCCATGTATCCGCTGCCCAACAACCCGGGCGTGGAGAACTGCAAGGCTGGCGATCCAATGGCAAGGGACTGCATCAAGAACACCTCGATCGAGATTGGTGCCAAGATTGCGGAGAACGAGCTGAGGAACTGTATGTGTCACCAGCCTTGCGAGTGAGTTTTGAAAATTGTCTTTATCACGTTTCCCTTAGCCGTCCCCTCCAGTTATTTCTAATTAACGCGTACGTACGCGTCGCGCGTCGCGACTTATGCCCACAAATG
Source organism: Mesorhabditis sp. LJ9110 (assembly GCA_038088335.1). NCBI lineage: Eukaryota > Metazoa > Nematoda > Chromadorea > Rhabditida > Rhabditidae > Mesorhabditis > Mesorhabditis sp. LJ9110. The sequence continues at coordinate 436,440 of JBBGBA010000036.1, forward strand.
TGACGTGCTTGTACGCGTTTACAGCCTAGATCCATTGAAAGAAACTCATCTAGGGAAACCAACTACGAGGTGACCTACTCGGCAGCACGCTGGCCATCCGGGTCGGCCAACGTGATGGAGTGCGTCTCCGGGGACTCGCTCTGCCTCGAGAAGTACAAGAAAAACGCCGCCATGGTTGGCATCACAAAAATTCAAAAACTAAACTTCAAAATCAGGTCCAAGTCTTTTACGAGGAGCTGAATTACGAGACTATGGAGGAATCGCCCCAGTATTCGGTAAGAAATTATTCATAAACCTAATTGTAAGCTAGAACTAGCCTTATCTAATTCTCTAATTATACTGATCCGCACATTAATGACCTTTCTAGCTAACCAGCATCCTGGCCGACTTGGGTGGTTTGACCGGACTTTGGATCGGAGCCTCGGTCGTCAGTTTATTGGAAATCGGCTCGTTGATACTGTTCTGCTGCCAAGCTTGGTTCCGGAAGCGGAAGTGAGTTTTGTAGGACATTTAAAGGCACTAGGACTCCAAAGAACATTGCAGTTTGCTATCATAGTATCGAAAATCAGAATGTCGGAATCCATAATGTCGAAATTCATAATAGCGAACATCCTAATGCCGAAATTTCATAACGTCGAAATTTGGTAATGTCGAAATTAATAATGGCTAAATTTCATAATGTCGAAATTCATGTAGAAATATCTCAGCGTCGAAATCGATGGTGTCGAAATTTTTTTCCACAGGATACGAGGGTTTTTCCGGAAAATTCGTAAATTTCGACATTATTAAATTTCGGCAATATGATTTTCGTGATTTTTAAAGAAACCCTACTTTTCATCTCGTTCCATTAACTCAAAGGCCAACTCCTCCAACACCCCCTCCGTCATCGTTCCCGTCCAACAAAGCACCCGACTCTCCGTCCACTCCTCCAGCATCCCCCGCTCAAAACAATCTCTAGTCCTCGACGAAGTCCCACCCATTCTCGAAATCACACCCAAATCCTCTACGAGCTCAATCATATCCCAGCCCTCTCGGCCACCCTCCAGAAAAAGCAAGTCCAGCCTACGCTACATTCCCCCCGACGAAGAGCTGCCCTGTCTGTGCAAGTACAACGATATGGGCTTCATCGTGCATATGAAAGCAATGTGCCCGGTGCATGGGTATATGGTACGCCGGAATTGGGACGATGAAGCGGAGGAGGACGAAGATTTTGAAGAAGAGGATCAGGATTAAGGTTGGTGAATTAATGATCAGGATAACTAATTAAAACGGAAACTAAAAAATGGGACTTTTGCATTATCGGGGGGGGGGGGGTGTTTGATGTTTGTTATAAATAAAGCCAGTTTTCCACACTGGCTTTTACAACTATTGACTTTTTGCCGTTTTTGCCTTCAAACACGTTATTCTTCAAGGTAAATACACTAAAATTTTATTAGAATAATGCAAAAAAAATGAGATTTTTTCGGCGAAAATTTCAGGTTTTTTAAATTTTTCGAGGTTTCTAGATGGTTTTTCCATGTTAGATATAGCTAAATTGCTTAAAACCTATGCATATCACAACATACCGAAACCCCCCCCCCCCCGGTAATGGGAAAGTACCGAAAAGTGTATCATTTTTTAGGAACCTCATCTCGGAGATTATTCTCATGGAAACCTGTGATATTTGGGCGCACGGACACTACAATAAATCAACGACCGTTGGAAAAGACTCGGCAACAGCGATCGTCCAACAAAACCCCCGTCACCCATCCCGTCGATAGTTGCTCAATTTTTTTAGGCTAATTTAATTTTTTCACATATACACCACGATACGGGCATTGTCTCTTGTCATCACCACCAACCCCCGTGCAATTAGCGCCGGAATAAATGGTTCTATGACATCGCTATTTTTTAATACCTTGATCAGGCGCTCCATCGACTCGCGCCCGATGACCGTGTAGCGCAGCTTGTGCAGACCGTCATGCTGAAAAGGGCGGTATTTTAAAGGTCTTGAGAAGGCAAAAATCAAAAGGATTTAGCTATGGAAATTTGGATAGTTATTCGACCGGTATTTTGTAGAGCTCAATGAGGTAGTACTCTTTTAGTTTTTAGTAGTTCTGGATCAATAAAAATTCATCATTTATTTAATTTTTCAGGATCTATCGATAATTCTAATAATTTTTAAGGAGTTTCTATACTCCAAAACGATGAAAAAATATGTAAACACTATATAAATTACAAGTTGCTGAGTTATAAATCACAGTGTAAAGAAATTACAAGTTATACCTTGGAAAAGTGAAGATTTTACCTGTAGAAGATACATTGCCACGATCGGCTGTCCCAAATCCTTCTCCCATACGATCTGTCCGTCCGCGTCTACCGTCAGAATATGCCCAGTGCTCGACGAAGCGAAATGTTGAAATGGATAGGCGGCGTCGGCTAAAAAGCAGCTTTTTGTAGAAGATTTTGATTACACCCACTTGGCAACAAATGTGCCGAATAGTCCGTAAACGTCGCGTTCCAGTGTCGATTTCGGTCGTTTGTGTCGAACATGCTCAACCGGTACTCACTACGACCGATGAAAATCTGAAAAGATGATTAGGTTAAAGTTTCGCTTTGAAAACATACCGCTCGTGCCTTATTAGCCGGACAAATCCGTTCGGAAGTCATTGATGACAGAGTCTCGACCTTGATGCCAGTCTCCGGGTCCAAGCCGAACCAAACGTCTTGCTTGTTGCCTGGAAAGTGATGCGCTTTACAATTTCAAGTAAAGCTTAGGCTTTTAGAAACAGTTTAAATTCACCTGCGTAAAGTACTCCTTGACTATCTTTCGATGGAGACAAATGGACGAGTTGTGGTATATTAAAAGGCATCTTTTTCAATGTCCCTTCCTTCAACGAGTAAAGACTGCCGTCCATCGGGTTCGGCAAAAATGTGAAGCCTTGGCGAATAGAGCTGGGCGCACGTAGGACAGGCCCTAAAGAACAAGAATAATAAAAACCTTCCTTTTCGGCCTTATTTTAACCAACCGCACCAACCTTCCTTTAATGCCCATTTTTCCCTTCCTGTCAATGTATCCAACGCGCGCAGATGTCCATCTATCGTCGACACCAGCACAGTGCCATAGTTGTATCCCTGCTGCTGGCCGTAGATTACCTAAACCCCGTTTTCATCGCAATTTTTCAAAATTACATCATCCGCTTTTGTGCCGTGTCCGCCTAGCAGGAGTAGAAAAATGAAGACAAGTAATTCCCGCATATCCTTTGCATCAAACCCGCGAATCGAAAATGGATGAGGGGATGTTGTTCCTGAAAAACAGTTAAATTTGTTGCAGCAGTTTAAAAAATAGCAAAAATGGAGAATCAACTTTGCAGCGCTATTAGGACCTGAGAAATCACGCGTTCATAATTTATAGCATGCTAAATTACAAATATGCCTATTACAACATTTTTTAAAACAGTAATAAGTATACTTTGTTGGTGCCCCAGTTTTGCAGTCCAAAAGCGGCCATATGGGACTCCGACTCGCTACAATGCCCGTAGTTTGGAGTCTGTTGTACTGGGGACGCCAGAATTTCATTAGCAAACACATTTGTTTCAACATGGCGTTATGCAATTTGTTTGTTGTTTTTTTTCGAAAAACAATACTTTTTTATACTTATTTTAATTACATTGAACTAAATATGCGTTTTCTAGATGTCCTTCGCGGGCCTGCTCGACATCGCGCGAAAAGATGTCTCCCTGAGGTCCGATGCGCCCCAAGAATTTCACCGAGATCATCATGTCGACTTTTTGGACAAGTTTCAAAAGAACAAGGACAGCTATGAATACGTCATGTCCGAGCCGCTGCGTGTTTCCGGCATTTACTGGTGCTTGAGCGCGCTGGACATCATGGACGCGATGGATCGCGTGGATCGGGAGGGTGTTTTGGAATATTTGCGCCAATCTAGGAGGCCGGATGGCGGCTATGCGCCCGCTGAGAATCACGACAGTCATTTACTACACACACTATGCGCAATTCAGGTGATATCGGCGTTTAAACGTTTTTATACAAATTCTAATCAAGGAAGTAGCTAAAACCTTCGTTTTCAGATTCTCATAATCCTCGATGCGCTCGATGAATGCGACAAGAACTCCGTAGCCGATTACGTGCGTGCCCGTCAGAAGCCCGACGGTTCCTTTGATGGCGACGAGTCCGGCGAGATCGACACCCGATTCACGATGGTAGCCCTGGCCACCCTGTATCTCATCGATCGCCTCGACGCCGTAGATGGCGAAAAAGCGCTCGACTTTGTGAAGAAGTGCTACAACTTTGACGGCGGTTTCGGGACGCGGCCCGGTTCGGAAAGCCACGCTGGCCAGGTCTACTGCTGCGTCGGAGCGTTTGCCATTATGGGACGACTAGAGGAGCTCGATTTGGAGAGAACGGCCGAATGGCTCGCGCATCGACAGTGCGCCAGTGGTGGGCTAAACGGGCGGCCGGAAAAGCTGCCTGACGTTTGCTACGGATGGTGGGTGCTGGCGTCGCTGGCGATGATTGGAAAGCTCGACTATATTGATGTCGACAAGCACAAGGCGTTCATTTTTGCCGCCCAGGATGAAGATGGCGGGATTGCGGATCGGCCTGGAGATCTGCCGGATCCGTTTCACACCGTGTTCGGGACTGCTTCGATCTCACTTTTCGGACATGACGGTCTTCTCCCTGTCGATCCGGTGTTTTGTATGACGAAACGAGCGTTGAAAGAGAAAAGCTTTTATTGATCTTCGTTTAATTACACTTTACTAAAATTGTATGCACAATTTCTGACGTAATCTCGCCAGCAAAGTATCTTTTAGCAGCCGCTTTTCCCATTTTTCAGGTTTTAACTTTGTATTAGCCAATCGCCGTCTATTCATTCACTTCCCGATAATGCCCCTGTGATTTCCTTGCTCCTACGGTTCTCAATTACCCTTTGCCCCGTGTCTGGCCTTGAAATAAAATAGCCAATTTCAGATGGTCATCATCAGTCGGGAGAACCTACAAGAGTTCGACGCTGGGCCAATACTAACCTCTTTCAAAGAGGTACGCCCTTGAAATCAATTACGAAATATATCTTTTCTAGATCCCGCCTGGTGACCATTCGCTGACCCCCTTCGAATTGGCCTATTTCGACGATTTGGCCACGACGTTGGTGGTCGACCCGTTGTTAGGATTTATCACGCATAAAATGCATAAAAGGTATAGGAGTACAAAAAAATAAGGATTTTTGCTTTCAGAAAGCGTTATTTAAAACACTTGGAAGGGGATCGCGTGCGCGAGATTGCGCGGAATTTTGTGCAGATGGGCGATGTTCGGGCAACTTTGCAAGATTATCTGGGCATTCCGTAGGTTCTAAACTTGCAGCTCTTCATTTCCGCTCTAGGTCCGTGCAAACGTTTCTCACCGGCTACCCACTGAACAAGCGACGTGAATTTCGAGACCATGTAAGGTTTTTTTTTGGGTTTGAAGGTTTGATCTTGAGGTACTACGCTTCCTGCAAATGTTCTCCGTGAAGAGTGGATTTTCCATCGAAAAATGCGCGCGCTACTCGCAGGAGGGCAAAGTGGGTGCCAGGTTGATAGCGACAAGGGCTTGGTAAGCTTCTGAGTAGATGGCTTATAGATTTTGCCTTTTTCAGGCGCAAGGGCGAAAAGCTGTCCCGGCTTTGTGGCGTCATCAGCGCCATGACGGAAAAGGAGGAAGACACTTTCCTTTTACCAGGTGTCAACGACTTTTCAGTGATGTATAGCACAAGGTAAGTAAAAAAAATTATACATATTGGCGGCGTTTCAGGAAACAATGCGCACAGCTTTGGCTCGGGCCCGGCGCCTACATCAATCATGACTGCAACCCGACTTGCCACTGGGTCCCAGCTGGAAAATCGGCCGTTATTGAGGTCAGTTCGAGTCTATGAAAAAAAAAATTGTTTTAGGCTAGCCGTGACATCGAGGCCGGAGATGAAATAACGATCTACTATGGCGAGGGGTTTTTCGGTGAAGAAAATGAGCGCTGCGAATGTGTTACGTGCGAACGGTTCGTAGCCCCAAAAGGTACCAAAATGTGTTTAGACGGGGCACCGGCGCTTTCGTGGGAGCAGATGAAAATCGTGACACCCTGCCAGCCGCTGGCGGTGAATTGGACGCGGACAAACTGCGCAGAGTCACAAGGTTTGCTGCGTTTTATAACACTTTGCAATTTTTTATTAAAGAAATACAAAAAAAATGTGGATTTCGTGTCAAAAAATCGGCGTTTTTCGGCGAAAATGGCAAATCTAAGGGATTTTTACACAAAATTTCGGTGACTTTCTCAAAAACCCTAGCAAGAATTGACGTTGTTAGACTGAATTTTCTAAAATTACAGGGGAAGCTGATTTTCAGGTATGGCCTTCGCGAACGTCGTGGCTCCTCCCTCTCCTCGTAGACGAATAGAAATTTGCTGCCCCGCGTTTTCCCAATTTCTTTCAGCCATTGGCAATGTTTTGGTACAATTAACCCCTTGATCTCCACTGCCCCTCCATAATTACGTGTTCCCCCTGCCTTCCACAGCCAAAGGTTTTCCTATTTTGTGGGTACTTTTCTCTTTCATCTTGGAGCTCTGTTTGTAACTTCTCACCTCTAACCGCCGCCTCCCCGCGCGGGTACTGCTGGGTTCAGGTCCTTCTCTCGTGTATTCGCACTAATCGTCGATTTATTTTATATAAATCATTTATCAACATCCTGCAGAAAGACGAGTGAGGCGTTGAAAGCACAGATAGATTATATGTCATAGAAAGTCTTTGGAATCGCCGGACCGGTACACACGCAAATACTGCTACGGGGGAAATGCACTGGGAGTTTGGGGGGAAATTTGGCACGTTGCCAACACTCTAAATATCGTAGCATATCGTCGAAAATAACACGCAGAAGCTTGAGCAAAGATTATTAAGAAGCGTTGAAAATAGATCTGGAGGTAATCTCAAAAGGACGTATCGAAAAAATAGATAACGTAACCCGGAACTGTCAAATTATTGTTATTATTAATATTATGAGTATTAAACGACTTTTCAAGGCTATCTGTGAGCAAATAAAAGCCCAATTGTAGCTTTAAAAATACGTATATTCACTCTCGTCGTGTTGGACCTCGCCGTAGATGTTGTTATTGTGGTGGTTGGGGCCGAGGCGTCGGGCTCCGTAGATGTCACCGTAGTCTTGGTATGGCCCTGAAAAATTAAATTATGTATTGAGCGAAAATTTTGCCATTTTTCTCTATTTTCGGGTATTAGGTATGCAAGTTGTTTGTTTGTTTTTACAGCCTTTTTGGTGTATATTTTGAAACGTTAAACGAGATTAAGGGGATTTTTTGCATTTTGTTCATTTTTACTACAAAAGAAATAAAATTAGGTGTAAAAATTAAAAGTAATTACTTTAAGTTTATTTGAATAATGGCATTGAAAATGGCAAAAAAAATTAAAATTAAAGGAACGTAATAACCAAACGTGAAAATTTTTCGGTGTACGCAACGCTCCGTTACCGTATTTTGGGGGCGGATGCGGCGGGAGGACGCCGTAGATGTTCTCGTGCGCAGGGATCGTGCCGTACATGTTTTCGACCTAGAATAGGAAACGAAACTTTCATAACCTAAAAATGCCTCACCCCCACCATGCCGTAGATGTTCTGCTGAGGAGGCGGTGGTGGTCTTGTCTTCGGTCGTGACGGCCCGTAAATCGGGTCGACCGGTCCGTAAATCCCGCCATAGATCGCCTCGCCGTAGATGTTCTCGGCGACGGCGCGGCGCACAGTGCCGTAGATCTGAAAATATGACATTTTTTATGTTAAGTCAATTTAGATACGTTTTTAAATGCATAAAAAGTGCTGCTAAAGACGCCTACATCATTGTGCTGCATATAGTGCTCGGTCTTCATCCGGAGGAAGTATTTGGAGAGCCGGAACAGGGTGATGCTCACGATGATCGAGGAGAGGGCCAAGAAGAAAGCGGATGACCAGAGACCCTAAGCATTGAGGTTTGGATAGGCGGTATGAAGCTGTTCAAGCTCATGCTCCTTCTCACCTCAACCGGCGCGATCGAAGCCTCACAAGCATCAGCAAGAGCCTCGATCTGACCGAGCAGGGTTGGAAGCGCGTTTTGGGCAGGTACGTGATTGATCTAAAAACGTGAACAATTCAAATTCACAGAATTCTTGTTACTTGCCTTATCTTGTGCCAGGGGGCAAACAGCCGAGTGTAGATGCGCATATCCCAAAACCACGGCCGCGTAGATGAACAACGGGCCCGAGACGTAGAGGAGGGCGTGGCCAAGGAATACGGCCGCTACTCCGATTCGGTCGGACGCCGTGCTGCGGTCCATCGGGTGGTAGGAGTTGGCATAGCCGACGGTGCCTGGAGGGTTTCAATGGTTACTCGATTCATTTGTATCGTTCTCTCTCTCCCTCTCTCTCTCGCGCTCTCTCGCTCTCTCTTTCTCTTTATCTTTGGCACTCTTTTTACTCACCTGCAAGCACCACGAGCATCGTCGGAAGCACGGTGACCAGGATAAAGAACGCGATCGGGGTGAAGCTGACCCGGTGAAGCCAGTTTGAAGCCTAAAAAGGTACTGAGATTCAAGGGATTAAAAAACAAAGCAACGAATTTTCTAGGCTTACCGTACTGTGCAACGCGTAGAACTTTGCCGGCTGACCGTCGGTGATCTGGATTTGGGTCTAAACGTTGAGGCAAATCGGTTACGACATGAAATCAACGCCTACCATGTTGACGGGACGTTCAGTTCGTTCTACTGTAGCGGAAAGTAAGCGCCGAGCGGTGTCCTGGGCCGAGGGGTGGCTGGCCGGGGTGCTTGGGGAATCCTGAAATTGGAAAGCTTGCACGGGAAGAGACGGCTACGCGACGATACGCAGGGCTACACTGGGCATCATACTGGCACCGTAAAGACAGGATACGAGACATTAAGGGAACTTATGACTGAAAGCGCGACTGTAGAGGAACACTACGCTACGCTACGTAGGACGCTGAACGGAACATCAGCGCTACGCGATGCTCCGCGTCTTGTAGTAGCCCATCCATCCCGTGTACATAGTGTATCGTAACAAGTAGTCCTACGGCCTACCGTAGTCGTGCTCCTCGTCGTCTTCTTCTCAGTTGTCGTGCTTACGGTCGAGATCTCCAGTTCTCCAACTTCATTCTGATGACTCCGCACGATTTCGCTGGCGATCTTTTCAACCTCAGCTTCTCCCGACTCCAGGGCATTACCAGTGAACGTTTTGGCGCCGTGGACCACTGGCCGGCTAGTAATTTCGTCGTCTTCCACTTCTGGAAATGGATTTTCAAAGTCTCGTTTTCTTGATTTTCCATACCCTCCTCCTCGCTTTGGTCATCTACAGGCGCAGCGGTAGTGGTAGTAATCGTTGCTGTCGTTGTCGTTGTACGGCTAGTAGATGGCGTCGTAGCTGCGGTGGTCGAACTAGTCGTTTCTTGCCATTTTGGGCTCTAAAAGGTGCTTTACTTAAGGTATGATCTTAAAAAAAGCCGGGTTCGGATATTGATATACCGCTAAAACTATTTTCGAGCGTCTGGAAAATTGCTCCGATTACGGTAATTTCTACAGTAATCCTTTTCGCAAAAACCCACAATCCGGATCCCCTTAACCGTCTCGAGCCCTGAAAAGGCTTGGAAGGGAGCGATCGGCTTCTCCTCTTCTTCTTCCTCCCATCGTGATCGCCTTCTAGTCGTACTCGTTGCAGTCGTGGAAGAGGTAGAAGCAGTGGTGGGCTTTTGCTTAGTGACAACTTCTTCTTCTTCCTCCTCCTCTTCCTCTGTTTCTTCGGCGTCTGCAGGCTGTTCAACCATCTCTTCCACTTTCTCAATTTCCCGGGCCGGAACTCGTCCCTGATTCTCCCAATACCCAACCCGCAGTGGCGTTCTTGAAGTTGTGCGTGTGGGGAGGGACTCTAAATCCACTGATCAGCTACGCTTGGCTGAACTTACCGGTGACGTATTGCACCCTCGGGGCACGCGTTGTCAGAATATAACGATTTCGTGCGCTGTACGCCTCGGCGGCTGAGCGGTAGTAGCTCACAGCTAAAAATGGCGGTCAAGCTGGCCGGAATAAACCTACAAAAAGCCGGCGTAGTCGTTGTACTTGTCGATGTCGTGGTTGTGGTCGTAGATGGCGTAGTCGAGATCGTTGTAGTCGGAGTCGTTCGTTCGGTAGTTGTCGTCCGCCGTGTCGTTCTTGGGGTCGTGGTCGTGGTCGTGGTAGTAGTCAGGGTTTAGTGCTGAAAAGCCAGTATTTACTTGTTGTGGTCGTTGTCGTCGTTGTCGTTGAGGTTGTACTCCTTGGAGTCGTCGACGGGGTTGTGGAGGCCGTAGTGGGTATGGTTCTGGATGGATATATTCTGCTGATCGTTCGATCCCTCGTCGTCAGGATGTGGGAGAACGTGCTCGGCTTTTGGGTTGCTAAAATTTGAAGATGAGATCCAGCTCTTTCTCCGTCTTCCTGTCGCTCTCTCGATCTGACTCTCTCGCTCTCTCTATCTCTATCTCTATCTCTATATCTTTCCTCTATCTCTATCTCTATATCTCTCGCTCCTCCGGCTTTCCCTCTTTCTCTATTTGCCTACTTGGCTCCTCCGTAGTCGTGCTCCTCGTCCGGGATGGCGCCATGAAGACGTTCGGTGCCGGGGTGGACATCGGATTCTGGTAGATGGGTCGTTCGCCAGCAATCGGCAGCAAGGAGTTCGGGGGCACGCTGACCCTCCTGAACACCACCGTCCGTTCCGTCGTCGTCGGGTCGGTCGGTTCGTCTTCGTATTCTTCGGAAGCGAGCTCGATTCTGGAATGCGAGAATCGGGGGATGCTCCACGGTCTATTCAAGCAAGCTAGGCTTAAGCCTAAGCCCAAATCTAAGCATACGTCGAAGCCTAAACCTATCCTCGCAAAAATAAAAGTAAAATTACCCATTCGATTCGATCGGGCGCTCAAAGCTAGGCGGTGCCCATTGTACCGTAGGCCTCGGGCGAAGCGGCTGAAATTTACATAAATATCGATATTTCCAGAGTACCGCTATCGTCTCCAGCGGCCGCTGCTTTTTCCATAACTCAGAATTGACGGGTTTCCGGGTTGTCTGAACCAAATTAAGAAGAAATAGGTATTAAGCTACCATAACCTCCTCTTCCTCCTCACCCTCATACTCATCTTCTGGAGCCATTGTAGTCGTGGTGGTGCTCGTTTTCTCCGCAGATTTTCGTCGATGGAACTCCACCGGGTAGTTGAGCACGGTCGGGCGTTTTGGGGGCTGAAAAGGGCTCCGTAGGAAGCTTAGATGATTAGGCTTAGGCTTAGGCTTGGGCTTAGGCTTGGGCTTAGGCTTGGGCTTAGGCTTGGGCTTAGGCTTCGACCTAGGCTTACTCTTAGGCTCAGGCTTTGGCTTAGGCTTACTCTTAGGCTTAGGCTTAGGCTTGGCTTAGGCTTAGGCTTAACCTACCAAGGTATTTTTCGTGGTCGTCTCCTCTTCATACTCGTACTCCTCTTCAGGCTGCGTAGTCGTACGCCGCGGTACGGTGGACGTACGGCTAATCAGATAGGCGGAAGGCCTGCAAATTACTGTAACATGAACAAAAAAGTACAAAAATGAAAAAGCAGTTTTACGCAAAACCCTCCAATGTAGCTTAATTTTCAAGTATCCATTTCGAAAGGGACGGTGAAAGGACAGAATTAGGATCCAAAAAACGACCTGGCGCTGGTTTTAGCTGTTGTAGGGCGTACTGTAGTCGTTCGTCTCGTTGTCGTCTCATCGAGTTTCGCTACTGCGTCTCCTGGGGCGTCATATTGCATGTAGTCCAACTAAAAAAATACATAAATTAAGTTTACTAACACGTTAAATAAAAAAATAGACATTTTAAGCGATCTATAAACGCTAGAATCTGCCAAAAATATAGAAATACAGAAATACCTATACCTCTGCCTTTGGCCGCAACGGGATGGTAATCTGGCGCTTCGGGTTCTCGTATTGTATCGGGCGGATGTGGAGTTTGTCCTGATTCTTAGCATCGTGGAGGACGTAAGGTAGTCTCAGCTCCTCGGTCGAAACAGAGTTCAGAATCGGTCTTGCCGGCGCTTTTGTCGTAGTTGTCGTGGTTGGTGTCGTCGGCTCACTCGTTGCTACCGTAGCTTCAACTTTGAAGGGTTCCTGGTTCGGGTTTTGCTCGGCTTCCGGATCGCGGCCGATTGGGACTGGGTCAGCTACCTAAAAGCACAGTTTTTCATTTTAAAAAAATTACGAGAAACAATAGCTCCAAGAAGCTGTTATGTGCTTACGGTAATTGAGAAAAATGCCATTTCAAAGCTATTTTTTTGTCTTTTGCAATCCAATTTTTGGGAACCCAGTCTGCCGTATCCTCCAGTACTCGACCGTACCACCCTACACTCTGCCGTAACCTAGTGTAGCCTACCGTACTTACTAGACCGCGCTTTACCGTAACCGAGCGTATTCCGACGTACTCTAACGTATACTACTGTCTCGTACCTTGGGTGGCAGCGTCGTCTTCTGGAATATAATCGGCTTGTCTTGCGCGGGCATCTCTTCGAAATCCCCATTATAGTCCGGGTCGTTGAACAGGGCGGCGAGTACGCTGGACTCCCGCTTACGCCGCGTACTGTAGAGCATACTTAATTTCCAACTGTTGAGTGGCTACTCACAATTTTCCATAATGCTCCAGCGAGTCGATGTATTGCGAGGCGTTCGTTTCCAGCTTTAATCCGCTGTTTAATTGGTGCCAGTAGGTGACCCCTAAATTAAAAAAAATGGTTTGAACGATAAAAATACAAATAAAAAGTTGCTTTTGGGTTTAGAGGAACCGGAAACTCACCAGAATATACGAAAAACAAGCTGCTCGCCGCCAGCACGACCCAGGCAACGAGGAAGATGGTAAGGTGGAGCGTGAAGGACTGGGCGCTGGTTGGGTGAGCCTGAAAAGTGACTTACAGCTGGTTAGCTAAGGTTAAGGTGGGCTAGCCTGGGCTTAGGCCTAGGCTAAGCGTAGATTTAGGCTTAGGCTGGGCTTCGGTTTGGGCTTAGACCTGGCTTATGCTTCAGCTTGGGTTTAGGCTTAGGCTCGGTCTTACGCTTAGGCTTCGGCAAAGGCTTCGCCGCAAACTTCAGACTTCAAAAAATACCTGATATCTTCGGCCTCCACATTTCCCATAGAATCGGCACACTGTCAGTGTGATTGCCGAAATGATGGCGGCGATAGCGAAGAGGATGAGGATGAGCATGAGGCTGAGGAGCACGGGCTGCGACGCCGCATGTTCGGAGATGAGCGACTCGTCGAGAAGGGTTTTCTAAAGTCAACGATATACGGTATATGATACACGGTATACGGTATACGGATACGGGATAGGTAACGCTATAGGTATAATTATCACTGTTTTGTCTTACTTGTCCCTTTAATTTTTTTGCGGTCTAGCTATCCACGATTGCTTTGCCCTAAGAATTCCTAACATCCGTGTGGACTGTATCAAGTCTATCCATATATCCGTTTCCATGCCTACTGACCCATTTCCCCTCTTTTTTTGGTTATGCTTGCAAAACCCGGGGGAAGCGGTAGTCGGACCACTCGCCAGTTCTTCGAGAGCGCTTTTTGCGCATAGCGCCCCTGGGGCTTTGACAATACAGCCGCCCTTCGGAACGGACATACAAGGAGAGAGAGAGAGAGAGAGAGAGAGATCTACAACCTCGACTCAACAAGCACCTCCATACACACAAAACCACTTCAGAATAAGGGCCGATGCGAGGCTGTTGACTCGGGGGGTGTTCCGGGGGCATACATAGAAACTTGCCCAAAACAATGAGGTATCCCCTCCCCGGGCTTAAGCCGACAGTCAGGACACGGTGAGGTCAAGCTAAGGAATCAGAGATTTGATAGATTATGCTTTCCAAAATAAAAATTTAGGCTTCCAGGGTTTTGATCTCTCTCCCTCTCTCTTTCTCTCTCTCTCTCTCTCTCTCTCTCTCTCTCATATTTGCTTCGCAAATTTGAAGGGAGCGTGGGTTTTTGAAACTTCCTAGTGCCAACGTAAGGCTACAAAGTACTTGATGTAAATCGTCTAAAAAGTTCCTCCAGAACCTCCTACTTCCCATATACCACATTCCGTTACGCTCCAAAATCCGCCATTCCCGAGGGCGTGCTAATCCCCCCCCCCCCCAGGTGAGATCCAAGGAAAACGGGATATCGTCTCGCAATGCTACACCAGCCCAAAAAAAACCGAAAAGATCCGCTGTTCTCCCTTTCTCACCGTACCTAGGCGGTTGGCTGTCGAAAATTGGGGCAAATAGCCGAGCGGGTGAGCCTTATAGGGGAGGAGAGACAGAGAGCACGAGAGAAAAAGCAAAAAGTGGCTGTTGAAAGTGAGCCCGAGCTCGAGGAGCACGAGCCCCTTGCTTTTTTGGCGGGCTAAGAAAAAAAAGGCAGGAAATGGACGGGGAATTGGGGCACCGGGCTTAACAGACAACCTAAAATCTCTGGGGTAGGAGAAATCACAAAAATCAGGTCATTAGCCTGTGGAGAATTGGGTCGGTAAGGGATATTGGTTTAAGGCATTTGTCGCTTAATAAATAAAGGAATGCAAATTTCACAACCCCTTAAATATACCAAATTCAAGGCAGCAAAAGAGCTGCATTTAAAAGGTTAAATTTTGGGTCAATTAAAATTGCATTCAAAAAGTTATAAGGGTTTAAAAGAAAATCAGAAGAGTTTTTCAAGTTTTCAAGAATTTTAGCTTTTTCTAAATGGCTCACCGGTGTGCTTAGGCTGTTTTAAAAGCAGAGAAAACAAAGATTTTAAAACTATGTAAAAACAAAACGAAATTGCCATCAAAAAGTAAAAAAAATCAATTAGCAAGTTTCGGAAACTCTGAAAAACAACGCACCGTTTGCAGCAGCTTTTCCTCGATACTCCGCCGTGTCTCGTCGTCGTATTTTAATGTAATAAAGTCGACAAAGCCCTGCGCCAGGCTGGTTTCTGAAATTTGAAAATTCTCTAAGGTAATTTTCATAAATTTGTTAAGATGCAAAAAAACCCACCCCTCATTTCTGCAAGCTTGGATGGTTTTTCTCGAATAAATATAATTTTGGCCGACCCGTTTAGCGCATCTGAAATCAAGAAAAATTTGCACAAAAAAAATAGTGAAAACGCATAGAAATTCATGATGATCGTTAAAAAAGAAGACGCTGAAGGCAGAAGTCGAAGCCAGGCCCGAGACTATGCTTCAGTGTAAGCCTAAGTCCAAGCCTAAGCTTAAGTCCAAGTCATAGCCAAGCCTAAGCCACGCGTAAGATTAAGCCAGGCAGTGGAAAGGCAAAAAATCAGTAAATTAGCATTCATCTCGAGCCATTTCAAGCCGAAATCCCAACCCGGTTAGCCTGGAAAAGGTCGAACCCGGGGCTGTGGGCAGCGTGCCCTCATGAAAATTGGCTGAGATTGCGGCTGTCGCGGGGCGGGCGGGATCGAACCGGATTTTTGGGGAGCCCATGCAAATTTTGGCGCATCCGAGGCGTGCCGATCGAGATTAAGGTATATCTCGATCGAAAGATTTCTCTCTCTCTCTCTCTCTCTCTCTCTCTCACTCTCTCTCTCTCTCTCTCTCTCTCTCTCTCTCTCTCTCTCTCTCTCTCTCTCGCTCTCCCTCTCTCTTTCACTGCTCTCTCTCTCCCTCTCTCTCTCTCTCTCTCTCTCTCTCGGGTTCATCGAAAACGTAATGACGTACAAAACAGCGATTATGCCACTAAAACTGAGCACTAAGGGTAATACAACGATTTGCATACACCTTGTCCTCCCAGAGAATTTGGGTGAATTTCCGCGGGGTTATTACGGTCGAGCTGCTGCCGTGAATGGCCATTCGGGGGTCGTAAACCCCGGGGGATGAGCGCGCGGAGCAGCAAATAGACTATGAAGATTAGGATCCGACACGAAAATTAGCATATGGGCGGGATAGCGGGGTTTATTGGGGAAGTTCCGAATTTTCCTAGTCTATGCCGAAAAAAATCTAGAAAATCAGGGCATGTTAGCAGCGATTCTTTAGGAATTCCTGGGGTTAAAATAGTCATGAAAATCGGGCGGGCTAGCAGCGATTCTTTGGGAATAACCCAACGACGTAGACGTAGAGAAAGTGGGACAATTGGCTTTGGGGGTAGAAAGCTTCGGATTAACGGATAGAAAAACTCTCAGATTCTTGAGAGTTTCGGACACTTAAAAACGACAAGCGACTATTGTATAGCCAGAAAAATGAACTGCATCGATTCTAGAGTTCAAGAAGAGCACAACAGCACGACCGGAAAGTTCACGCAGTGCGTAAGGCTAAGTTTAAGCCCGGGAAATCCTACGACCACCCAAATCTCGGCCTGCTAGGGGGAACTAAACGCAGAAGGGGGCAGCAATTGAGCCCCCCAAGCCATAGTACAAAAAAGGGAAGGTGATGGGGAGAGAGAGAGAGAGACAGAGAGAGAGAGAGAGAGAGAGAGAGAGAGAGAGGGGAGGTTGAAAATATCGGGCGGAGCCTAGCCGCGCGCTTCCGACCTGTTCCTGGACCCGACGCCCCCTTCCACAACCACACCGCTGCTGCCACCAAAAAATTAATCGCCCCCGAGCCGGACGGGCACAATGGGGCGTTTAAAGGGACCGGGAAGGCAGGGAAATAACAAGGGTGCTCTGGGACTGTAGCCAAAATTCAACATCGACTGCCGAGCCGTGTTGGCATTTCTTAAAAAATCGGCCGACCGGTTTTTGGGCGGTTTTTACAGGTATAGGCAAACTTGAAAAAAATTCGCAAAAACAGATAAAAGTGGTAGAAACCGCAACACGATATTTTACAGTATTCTAGGCTATAAAACGGGGGCCGGGAGCAACGTAGATAACATTACGAAGTTTACGTTCATATATGCTACACTATTTAGCGTTAGCACGAATGTAGCGTACTATACATTGCCTTCCACGACACCGAAGCGCACTCAAAGGTACCTTGAGATACTGTAGGATATTTGAGCACTGTAGTGCTGTACTAAACTCAAAATTTTGAGGCACCTAAGCGAAGATTTAGGATATGGCAGCCTGGGAAATGGGACAGAGAGAGAAAGAGAGCGAGAGAGAGTGAGAGAGAGAGAGAGAGAGAGTAGACGCAAACGGCACGACGAAGGATGAGCATGAGTTCAAGAAAAGCTATAACAAATATCGAAATAACCGCTCAAAACGCATCAATCATTATCTGGGGCGCGTGAAAGGCGTCGTCGGTCGTGACGCCCTCAGAAAGAGGCAAAAGCAGAAGGCCGGGGGACCCGCTTCTAGAAATGATAGGGGGCGGTGGTAGATACGGTTCGAGAGAGAGAGAGAGCGAGAGAAGAGAGAGAGAGGGAGAGAGACCGAAAAACACAACAGGCTGCAGAAGCTCGAGGCGCGAGCCTAAGCCCCACGCGCAAACAATGCGCGTTTAGGGCCCGAGGAAGGGCCCACACATGGTTTGAGGGCCCCGTGAAAACCTCCCCACCCGCCCTTCCGTGGGCCCTACCGTGAAACCAACGTCTTCTCGTGGCGTGAAAGAGAGAGAGTGAAAGAAGCTCCATCATTCCATCGAGCCACGCGGGGGAGGGGATTCCACTTCAAAACATCCCCCCACCGGAAAAAAGGCGGATCGGCACTTGCACAATGGCACAAAAGCCGGTAGATCAAGAATCTGGGGCGTGCGGGTGGCCAAATGAAATTAATTAGAATTAAAAATTTTTTTTTTTTTTTTTTTTTTAAAAAAAAAAAAAAAAAAAAAAAAAAAAAAAAAAAAAAAAAAAAAACATCAGAGGCTAAATCCCTCAAATAAACCGGAATTTTGCATGTCGGGATTTTGGTTGTGGTGTTGGGTTTGGTGAATATCGGGGCTTTCGGGTCAGGATTCCGCTGGTTCTTGCTGTTTACCGCTGTCGGGATCCTGAATTTCCGAATTTGGTTGTCGGTATTTTGCTGCCAATCTTGGCTTTCGGGATTTTGGGTTGTCGGCTTTTTGGCTCCGGAATTCGGGATGTCTTGGTTCCGGACGCCGGGGTTCTGATTGGCGGGTTTTTTGCTTTGGTGAGTTGCCTGTCGGGGATTGGTGCTGCCGGGATTTTGGAAGGTTTTCACCAGACAAACTTTTGGCTGACGTGATTTTTGTTGTCGGGATTTTGGCATGTCGGCTTTCGACGTATGTTGGGGATTTTTCAAAAAAATTACAATAACCGGGAGGTTCAAAATCCGAAAAATTGTCAAGATCTTACCTTAAGGCTGGAATGACGATTGAATGCCCGTCACATTTTCAGCTGTCATCACTCTTTCTCTTGTGCAGTTTTATTTTTTTGCTCATTCCAAATTTGCATAGTGAATCAGCAGACCATAAATTTATTATGACTAGTATTTTGCGGGGGTGGGTTTTGAAAAATGGGAGCGGCACGGCAATTCCAAAAAAATACATACTTTCCGCTTGGGTACGGTCAGGAACGTGAAATCTTCAATGTCACAAAAGCAAGGCAAATTATTAAGTGGAGACTCAATGAGTGGTGTTTATAAATGCATTTTTAGAATCAGGATCGGGGCGGAGTAGTGGCACAGGATATTTGGATTTTTGGGAGGGTTAAGAAAATTAAAAAGGGGAAATACAGTAGTTTGTTCGGACCTAGGCTTGAGCCTGGGCTTAGGGTTAGGCTTAGGCTTAGGCTTAGGCTTAGGCTTAGCTGAAGCTTAGGCTTAGGTTTATTGTAGTTTCAAAGGACATTTTTGTCAATTAATTTAACCTTGAGTGGATCAAATATTTGCAGCAATGGGTGAGAAGTTGCCGGGTGTCGCTGGACGAGGTGTTTTGCCTTAAAAAATTAATAAAACCGTGATTTTCTAAGATCTTTGCTACTGATAAAAATAAAATTTAAAAAGCACAAAACTACGAATTTTACGGTAATTTTCGATACCTGGTATAGATATCCAAACCATATTGGCCCTCCTCCGGGAATTCCACCCGTATCGATACCGTATCGCCTCGGATTTGACATCTAAATTGATAAAATATAAATAAGTGGGTTAAATATTTAAATTTGTTCCTATAATTTAAAGGGGTATTTAAGGTACCATTCACTTACTTTGCGCACGGCGCCAACGTTCGGTCGTCGGTCCGGTTCCTATGCAGAGAGGCGACAAATTCGGAGAGTGGCTTGGTCATTCTAAAGTGAGTCATGTATAGGATATAAGCCTAAGCCTAGGGCTAAGCTTAAGCCGAAGCCTAAGCTTAAGCCCAACGACTTACTTAAACCTAATCTCGGCCGTCCGCCCGGTGTTGATAATTGGCTCCGGGTGGGTGACGGGCAGGATTCCGAACAATCTTCGTGCCTAAAAATTGGATGTTTATTTTCTGATTTCGCCAGGTTACATAAGCTACATATCAAAGGTTTGATTACCTTTGCGGGGCCCCATTCGCCACTCGCGCATTCCGGAAGTGGAACCATAATTACAGAAAGTTCTTCGCACATGATCTAAAAGGACGAGAATGAAACTGGGAGAGAGAGGGAGTGAGAGAGCGAGAGAGAGAGAGAGAGAGAGAGAGAGAGAGAGAGAGAGAGAGAGGTGAGAGAGGAGAGGGGGAGACTAGAGAGGAGAGAGAGAGAGAGAAGAGAGAGAAAAAAGGGAAACAAAAAAGAATGAAATTTTGTAAGACAAATACAGCTAAAGGAAAGGAAAGTGAATTTCAAGATATCGAAATGCTTACCTTAAATTTGCATACGCTCTTGAATTTGATGGGCTGCCCCGTGAGATAGTGGCCTAAAATGGAGGATTTTCAGGAATTCTTCGGGTATTACCTGAAGACACGGAGTTGGCAAAAATATCGAGCAACAGAGGTCGTGGGGCGGGGGCGTGCACTCGGAACGAGACCACCTAATTTGAATATCACCAATTTTTCTGAGCTACTGACCTTATCGCCGACGGACTGCATGACAAACCGCTTCAACGACATGCCGTTCATGGAAGTGTCCTCGGAGTCGTAGAGCCTAGAAAATGGCAATTGCATATTGATTGACTTGGCGAATTCCACAAAGGTCTCTGCTGGCCGGCCCAGAGCTTACTTGAGGTTATAATGGAAGATCAGGTCCTCGCCACCTTTTTCTGGTAATCGGATAGAGACGGAAGCGGCGCCGGTACGATCGGTCTAAAAAAAAGGATGAGGAGAGAGAGGGAGAGAGAGAAAGAGAGCGAGAGAGAGCGAGAGTGAAACTTACATATATCTGGCTCTCCAGTGTATCGTCAGTAAAGGCCAGTCCATACTTGAAGAATAGCGACCGGACGAAGGGGATTCGCTCGAATTGGGAGAGCGATAAAGGTCTTGGTAGGAGCTGCCACGATGCATCGGACGGGAAGAATTCATAGATGAATTCCTAGAAAAATTCCATTTACCACTTTGAATTTAAACCTTTAGATAAAAGGTATAGAAAATCTACATGTTAGCGTTTTTAAGGGAACTGAAAGGCAAAAATTTTGACCCACTTCGATTTGGTCCAAATCTACTCGATTCAATTCAGATTTTTACTTTTACCCTAGATACAATTCATTGCAAACCACAATTTTCACAAAGTTAAGCTCAGAATACCGTAAGCTTCCAAAGTAAGGGCAAAAAACCTATGGTCAAGTGGCTCAAGATTTCCAAATCATACCTCCGGATCCGTCATGAAGTAGTGATCGTCATATTCGTATCGGAGATTGCCATCGGCCCCTTTTCCATTCAGCTCTCCCTCTTTGGCATTTCTAAAGCAGCCGGTAACCTTGGGATCCTAATTTCCAACATACACCAAATGACGGGCTCCCCAGTTGCACTGGACGAAGCGCCAGTTTCCGTCTAAATACGCGGCATTCCAGGTATTCCGGAACCGGTAGCTGCCCTCGTCGAATCTAAAAAAATATAGAGGGGTGCATGGAGTTAAAGGGAGCATTCTAGTCATTTTTAACAAAGTTTCAAGGTTGGAATTTTTGCCTTCCACTGGTCCTTTAGAGTGCTTAATGCCGGAGTTTAACGTAAAATCGCACCCGCATTCAAAAATTAGGGTAGGGATTTTTTAAGGGGAACGTACCAACAAGGTTTTTCGACAGCTTTTGCCTTTAACGGCCCTTTAAAAATATGAGCTAAAAAAGATACTTAAAGACTGGGTGACAGCACAAAAAACGATGTCTATTTCCTTTAATGCCCCTTTAAAACTCACTTCAACCCCGGCTGATAGCCCGCGCTCTTCGAGAAGCCCTTGATGACGACGCTGTGCAGGCCGGCGTAGCTGAAATACATGAATTTTCGAAGACTCGGAAGTACACCCACCTGCACAACCGCT
The DNA here is from genome assembly GCA_038088335.1 of Mesorhabditis sp. LJ9110. NCBI lineage: Eukaryota > Metazoa > Nematoda > Chromadorea > Rhabditida > Rhabditidae > Mesorhabditis > Mesorhabditis sp. LJ9110. Next base: position 457,803 of record JBBGBA010000036.1, read on the forward strand.
TGAAGAGCACGTGATAACTCTCGGTGCCGTATTTGATACCTCTGAGGAGTCCCATCGGGGAATCACTGTCCAGCCCCTCCTCGAACACCATCGTGTTCAGGTTTTTGATCGTGATCCACCGGTATATGGCTCTAAAAAAGACGATGTATCAGGTTTTAAAGGGCATGGGAAGGATGAGAATCGGCCATTAGATGTCGACAGATCCGTCTGCAACGTTTTTTAGTTTTGAAAAGGAGGAGAAGTCTGGATTCAACCCATTTTCCTGACTAGGTCTAGACGACAGCGGAATAACGTCAATACGATGGACTATTCTGACAGCGCTATACAATCGATTACGATGCATAACTCCACCATCCGGATCCAGAAATCAGGATTTGACCACACCGGCCGTTTAAGGTTTCGTGAAAGCTGCTCGAAATCACCTTTAAAATTCATATAAATATTGTTTTAAAAGGAGTGCGACAGCAGGAAAACCCTACCTAGCCTTGTCGACGTCGCAAGTAGCGTTGTAGGTTAGAATCCGAATTAATTCAGTGAACGAGGTGAATTCGGACTGGGCGATGTCGATCGCAACCTGGTCGATGGACTCGAAAACCTGAAAAATCGGTAAAAATTCTGTGCTAACGCTTTCTCTCTAGCTCTCTCTCTCTCTCTCTCTCTCTCTCTCTCTCTCTCTCTCTCTCTGGTTCTCACCTCAGTCGATGTATAGACCATCCGCTTCGGGCATGAAGGCGGAGCCGGAGGTGGCGGTGTGGCTGGATAGGACGGCAGTGCCTGGTCGGCCTCCGAGAATCCGTTCTACGACAAATTACTGTGGACCCAAAAACCAGAATCCCACCTGCATCCTACTCTGCTTGAACAGCTCCAACATCTCCCGCGCTTGCACATCTACCAGCTCGGCGGTTTTGTGCCGCTCTCGTTCCTGAAAATAAGGTATTGATATATTTCTGCTTAGGACACGAGATTCAAAGATACCCTCTTAAAATGATACCTTTCTCCTCTGGGTGATCGTCTCCAGCTTCTTCTCCCGCTTTATCGTCAGCTGGCGGATCAGGTCGTCCTTTTGTAGCTTGTTGGCCTGGCCGCGCTCGAACTTCTTGGCAAAGTCGGCAAGGGCTTGCTCCCATTCTTCCTGAAAATAGGGTTAAAAGTCAACGAATTTCTTGCGGGTAGTCGGCTGGTCGAATGGAGGTTAACGTACTCTAGTGTCCTTCTCGAACCGCTCGTGCTCCATCAGGCGCTCATCTCCGAAATTCTTGTAGAGCTCGTCCTCCTGGCCACGGTGGATGAGCTCGAGGCGGGTTTGATCGTCGTAGTCCTGAAAAATGAAGGTAACATTCTTGTGCTCTAGTCGATCTCTCTCTCTCTCTCTCTCTCTCTCTCCTCACTTACCACAACATATTTCGCTCCCTCGTGCATTATTTTCGGGTACGGCTTGGCCACGCCGGTCGCTTTAATAGCGTGCGCTATCTTCATATCATTAATTCCGGCGTCACTAGAAAGTTAACAATTAGCTGATAAATTGTCTAAAATTACATTTTATATTGTTTCTCAGCTGCGCGCTCCTTCGGACTGCCGTTCGCCTTCTTTTCCATCGGCAAATCATGCGGGCTGGCGATGGGGACATGGTTGGAGCAGTACACTTCCTAAAAATAAATCGTAATATACCTATTAACAAATCTAATGTATAGTTATAATCTTTTTAGTAGTTTTTAATGCCAAAAAGTTAGAGAAAAATTTTACATAGGGGCTGTGCGAGATTGCCGGCGGAAAAAGACGATTTTCTCCTGCTCAAGCCACCGCCATCGCCCCCCTTAGTGATTCATTACCGAAATAGCCTAATATCTTTTAGCGCCCCCCCCCCCCCCCCCCCCCCCCCCCCCCCCCCCCCCCCCCCGGCGACCACGGGGGTGGGGGGGGGGGGGGGGGGAAAACCCGAAGCTTTTGGCCGTTTGGGGGGGGGGGGGGTGGAATTGTTTGCGCCGGGTATCGGAATCGTGTTGAAGGGCCGATCCTCCTGGACACACGAACGAACAGACAGACAGAGAGAGAGACCCACAGAAAGAAACACACAAACCGACACGGACCCCCGCTTTTTCCGCTACACCAAGACGCCTATAAACGGCTCGGCGGCGGGGGCGGAAATGGGTGAAGCTTTTGGAGGTGATCAATGGATCAGAGAACAGGGTTTGGCTAGAGGGACGTGGATGCTGGATTTCTGCTTACAAGGAGACGTTTTTGAGTGTCGTCGGGAAATTGGCATGGGACCAAGCCTATCTTGTGCAGAATTTTACGCTGATTCCGAATATGGTAACCGTTTTTGCGGAATAGCCATTTCTCGAAAGTTATGAACGATTTAAACCTCAAAACAGCCCAAAATCGGCTACTTCCGATAGTCATAAAAGGCTTCGGAATAGGTTTTAGATAAAACCAGATAGTGCATCTTGTTCAGAAAAAATTCTCTATAAAATGTACCATCTTCTCCAAAATCATTGAAAAATTGGAAAAATTTGATAAATTGGGAGGCCCCTAATTTTACAAAAATTTTCAAAATGCAACATTTTTAGTTAAGTAGCTTATTTTATAGAGATTTTTTCTGAACAAGATGCAATATCTGGTTTTGTTAAACCTATTCGAAATCTTTATGACTACCGGAAGGTGCCGATTTTGGGCTATTTTGAGGTGTAAATCGTTCATACTTTCGAAAATGCTTCCGCAAAACGTTCATATTCGGAATCAGCGAATTGCACAAGAACTTGGTCATCTCGACGACACTCAAAACGTCTCTGTTAAGCAGGCTTAGGCTTAGGCTTAGGATTTGGCTTTGCTTGAAGCTTATTATTAGGACTTAGACCTTAGCCTTTACAATGTATTTGTAGCTTTGAAGAAAATGCATTAATGAAACCAATCAGAGCAGATTCAGATCGAAAACGCTGATGAATCTATAAGAAACTTAGACAAGATCTGGATGGAGCAGGCCAGCAGAGATTCTTTACGATTCGAGGTCGGGCATGCTAGCAGAGATTGTTTAGGACAGGGGAGGGCAAGCTAGCAGAGAAGCTTGAGGAGCTGATCCATGGGCGGTCTAGCAAGGAGCCTTACAAGGACCTGAGGCGGAAGGGAAATTAGTATAAATTCTGATATACCTATCGGTAAAAGGCAAGCTGGCACAGATTTTTTGGGTTTTAGGGCCAGGCCAAGCTAACAGAGATTTTCAAGACCTCAAGCGGAGGGCACGCTAGCAGCAATTCTTTAGAAAATCGTGATTTTCCGTTCTCGACAGCCAAGTTTTCCGATTTTTCCATTTATTTCTAGCTTGCCTTGTCCTCATGGTTATTCCTGTTGTTGCAATACGTCTTCAACGCCAGCCGCGTCCCACAGATATAACATTTGAAGCAGCCGTTGTGGAAAAATGACGAGTCTTTCAGCGGGCCCACCTAAACAAATAGTGGTATATTTGGGACCAGGATTAATTGAAGGGGATCGAGACAATGGGGGGGACCGAAAAACAGCAGGAACCAACGGTTTTTCCGTGTTTTCCGGATTAAGTTGAATGTTTGTTTTTGGTCTCGCTGTATATCGCAGTCTCCTCTCTCTCCTTTTCTCTCTCTCCTTCTCCTTCTCTCTCTCTCTCTCCTTATCTGTCGGATACACCTGCTTCCCACATCGATGGCAGCTCAGCTTCGCCATCCTGAAAATTTGCATGCTAATTTCAATACATCAAAAATAATTTTTTTGAAAAATCAAAAAATTAAAAAATGTTCTATATATTCTAGCAGCCAAAAGATATGTACAGTATAAGCGGCGGATAGCCGACTATGTGCTTGATGGTTTCCGGTCGGGCGGTGAAGGGGAGGAAAGAGCCTCTCCCCTCAGCCATTCAACCAACCGACAATACAGCCGTCGATAGTACTCGACCGGAATGAATATATTTATCGACAAGCAAATGGTGGGGGTGATAAACAACACGTGGATGTGGATGGCGCCGGAATTTTTAAAGATGCGGGAAATTTTAAAGCGAGAGAAAGAGAGAGAGAGATAGAGAGAGAAAGAGAGAGGCGAGAGATAGCTAACAAGTTATCCATAGACATATAGCTACAGAAGAAGGAAGAATTGGTTAAGGAAGAAGCGGAAAAACCGGAAGGGAGAGAGAGAGAGAAGAGAGAAAAAAAATCTAGCGAGGGAAAAAGATAACCGACGAGATAGAGAGAGAGGGAAAGAGAGCGTGAGAGACTGAGAGACAGAGAGAGAGAGAGAGAGAGAGAGCGAGAGAGAGAGCGAGAGAGATAGCCAGTCGGTATGAGACACCCAATAAAAATATAAAAAATGTCCAATTCCACCCTTCTCCAGTCCTTTAAAGGAACGCGCAAGGCAGGACTACGGTTTTTTTCGTTGCGTAATTCATTAGGACGTCTTTAAAATAGAATAGAACTCCCGGGTTGCGATTAGCATTCTCAAAGAAAAATTGTAACAAATTTATAGCCAAAAAAATTACCCAACTCGCTCCTCCCGTTAAACCCCAGAAAATTCAGTCAGCTGTGCGCTAATTTTGTTGCAAGGCACCGGATGCGCCTGTAGCCTCCTGGGGCTATTGTCCCAAGCCTCACTCTCCCCCTCCTATTTGCTAGAGATCCGATCCCAAGATGGCATCCGGTCGGCGCCGGAGTGTCGCGTAGTTAGGCCGGGCTCGTTGCACATTGCTCGCATTCCGACAAATTAGAGCGGAAAAAACGGGGATGGGGTATGGATAGCCCCTGAGGCGATTCGAGCTCGGGATAAACAACATGGGATGAGTCATTTAAAGCCTTTGGGACGGCAGATTGGAGTGGAGATAAGGAAACGCTCTGCAACTCTCTTAATGTTGAAATCTAAGAACGTCGAAATTTAACATAAGCAAATCTCCCAAATTCCATACAAAAAAATGCCGACACATTGAAATGTCGGCATTCGGCAATTTCGAAAATATGATATTTTGATAAATGTTTATCAAAGGCCCAAATTAAAAGATAAGCGGATCTTTCCGTTTAACGGGGAGGGGTTAGAGGCAAAACTCCTTTTTTTTGCCAGTAAATCCGTATGATTCTAAAGCGAAATAGAAGCGATGCTTCGAGAATTTTACGTAGTTTTAAGGTATAGCTGGTTTGTCAAAATTCTAAAAATATTTTGGCCCAAATTGTTTCAAAAATGACCGGAAAAGTCAATCGGCAAATTTGTAAAATTTGCGCATTAATAGACGAATTCTAATGGTGACACCTCCATAACAAAAAAATAGCTAACAAGGGCGCATTCATGGCAAGTAGGAAAATCTCGCAATTCCGGCCTTATTAAACATTTAAAGTTAGTTTTATAAGTTATCCATGGTCCGGCAATCTTTAGTAAATCCAGCATGATCCAAATTACAATAAATTTAGGTAGTAATTGCTTACCCGCTCATCCCGGCGACGAGGTGCATTTTTGCGACAAATTTTCACGCAGGCCAAAAATGGGAAAAATATTAATATAGCGTTCCGGTAGGTGTTTCGTCGTTTCTGAATATGCTCAGCTTCCGAGAAAAAAGTAGATGATCTTTTGTTCGAAAGACCCTTCTTCGAAACAAAATTCAAAGCGGATTTCGCAGAATATTGACTAGAGGGCGCTTCAGAATAGGGCTGGTCGGTCTAATCGATTTCCGCACGTTCCGGGCGTTCCGGAACAGCTTCCGCTTCAGCTTCTTCTTCCTCTCCTTCTTCTGAGGGGTCGTTTCGAACCCGGGAATTCGCCAGAGGGGGCGGTGCGCGGACAATTAGAGGGCGGAAAAACGGAGCGACTGTCCGCTGAGCGGAGCGCGCGCGGCTCGTGCGGGGAATTAGCGCCTCCGGTCGATCGGGAGAGAGAGAGAGAGAGAGAGAGAGAGAGAGAGAGCAGGCGATGCAACCCTTTTTTGTGTGTGAAGCCCCACCCATATGCATTGCCCCGCTATTTGCCATCCCGAGTTTAGGCAAATATCGGCCGGCGTGAGCGTAAAAAGGTGTCTTTTAGAAAGTGACCCCTAGCCAGTCATATAAAAATAGCAGGCACAAGTTTTCAAAAAAAATCGATGGTGGATCATTAATGCGCAAATTCCAGAAAATCCGCAGCCGAATAGTTCATTAGGCTAGGCTTCGGGGCTTAACCTTAGGCTTAGGCTTGGGCTCAGTTTAGGCTTAGGCTTAGCCTCAAGCTTAGGCTTAGGTATTAGGCTTAGGCTTAGGCTAAGGCTTAGGCTTAGGGTCGGGCTCGTGCTAATGCTTTCGCTTACGCAAAGCGTTAGTGCGCATCGTCTTGTGCTGATGAATAGTGATTTCCGAACATTGTAAGCGTGATCAATCACCATCAAAATCATGACAATGCCAACACGGGAACTGCCATTTGGTATCAAGCGCAGCCCGCTAAAAATAAGCCCGGTGGTGAAAAGTGCTAATTCAACCCGCGAGGGCATTCTATTGATGCCTGATCCGAGGTGACAATCGCTGGGGCGTGTGCCCCCGGGGCATGAAAGTATCGGGTCGGAAAGTGAATTGAGTGAGTGCGCCCTGGGTGGGCAAGTTGATGGGCAATTTGGAACGGGCCGTCGCCACACGCGAACTGTATGAATTTCCGCGGGAACTGGCTTTTGGGCTTCAACACGATGAGCAGGAGTTTCAAGGGTTAGTGAAGGAGAACGAGATGGCTATCGCTTTGCTCGCAGGCTAAGCTTAATGTCTCCAAAACATTGTATTTTTGGAAAGCTTTCTAACAAAGCGTTCGGTACTTTTGCCTTGTTGGCGGGAGGCGGGGAGATCTCAGTAAAGGTCAAAAAATCTAACCTAATAGTAAGCATTTTAATGGTGTATTTAATAAAATTTAATTCAATTTCAAGTGGAATGAAGAATTATGTAATAACATTTTTAACATTCTTAAAAACGGAAATTTTGCTTGAAATTCAGAATTTTTGGCTGAAAATCGCAGATGACAATAAAAAAAAGAAGAAAATAAACCAAATTCCTTCTTTTTATACGAGAAAAACTAAAAGCTAGAGAAAAAGTCGGTTTTAACGCTTGGCAAGCCTGCAGAGCTCATTGCGGAATTTTTCTGACAGTTTAAAATATTTTAAATTTAACACTGACGCTAATGCCTAAATCCTGTTGCTCAAAAAAATTAGCTCATGCTCTGCAAACGCCTGGGGACCTGAGGCTAGGAGGGTGAAAACGGCTGAAGTGTGGCTAGTATAGAAGAAGAGGGAGGAGATGGTGGCGGCTCTCATAATCTGAAAGCCGTGCCCCGAAGGAGGCTCTCAAAAATCATCGACAAAATACACATACACACACTCATTCACACCAATAGATTCCCAGGGGGAGAGGGATTCTCCAGAACCGTTCGGATCGGAGGAGTGGAACGTTGTCCAGAGATCGGAAGAGAGAGAGAGGAGAGAGAGAGAGGAGAGAAGAGTGAGAGAGAGTGTGGTGAAGAGAGGAGAAAAGAGCGAGCGAGAGAGATAAAAAGCGAGCGAGGAAGAGAGATAAAGAGCGAGAGAGGGAGAGCGAGTGAGAGAACGAGAGAGAAAAGGAGACGGTATTCTTCCCATATTTTTGCTATTTTTCGTACTTTAATTGTTGTCAAAATGGTGCTTTCGCATGATCGGGGGGTATCAGAGAGGAACTATTTTTTTACAAGTCTAGAAATGCTTAGTAACGCCACTGTTAAGTATTTCAATACTTTTTAGGAAAAATTAAACTATATGAAAGCAAAAAATTATCCGACCAATATAAAAACATTAAAAAATTGGATATTTTGATCGAAAGATCTTTTTTTTGTCGTTTTACAGAAACGTGTACATTTGCGCCTAGTAATCGGAATAAAATCGTTTGAAACAATTTATCCATTAAAAAAATAGAAACTTGGACACCATAAAGGTTTGGCCACCCCCACCCCCGATAATGCAAAAGTACTGTAATTCTGTACCAACAAATACAGTGTCTGAGATTTTTTGCTCTCTTTTTTTTCCGGAAGCGTACTACTAGGTCAATCTGACCAACTTTCGGCTTAGAAAGAGCAACCAAAAAACCAGGGATAAGTTTCAGGGTGGAGCGAAAATCGGGTCCCTCGGCCTGCGAGGAGGATCAATGTTGAGCGGCGTCTTCGAGGGGGGATTTTGCTAGTGGCCAACCACCTGTCCTCGAATGGCCTTGAACCGCTTGGGGAGGCAAAGTCAAGACACGGCCATTCACGCTGGGTATTCATAGACGGGCGGACATTATCGGAAATGTCGAAAGAAAGCCATGCGGGTGATGGCTGGAAAGAAAAGAGCGGAGCAAACCAAAGTGTATGCAGATTGAATATGGGTCGGGAACGCTGGGCGGGCTTTTTCAAAGGCAGTTCGAAGCCGATTTTCAAGCAAATGCCGATAATAGAAATGTCGAAATTCAAAATGCCGACAACTCAACTGTCCCGCCAGATGTGGACGATAAAAATGCCGACAAGCCGACTACCCCTGCATAATGGCGACAATCAAAATGTCGAAGTTCAAAATGCCGACAACCCAACTACTCCCGGCCAAATATCGACAACTAAATGGTTAAGTTGTGACAAAGTGACAAGTTGGGCAAAATGCCGACAATAGGTTAGAGAGAGAGAGAGAGAGAAGCGGAGGAAATTCGGTCGGAGTAAGCTGAAGCCAAAGCCTAAATCGAAGCCTAAGCCCTAGTCTAAGCTTAAGTCTGACCTAAGCCTAAGCCTAAACCTAAACCCAAAACTAGACCCAGAAATTGGTCAGCAATTTGTGGAAAATCTCCATATTCGGGGGTGTATAGGTGACCGCTGGCTGGTGGTGTGAATGAGGTTATGTGCCTCGCAGGTTATCGTGACCTTGCTAGGCAGAGAGAGAGAGAGCGAGAGAGAGAGAGAGAGGGAGAGAAAGAGAAAGTAACATACCCCGAGGGCACAACTACAATAAGCATTCGGCCCCATTATGGGATGGGCTCGCCCCAAACACTACAGGGGGGGGGGGGGAGCCTTCCACCGAGTTTATGGCTGAGGTAGGTGGGAATACGGGGTTTTTTATAGGCCTTCGTACTTTTACTCTTTATGTAGAGCTATCTCTCCCTCTCTCTCCCTCTCTCTTTCTCCCTCTCTCTTTCTCGCTCTCTCTTTAGGTCAAGCGAGTTCAGGCTGACCATATAACTAGCGAGAACAATCGGTCATTCCTGGGAGGGGAGGGCAAGCAAGCACAGATGATTTGGCACGTCAATCGAGCAAGAGAATTTCCTTAGGGCCTTATGAGGGAGGAGGACGACATTAAGTTATTAGTGGCACCTTTTAGGCATAGAGCGTTACCCCTTCAGGGTTTGAAAGATCCGGGAAATTCGATAGAAACCTCGTTTTATAGCCGCCGGACTGCTCGATCCCGCAAAGTCAATCATTAAGTTCGAAATTCCACTATGATTTGACCAAAAAACAGTTTCCAAAATTAACATATTCCAGGCCAACGCATCCTAGCCGGAAAAATGGCAAACTGCCGACAGCCAAAAAAAACCCGACAGCCAAAATCCCGACACTACAAATCGCAAATTATGGCTCTTGCTGTCGCTTATGGCTGTTGGGATTTTGGTTATTGGGATTTTGATTGCCGAAATTTTGGATGTCGGCATTTTGGGTGTCGGCATTTACATTGACATAATTTCGTAGCTCCAGAAAGATCACTAGGGTCCACTAGAAATCTGCGGAAGAAGCTTTTCAAAAATCTACGAGGTGATCAAGGTATTTTACAATTTTTCCTCCTAACTACCTTTAAGGCCAAAATCTATAGTCAATAAAGACATCTCTCTAAGATGAACCCGGCAGGTTGCAACATAATCTGCTAGTCAGAACATGGGTGTAAATGGGGGCCAAGCGGAAGCGGCGGCGGGTGCATGAAGGTGAGGGTGGTTGACAGATTGACTGGCCTCTTCCACATCTAGGCTATGCCATCCATCGCTACCCCCCACAAAACACGCCCGACTCTGAAGGGGGGAGGGCATGGTATAGGGGGGAGCACTTGGCAAATAGGCATCATCCGCTACTAGATTTTGGGAGGATGGATCGGGTGAGACGAAGAGGATATCGGATACCAGATCATCCACGGTCATCCACAGAGATACTCTAGGTCTTCGGGAGGGAGGGGGAACTGGTTTCGAGGCAGGTTAACGGGAGCGTGCCTGCAGTGTTTTAGATAGCAGCGTGAAATTTCCAATTTTTAAAAGGAAAGCTTAGGTGCAGGTTTAGGCTTAGGCTTTAGAAACTTTCGAGATTCTTTTCGTAATAGCTCGATAATAGTGGCATTTCAAGCTTACAAGGAGTGCTTTTTTTGAGTCATCGGCAAAACCTTACGAGACCTAGCTCATTCGATAGAGAATTAAAAAAAAGCACTCCTTGTTAGTCGCTTGATTTGGGAGAGCGAGCTTCAGGCTTAAGCTTGGCATAAGCTTGGCTTAAGCATCGGCTTAGGTCTTTGGGCTTAGGCGAGGTGGGCTTGGGCTTAGTCTGACGCTGGGCTTCAGTTTAGGAGCGCGTTTAGGCATGAGCTTAGGTTTAGCGAAGCAGGACTTGGAATCAGCTTACTAGATCTTTACTGGTCCGGTCTACCAAGCCTAGATTTAGCGGCTCGAAAAAGCGCTATCGCCCAATACCAAAAATGGAAAAAGATAAGATGAAAGCAAAGGTTATAGAAGCCTGCCGCAGACGAAGAATTAACCAACACCTTTTCTATAGCTTTATTTCAATAAACTTGACGTTCACGACGCAAACGCGCAGTCGAGCATATCGTACTTTCCGGGCCGTAGCGCGTGGAACCGGACGCCTCGGCGCGGCGCCTATTACCCGCGCGGGGGGCGCGACCCTTGACACCCCCGAAGGGTTGATTTGGTGGCCCGGGCCCAAGGATAAATAAATATCGGCTCGACGCCCTAGTCAGGCCGATCGTTCTCTCTCTCTGTCTCTCTCTCTTCCCATAAATGACGTCGCGCGTGTGTTTGTGGCGGATCGGTCCTTGATGGGCCCTCGGTTCCTCGATTCGGAATTCGGCGGGGGCTGGAAACCGGAATTGGACGGTCGGATCGGTGGTCCGTGAAGTGAACCGCGCGTCCACCCTCGACGCCAGTATGAAAAACCGTCCCGGGGGCCATGTTTGCACCCAGAGAAAGTCTGGGGGTCACGTTACGGGGTGTGTGACGAAGATGTAAAATGTATGGATTAACGGGGTGTGATAGAGTGTTGGCCATTTAAAAAATTTTAGCCTTTCCGGAAAATATAAAAGTCAAATTTTCAGCATCAATGAGAGAGAGTGAGAGCAAGAGAGCGAGAGAGAGAGAGAGAGAGAGAGAGAGAGAGAGAAAATGAGAGAGAGAGAGTTTTCTTTAGTTTCCCTTGTATTTTAGCGGAGGAAAATCTGACGATTTTGCAAAAAAAAAAGAAAAAGTTCGGAAAACCGATGAAATCTAACGATTTTGGACTTCGCGTCAAAACTGGCAAAATTATACAATAGTGAAAAATTCTCTATAGAAACAAAAAGCAGAACAAGACCTGCTAAAAAAGCTCCAGCTCCCGCCGAAAAAACCAGGCGCAGAATAACGGCGCGGGAGCAGGCGGGCGGCGGAAGCACGGTATAGACTGGCGCGAACAGGGTCAAGCGCACATTCGGGTTCCCGGCGCGGCGTCGGTTGTAGGTGGATGAGAGAGAGGGGGAGAGAGAGAGAGAGAGAGAGAGAGAGAGAGGAGAGGAGAGAGGGAGAGAGAGGGAAAGAGGGAGAGAGGGAGAGAGAGAGACTCCTTTCCGGGTGACACAGGTGGTCTAAAAGAGGGAAGGAGGGAGGTGAGGAAGGTCGCAAACATCCTCCACAACCACCATCTAACGCCTCACCTCCCAAAGACGCGCCTCCAAAAAAGGAAAGCGCTTTTTCTGGCGTGCCCCGGGTTTTCTGACTCATCCGAGTGCATTTTGGCAAAATTTTTAAACGAAAAATTCGGCATGTGAAATGAGGTGTGATGGATCGGGGCGGTGCTGAATCATCTAGGTATTCCAGATTACGCGAGGCGAAATACACCTGGTTTTGAAATTACCCTTGAGCAAAATATATGCGTAACCTTAAAGGCAAGCGCAAAACGAGGTGGTAGATGCCGCGGGGAATCGAACCTTCGGCCCCAACTTGGCAGCCTAGCGGCCCACCAACTGCGCCACGCCGAAAATTTCTTCTAATTTTCTAATAAGTTCGAATTTTCTTTAAAACATTCTGTAAAGGCTAGGCTTAGCTAGGCTTAAGACTTAGCTAGACTTGCGCGATCTTGGCTTGGTTAGCTTAGCTTGGCTTAGGCTTAGGCTTAGGCTTAGGCTTAAGCTTGAGCTTGGCTTGGTCTCAGGCTTAGACTTGGCTTAAGCTTAGGCTTAGGCTTAGGCTTAAGCTTAGGCCTTGGGCTTAGGGCTTAGGCTTAGCCCTAGGTTCTGGAAAAAGCGGGGCGGCTCTGGGTTGAGGGTTGACTGACTGGCGGGGTGTATTGGCTGCGAGCCAATTTGCCCTCGGGGGTGCATGGTAGGTAGAACTGGTCGAGCCGAGCCCAATTTGTCCACGATCCCATGCCAGCGTCAGCCCATATGAGCCGACCGTCGAGGGGATCCTTGTGGAATCATATGCAATTCGAGGGCTTGCTTTTCAGGAGCGGGAAGGTGGATTTATTTCGGAAGTTTCGAATTAACTCTGGTCAGCAAGGCGTGCTTGTTGAAACAGAAGCAAACGAAGCTCTACGCGTCAGTCAGCCCTCATCCGAACTCCGCCCTGGACTCATTCAAACCGGCTTGAAACCCTGATTGCGATGTGCTAACTGGCTTAGCTGTAACGTCGTGTATGTGGTCGCTACAATTTTTTAAAGTGGCAACTATGGACGTCCTCACCCTCCTCGGCCGTGCCTTCCTTGCACCTTACCGGGCATTTTCAACACATAATTCCATTTGCATCTGAGACCGCAGCAAAAATAGTGCCGGAACAAGTTTCGTACGAGACCTGGTGTGATTGCTACCATTTTTTGAAGTGTTCACTTTATGCCGTTTTGGAGCAAAGGGGAGACCACGTGGTTTTTTTTTTGGAAAATTGCAGTCAATCAAGCTCATCAGGATTTCGCACCGGATTCATTCGGACCGGCTTAAAACGCTAATTCTGAAGTGCTAACTGGCTGGGCGGTAACATCGCGGATGTGATCGCCACGATTTTTTGAAGTTGCAACTAGGCCTCCCCCGCCCTCCCCCCATCGGCTGTACCTTCCAATGCTGATTTGGCGAGAATACAACCGTGCGAAATCGTTTTGATCTATGCATCTGAAAGAGCGCCAGAAATAGTGCTCGAAAAGGTTTTGCACGACACCTGAGAGGCGCTGGTGTAGTTGCTAGGATTTTTTGTGGGGTTGTCTCTTGGTAAACCTATTTTTTCTGAGCTTTTTCTAAACCTATTCTCAACCTATTAAATCCAGCCGTTTCCGCATTTCAGCCACTAAAATCCCTAAACAACTTTGCCCTCTAAAGTCTAGCGCCTCAAACCCCCGGGTGCCCTTTTGCTGCCCTCTTGACTCGGATAAGCGAGCAATCAGGCGCCCTAATGGGCTTATCACTCCCTCAGAACGGGCCGCCCTCATAGTCAATGCGCACTATTCCTGATTTAGACAAACAACTGTCAAAGCAGAATCTAAATTTAAAGTACGTAGGTTTCAGTCGACCCTGTACACCAAGCTTTTCATACTCGTTTCCCGGGTCCAGCCCCAGCCAACCAGATCGCGGCGATAATTGCCCAAAAGCAGAGTGTGCTGTCATTTTTATTTATAGCCCCGAGCGATAGCTCGATTACTCGAAATCGATTTGTACGGATCCCTACTATTCAGAAAAGTTTAATTTATCGGTTGAAGTCTATAACTTAACTCGAAGCGGCAGTGTCGAATGAGTTTAGTATGTTTTCGTTTCATATTTAAAGGCAGAGCACAGTTCTTGATATTTAAAGCGAGTTTCGAAGTTAATTTTCTACATAGCCACCGCGAGCCGTCGGTCAATGATCCCATACAAAGCTCTCTAGTCGGCCTAGTGTTTACTCACCGCTGACTAATACCTCAGCGGGTGTCCGGACTTCACCTTGCGAATTTTGCTCTTTCGGTTCCTGGTGGCGGCTTATCACGAATCTAGCTTACTGTAGCACGGATATTGAAATTTAACCTGTTTTCGGCTAGTCCCTGGCATTTATTCGCTAATTCGGCGGCTACCTCGTGTGTTCCGATTGACCAACGGGAGCCGGGTGTTGTGCAATCGCGGGCCTTGGGGGAAAGAGGGAATAAGTGTACTCCGACAAACCGACCGTTGCGCTCTTTTCGCTGACCATTTCCCTTTCAAGTTCCACGTGGGTCCAATTTTCAACCTCCAAGTTGGAGGCTCCAACTCATCCTTACATGTTAGGCGCTTACGTGTTCCTGGAGGGGATTTTTGGCAGGCGGCAACCAGTTTTCCTTTCTGATCCTTGTGAAATTTAAATGTTTTTATGAAATTTTAATCGGCATTCAAAATTTCCCAGAAATCAAAAATCTATTGAATCACGATAAAAAAAATCATGTTTTTGTGATTTCCTGAGAAAAGTGAAAGGCTAGAAGTCCGAACGAAAAATGACCCCATAGTTGCCTGGTTGCCCGATTAAGCAACGCTTTTTGCTGCTGCGCGCGTAATATTTGATCTTGTGACGAGGTCACGCCGACCCCGTGATAAGACTATGGCGCATCACCAAATTCTTGATATATATTGATGGGCTGCCGTTTGATAGATTCTTGGTTACTCTAGATGTCTCTCTCCCTCTCTCCCTCCCTCTCTCTCTCGCTCTCTCTCTCTCTCGTTCTCTCGCTTCTGGATAAACGATTTTTTGAGAATGCTCTCACTTACCGAAGAGGGCACAGGCATCCTAAAGACACATGTAACCCGCGAGCTGGTGGAAGAAGCATTACAACATGTAAATCAAGAAAATTTGGATCACTAGAAAGACTTCAGAATTTCAACACAAAGGCCCGTTTTGGAGATGACTGGACGGCGACGTATATTTCGGAAGGCAAGGTAGGCCGGCTAGGTTCAGGCTTTGCGTAGGCTTAGATTTAAGCTTCGTTCGGCTTATACCTGCGGCTAGGATGATCCCTGGCCTCGGCTTATTGTTGGCTCGAGCTTGAGCCGGAACGCTAACACTCGAATTTTAGGGCTTCATCTCCATCATCGGTCTCATCGAGCCAAAGTGGACGGAAGATGCTGACCGTCTGCCAGAAAAGGTATAAGATAGCTTAATCCAAACACCGCAGCCCAAATTTTGAGTTTATTCTTAAAATGCCGACATGCGTCAAGTGCCGGGAAATGGCCAGGTCGATGAAGGAGCATACGGCCGAGGACGAGGCGCGATTCTTGGCGAAGTGGCAGGTGTATGTGAAAACGGTAGGTTAGGTTTTAATGGCAGCTCGGTCATCTCTCTCTCTCTCTCTCTCTCTCTCTCTCTCTCTTTCGTTCTCTCTCTCGCTCTTTCTTGCTCTTTCGTTCCCTCTCGCTCTTTCTTTTTTCTCTTGCCTATTCTCTAGCCTTTCAGATTCACAACGCCGAGTGCGAATTCTATGACTACTTGAAAGGGGCCGGAGTGCCTGCCAAGGAGCTTCATATCCCTGAGGTAACGCAGGCGAGAAACTGCCCTTTCTACCGTATTCCAGATTTACGGGCACCGAGAATTTGACGGTGACGACGACGTCTACGGGTTCATGCTGATGGAATATTTGGACGGGGCGTTGACGAAAAATTTGACGGATTGTGTGGCGCCGGAAAAGGCCGAGCAGGTAAGAGGGAGAGAGAGAGGGAGAGAGAGAAAGAGAGCCGGAGCACCGTTGTGAGGTAATTTCTGGCGGTTTCCAGCCTCTTTAAACATGAATTCTGGATCCCTACCACCTTTTCAGGCCCTCAAAGCCTGGGCTCGCCTCCAGGCCCACACGTACACCGACGAGTTCTTGAAGTTGAAGTGTTTTGAGGAGAACAACTACCGAAAGGTTTATACGGAGATGATGGAGAGCAAGGTGAGTTTTTACGGCGAAAACGCAGCGTACTATCCATTTTTTCATTACAATAGTTGTTTACATACCTTCAGAACCTGATCGACATGTTCAAATCTCTGGAGGAACCTTACCCGGAGCTGCAAGAACTTATCGATGAAGCGCTGGCCGTGAAGGACGAGGTGTACGACTTGGAGAGGCTGGACACGGAACCGGAGCGATGGGGTGTGGTGGAAAATGTTATAATTCACATAGCTTACTTGTAAAGTACCCCTTGAATTTATTAAACTGTCATAGTTTTGTAAAGGAGACTTTAGGGATCAAGCCGCTACTAGCCCATGGTGACATGTGGTCTGCAAATATTTTGTGGAACACTGCTGGCGAGGATTTGAAGGCGCTGATCGATTTTCAGGTAGCGAGAGAGAGAGAGCGAGAGAAAAAGAGAGAGAGACGAAAATCTATCCTTTATAGCTAATCCACCTCTCGGCACCTGGCGGAGATCTGGCTCGATTTTTCATCACAATCATGTCGGGGGCGGATCGAAGAAAACAGTATACTAAAGTTTCTTGGTATCTAAATTTAGATTTTAGTGAGCAGGACCTAATGGAAAAGTACTACGCTGCTTTCCGCGAAGCTTTAGGGCACGATCGGGAGATGCCATTCACGCTGGAACAGGTACGACACTCTCTCTCTCTCTCACTCTCTCTCTCTCTCTCTCATTCTCACGCTCTCTCCCTCTCCCTCTCTCTTTTTCTCTCTCTCTCTTGCTCTCTTTCACCTTCACTTATTAAACTAGCAACATAATATCTCTAGCTAAAATCCAACTACTACTCGGTTTACCCGTTCAACGCCCTAGTCAATATCGCCATGTTTGGACCGATAGCAAATTATGTGGCGACAAAGGTATGTCTAAACAAGTTCTTGCCTTGCCGATAGAAAAATTCAAAAAGCTGTGACAATGGTTTTTAGATCCCAGACCCCGAGGCCCGAGAAAAGAACCGGGCAGTCTGCTCAGAAAAGGTGAAGGCGATGCTGGAGGATATGTTGGAGCATCACAAGAATAGGAAATAATATGTGAAATTATTGCTCTCTCTCTCACTCCTCGAGCTTAACTGGACCAGATTTGTCATTATCAAATTTTTGTATGATCTGCGTGCGCCTTAATTCTTTGATAAATGTTTATAAATTTTTTTATCATTGAAGGCCATGGCTTATCATAGTTTAATTTATAACACTATGCAAATAAAAGAGCAAGAGTATATAAAATATCTTCGTATTAAATTTTCCTATCGTAATCAGCAACCCTACGCCCAATATTGCCTATAATCCCGTGTCAACCACCAATTAGCCATCCACTCGCTAGGGGCCAGGTGGCCGAAGTAGTGGAATCGCGCGCGGGGCGCGAGCAGCCGCTAGGGGCGTCTCCATGACGACACCCTCACCCTCGATTTCACAAAGGTGCGCGGAGAGGGAGAGAGAGAAACAGAGTGGAAATCCTCTTTTCTCTTGCCGTCTCCGGCGGCCCTTTGAATGCCCCCCTATGGCCGCATCCTGTCCCTCGACGACTTCCATAAGAGGACCGCCCAGTTTGCTACCCAGGTGGGGTTTTGCTACAATTTGCGATTATAGGATTATTAAGCTTAAATTTAACTGGAAATCGGGACTAGAAACTAGTTTTAAAAAGCGTCACTTTACCTTTAGGCTTAGGCTCAGGTTTAGGCTTAGCTTAGGCTTCGGGTTAGGCCTTGGCTTCGCTTAGTTTTGGCTTAGGTTTATGCCTGATTTTTTTGCGATTCGGATGTGGCTTAGAATTATTAGGCTTAATTTCAAATTTTATTCAGGTTGCTAAGCTTGAAGCCGAAGCGACATCTGGCGGCCGCCCTAGAACGCCAATAAAAAAGAGAGCTGCTGAATTGGGGTAAGTAGCTTTTTGCATCTCTCTCTCCCTCTCTCTCTCTCTCTCTCTCTCTCTCTCTTTCTCTCTTGCTCTCTCTCCCTTGCTCTCCCTTGCTCACTCTCTTGCTCTCTCGTGCTCTTTCCCAAAGAACCTCCGCTAGCTCTACCCTCCAGAAAACAGCTTGACGCGCATCGCCAAAAGGTCGAAGCGATTCGGAAGGTCGATTTCGGATATATCGTAGCAAAGGAACGCGTGTTGGAGCGAATCTCTCAGCTTCAGGTAGATCTTCTTCAAGTCGTTTAACAGATATTGTAGCTTATGGAGCTTATTTAGCTTACTTGTACCTTATCTGACAGCTTCAGGTTTTTAAACCAAATTTTTCAGGCCAAAATCGACGTGTTGACAGGGCACGCGGATGCGACGGTCAACCAAACAGTACCAGAAGAATACCGGTAAGTCGTGGTCGATAAAAATTTGCAGATAAGCTTTTAAAGGTAACTGAAAGCGAAAAAATGATGAAAATTTAGCCTATCCCCAAGTCCGGAGATCAACAACAACCAAAACAACAACACCAACACCGACAAGATGCTGGCCGCTAGAAGACGGGCTAGTATTATGTATGATAATGAGGTGGGTGGCTTTTAGGCTCTGACTTCTCGTGATCCTTTTTTCACGACTCTAGCTTGGCAAGAATTCCTTTTGAGCACGAGCTGGAGCTCGAGCTGGGCAAGCTAGCTGAGAACCCTTGGGCAATAGTCTTTTAATTACACTTCCCCGGGGCTAACTAGCAAAGACACTTAAGGAAGCTCTTTTTAGAGCTCAACCTCAGAGGAAATGGTAGAAAACGAGGTGGATACCGAACCGGAAGCTGCTGCTCCTCCGCCCACGCAGCCTAGAGCTCAAGCTCAAAGGACTACAGGTAGGGCATCATTTATTTGAGATACATTGGATTTAATTCTTTAAATATGAAACCCCTATTTTTTTAGTTCAACTTCAAAATCGTACCCTCAGCCAAGTGATGAGCGAGGAGGACAGCGATGGGTCGAGCGCCGATTCCGGGGTGTTAAAAGGGACACCAGGTAGGAGAGAGAGAGAACGAGAGAGAGAGAGAGAGAGAGAGGGTGAGAGAGACTATTCTTTTCTAGCTCCACCGGCCACTACAACTCTAGCCACGATCGCCTCCAGAAGCGACAGGACCGTCGACCACAACCGCTTTATTGTAATTTCATTATTATATATTTTTAAATTATTAAAAAACCAAACAATCAGAAGATTTATTTGATTGAAATATACAAAAATGCATTTTATTTAGGCCCTAGCTGATTGGACCGGCGATGAGGAGGGCGATTTGGCGATGAAAAAGGGTGATCTGTTAAAAATTCTGGAGTTACGGTAGGGAGGCTGCGCCTGAATTTAGCCATTTTTTAGGGCTGATGGCTGGTGGAAAGCTGTTAATACCCTCGGACTCGTTGGGAATGTCCCGAAGACCTTCTTAAAACATTTTGACCCGACGGATGTTGGCCCTAACAAGCACTTAGCGGTGAAAAATGTGGGTTTTTGGATTTTACCGTAATCTAAAACGAAAATCGATGGTGTTACTGCTCTGGATATTTCTCTAAGCTAAAAAAGGGCAGGTCAGGCTTTCTATTTAACTATTTTTAGCCAAATCCACCACCTGGACCCGAACTTGTGGCTCAATCTCAACCAGTGCGGCCTGTCGGTGTACCAAAAATTCAGATCGTAGGTTTTTTATGGTCTCTCACTCTACATATCTTTCTCTATCTCTCTCGCTCTCTCTCTCTCTGTCTGTCTCTCTCACTGATGAGCAATCTTTGAGCCTGCTCCCGGCAAGCCGAGCTGTCTGGGCGAAGCACTTGCTCAAGATGTTCATCTCACTGGCAGCTGCCACTTGGCGCCCCGACTCAGCCGCTCCAACCTCGCTTTTCACGACATCTATTGGAATTTTGAGGCGGACAAGGTGAGAGAGAAAAAGAGAGAGAGACAAAGAGATAGAGAGAGAGAGCGAGCGAGCAAGCGAAAGAGATAGGGAAAGAGAGCCAAATTCCATTTCAGCTCCAAAAGCGCGAGGTATCCGTCGTCAAGCTGGTGCGACTCGTTCGGATCGATGGAATGGAGAAACGTCCTTCAAAAGCTCATCTTGTTCGGATTGCCCTCATCGACTTGTCGAAGACGACGGGAAGGCAAATTGTAAGCAGGATGAAACACAGAGGGAGAGAGCGAGTGAGAGCGAGAGATAGTGAGAGAGATAGAGAGAGAGATAGAGAGAGAGATAAAGAGAGAGAGATAGAAAGAGAGGAATACATCCATCATTTTTCTAGGTAAGCAACGTTCACACCATCATGGCAAGCAACAAAAATGGGACTTGGACGTTTTCGAATCGGGTAGGTGGTGCTTTAATTGTAATCAAAGCTTTATATTCATAGCTTTAACGATATTTTTAGCAAGACGGTTCTCATGATATTTTCCATTTCTCTGACGTCATCGTTCGTTCGAATTATAAATCTCCGGAAGTCGCATTGTTGATCGAAGCTTCGATAATCGAGGATAATGAGGTAACCATCGTTCTCTCTCTCTCTCCGTCTCTCTCTCGCTCTCTCTCTTATTTCTACCTTTTCAGTCAACAGGCCACCCCGAAGAGATATCTGTCGGCGTCGCCAAGGTCCCTCTCATCTACAACCAAGTTAATGGCACTAGATTGGCTAATCGGTAATTGACTATTGGTAAATTTTCCCATTTTCCGTTTTAGTACCTACACAGAAATAATGCTCCGTGAGAATGTTTTCAACCGGAACGGACCAGGTGCGAGGATTACTGTAGTTTTTCAACCTCAATTTTCAGGGATCCGAACGGGCAGTCAAATCGTCTTCAGGGTCACCGACGTGCCGAAGGACTTGGTGCCATATGTGGAGTAAGGAAAATGACTTGTTAGACTTAGGTTTAGGCTTAGGCTTAGGTTAGGTTAGACTTAGCCTTAGGCATAAGCTTAGGCCTAGGTTTAGGCTTAGGCCTAAGTTTAGGCTTACATTAGGCTTAAGCATTGGCTTGCTTCATACTTACAATTTGTCTTGCTTCAATCTGTAATTGGTCTCTTTCCAGCTCCCTTCCCGACGTCCTGCTCCTACCCCCACAGTTTGCCCGGCTGACCTTCTTCTACCGTAGACGGCTGGGAGAAGCTCTATTAAGAGACCGGGAACGTCGCGATACCTCAGGTACGTTAAGAGGACTGAGAAACAAGTTGTAGCTCCTTGCTCCCAGCTCCCCCAGCTTCTTGCTCTGAAAGTAAAAGCACCAGCAAGCCGAACCAACATTTTCAGAACTCCTCTACGACCCGTTCCTCGCCTCCTTTCCCCGGGCTTTCGACCAGTACGACCTCCTGGAATATTGCCGCCGAGCTTTCCAACCAAAGCATAACCAGATTGCCAAGGTAAGCGGGAGATCACGGTAAACAGCCCGTGTTCTAGAAATCCGAATCCGAGCAGCTGAACACGTTCTTCTCGTACTTTATGGAGACCGCGTTTGTGCTGCTCGACAACCCGCGGCTGCCGCCGTTTAGCCACTGGGATATGCGGGCGATTACGGCCAGGTTTGGAGTTAAATTTATCAAGGATCACTTCTCGTTTGCCTCTAACCTGGGTTTGGTTCCTAAAGGAACTCTGCTAGATTGCCTTTGTCTAGCCTTTTTTGCTTAAGAAACTCTGCTAGCTTACCGACCTCAAGAAGCTTTGCTGGCTTGTCTTTGTCTGGCCTCGGTTACGTAAGGATCTCTGCTAGTTTGCCTTAAACTGGCATTTATTCCTCAAGAAACTCTGCTAGCTTCCCTTCGCCTGACCTCGGTTCCGTAAGGATCTATGCTAGTTTGCCTCAGATTGGCCAATTTCCTAGGGAACCCTTGCTAGCTTGCCTCTAGCCTTCGTTGAATCTGGCATTTTTCCTCAAGAAACTCTGCTATCCGCTCTTAGCCTAAACCGTTTATTCCTCAAAAATCTCTGCTAGTTTGCTCAGCGTGCCTCTATTTCCTAAAAAATCTCTGCGATCTTGCCTAGCGTAGGTCTACTTCCCGGAAATCTCTGTCAATTTGCTCGAGCACTAGGTTTTTCCCTTCAGAAATTTCGGCCTAGCTCCTTCCACAAGGATCTCAGCTAGTTTGCCTCTCCCTCAGTTTCTAATTCCGCATTTTCAGGCACCAACTCATCGAGGAGCACGCCCAATCAGTCCTGGAAAACAAGGGAAACGTGCAATTCCTCTTAACGCACCCCTCAAGACCTATCGATGTATTTGCATATGCTGTCGATCCAATGGGGCGCCATGCCATTGATTAATTCGTTAAAAACAAGCCAAAATTTGCGTGTTAAAATAACGCTCAATTGTTTGTCACTTGTGAATAAATTCGCTGCCGCTTCCTAGAGAATCGTCTCAAATCGACATCGAATTTCTTGTTGCAAGTTAGCACATTTCGTAGATCTCGACGAGACGAATCGATTGAGGTAACTTTTACCTACGGATACTGTAATACAACAAAGTTACAGGGCTTTACAGTTTTTGACCGACCTAGATAAGCCTTTTTTCTTATTTCGCGAGAAATCGACCTTGCCAAATCGTTGACTTCAGCATCTGAACGAGCATCGAAAATAGTGCCGAATAAGTCTTGATAGGTCTGGTCTAGGTGCTAGGCTTTTTCGAAGTGTCCACTTTCTTTTTCTCGTTTCCCGGACAGGCCGCATGAGCCGCCAGCTAATCTTCGGGTTCTATTGCTCTTTTTCTTTTTTTTCTCTCTCCCTCTATCACTCTCTCTCTCTCTGTCTCTCTCTGTCTCTCTCTCCCATTCTCGCAAAGCTCTTTATTCACATCCGGCATAGACATGCAAAAATAATGTGAGATTTGGCGATTTCATAGTCTTTTTGCTGGCATGTGGTTGGACTTGTGGTTGTAGCTTGTGGCGGGAGCATCCCGCCGGCACTCGGTACTACTCAGCTCGACTCTTCGACTCTTCCTTGCTGTGGTCCGATGGCACTTCGTCTAGGACGCGTTCCTGGAAAAGGAAGATAGTGTGGAGGTGTGATTCTGATAGGAGCTAGATGGACACCGTCCCGAAAAAAACAGATCCAGAAAAAAGTTGGTACTGGTTCGTTAGCAGCGGGGGGAGGGGGGCTATTGGCAGCCGTCAGGGATAGATCCCCCCGCTAACGACCTAGAACCAAGAAGACTTCCGGACGGCGTATTTTCGGGACGTCGTCCATAATTTTTAAAAGAATCCAAAGTGTGGGACTGAAAGAGCGTGGGAGAGAGTAAGAGAGAGAGAGCGAGAGAGCGAGAATAGTGAGAGAGAGCGAGAGCGAGAATGAGAAGTGACTGAGAGAGGGCGGGTCAGGGAGAGCGAGAGAGAACGGAATAGTGAAAGAGGCAGAGAGAGAGAGAGAGAGAGAGAGAGAGAGAGAGAGAGAGGGAGACAGTGAGAAAGAGAGCGAGAAAGCCTGATCGTTAGAGAGTTCTATCCCAGCCTGTGCGGCCAGCACGTCGGCCCTGTTGCCAAGTCGAGCCCTCGGCTTTGGCGGCGTGTTTTCGGAGGGGCACGACTTTTTCTTCCTCTTCTCATTCTTCGAGCCGACCTTAGGGTCCGAGCGCCGTTTGGCAGCCTTCTTGTTGGCGGGCTGGCCCGTCTAGAAAAGAGACGATGATTTAAAGGGAGGCGGAAGGAATGGCTTTTGGGGTTTTAGCCGGTGCGTTAAAGGCGTCGTAAAGGTATCAAGGAGTACCGCGTTGGCTGCTTCCGGGGGAGCCGGCCCCTCCCTGTCACTTTTCGTCTTGGGCTCCGCGGCCTCCACGGTGTCGACGGACACATCGTCGACGGTTTTTGCCTGGAAGGGTAATTAGCAGAGATTCTTGAGTATATAGCTGTAGCGAACTAGCAAAGAGTCTTACCGGGTCCGGCGTGCCGGCCGGGGTGAACGTGCTCGTGTCCGCGCCACTCCTCTCCGCGTTACTGGTCGTCGAGGCGGCAGCCCTGGCGGGTTGCTCCGAGTACAGCACGGACTTTCCGGGCTTGGCGGGTGCGCTGGAGTGGAAGTTAAAGGGACCATGACAGCACCCACTGCTCCAGGCGCCAGTAGTAGGCGCGTGTCCGTTTGACGATGAAAGCAACAACGATGCCGACGATGAGGCCGGTGAGTGCAGCGCCGCCGACGAGTTCGAGGAGGTTCACTGGAAGTACCAAGAATATGAATGAATTCGAAAACCTACAAAAGTTCTGGGTCTCCAGCGGGGTGACGTATCGGGTGCAAAGGATCTGAAAAGGAGGGATAAAGAGATAGATAGAAAGACGGAGAAAGAGAGAGAGAGAGGAGAAAAGGACAACATAAAAACCCTAAGAAGATGGCCAACGAGAGGGGCAAGTTAATACCTTTTCGAGGTCGTGCTCAGGGGTGCACTCGTCGGGGATGACCATCATCTCCGGGATCGGGTAGCGGAGGTAGAACGGGTTTGTCTTGCAGTTCAGCAGCATGTCCGTTTTGACGTAGAGGCGTTGGCGACGCTAGAAAAGTGCGGTCTAGGTCCGGGTTAGACTTCGGATAGACTTAGGCATAGGCTTAGAGTTAGACTTGTTCATCTGAACAAACCGTCATCAAGTGGTCGGCCTGGACGCATTTTGGGTACACCCTGTGCTCAAAGTCATGGAACCCTCTTCTCATCGCCAGGTTATCCGCGCGGCTCATCGGGGTGCCGTAAGGTGCCGTCTGAAGCGTCATTTCTCTCTCTCTCTCTCTCTCTTTTCTCTTACTCGCTCTCTCTCTCTCTTTCTCTCTCTCTCTTTCTCTCTCTCACCCCATCTCTGTAAACGTAGAACGCCTTCACCACGCCCTGATGTGTCATGGCCATGTCGAGAAAGATGCAGTCGGCGTAGTTGGCCCCGAATCCGGTGTAGTTGCACTCCTTGACGCAGTTGCTATCAATACTGAACACCTTGAAATCGTTGGGAGGGGACGACAATACCTGTTCTTGCACAGGAACTGCAGCTTGCACCCGGGCGGCTCTTGCTTGAATGCGCAGTACTGGAATTGGAATGTAAATTGCTAAAATTTCAGCATGTACGGGCAGATCAGCGGCGGATGTTGATGACCATAGCGAGGAGATGAGGAAGAGCCCCAGGAGGCGCAGCATCGAAGGCGAAGCCGGGTGATAGGGGAAAGACAGAATGGAGGGTTTAATAGTAAACGAGATCCCCTGATTATTATCCTAATTTATGCGAATTTTTATGCGAAATAAGCATGCTGAGTTTTACCTTGAATCCGCTCTCTCGTTTCCTTTTCCTTTTTCTCACTTTTTCTGTCCCTCTCGCTCTCGCTCTCGCGCTTTCTGTCTCTCTTTCTCTCTCTCGCTCTCTCTCTCTTCTCTCCCCTTCTCTCACTCTCTATCCCTCGGTCTCCCTTTCTTTCTCACTCGCTGTCTTGCTCTCGTCCCTACAAAAGAATAAAAAACATGGAAACCCGCATTTTCTCCAAAATAAATATTAATAATTCATTTAAGCAAATATAGAAGAATCGACAGCAAAATTGTTACAGTCGTTTTTGTGTGACTTTTCCCTCCTGAACCTGGAGGGAGTCCCGGTACTGCTGTGATGGTGTCGATCGGTTTTAGTGGTATAGCTGTCGGGTCGATGGACTGAAATTGAGAATCTTTACGATAGTATGGTAACTACCGTAAATACTATTCACGTAACCTAAAACCATCATCTCTCTCACTTTCCCTCTCACTCTCTTTCTCTCACTCCCTCCCTCTCGCTGTCTGGATCATGATCATTTTCAACTTACCCCGGCCCCTCCTCCAATCAAGATAGCTCCACCATCTCCGATGCCCGCACCAACACCAATTATGACCCCTGGGGGTAAAGTAGCATTCGAAACTTCCCAAATAATTTCATCAGTGACGTTGGATTTTATTGTCTTTCCGGCCTAAACTTGTGAATTCTAGATGAAAGCCGGAATTTCCTACTTTTTGCCGACTCTTAATCGCTTCAGAATATGGCTTGAACTTAGGGAGAACCGGAATATACGCATTGACCGATTCTTCAGCTGTGGTTCCATTAAAATTGCAGTAATCCTCCGCGCAGTACAGGGTACGCCAAGCCAGTGTGTACACGCCGACCTGGAAATATCTGTCCTTCTCTCTCCTTCCCTTCTTCTTCTCTCTCTCTCTTACCTCAATTTCAATCGCCTTCTATCTCGCATAAACATCCCTATTGTACCGGCACCGCAGCTCTGTGCTGTGTAGCTAGCTAACGCTAACTCGAGGCTGAAGAAACACAGATGACCAGTGCAAGTGTCTTCTGTTACTAAAAAGTATGTCATACCAAAGAGGTAAAGACCACAGAGAGAGAGCGAGAGAGAAAGAGAGAGAGAGAGAGAGAGAGAGAGAGAAGAGAGAGGGAGAGAGATGGAGAGCGAGAGTCAGAGAGATCGAATGAGGCAGAGGGGGAGATAAAGCGCGAAATTCGGACTTTCTGAACACCCTGAACTCGCCGTATCGCCGATTTTATGATCTCGCCAGTCGAGCAAACAATTTTTTTCCTCGTCCTCCATGGACGTCGTGAAACATTATCTTTTCTGGCATGTATAAAACGCGAAGATACCACGGAGGGAAAGCCCTTTTTGCTCTACAAAGCGACCATTTTAAGATGCAAATCACGGCCTTTTTGATTATGCTGCTAGTCGCTGTTGCTGTGGGGTAAGCCTTATGCCAAGCATGGGCTTCATCGTTGAGTTTTAGGTTACAGGATGTTCTACTGAATAATTCCGGATTTGCACTTATAGAGCCGACAGACAATAATGGTGTAATTTTCAGCTGTGCCCACGCCGAGTAATTGTTTGCATATTTTGCGCACGGCTGCTTGCCTTCCCCCATCACCATCGTCTGGTGGCCGTGGGAGTAGGCGGCCTCCGGGAATCTAACGAGGGTTCGAACCGCCTACGATTTTCATTTTTTGCTTGGAGACCATCTAAGTGTGCAAATTTTCAAATCCGAATTCGATTCCGAGTAGAGACCATCTCCTTGTTAGGCTCATTCTTAGGCTTAGGCACAGGCTCAATCCAAAAATTACCGAACTTAAATTAGCACCAATAAATAAAAACCATCAGGTTGAAAAGTTCGAAATGATGTAAATCTCTTTAGGGACGTGATCGTACATTCGGGAGGCAAATGCTGGGTGAATATCACTGATAACAACGGTATTCATGTCAAACAGGAAGACTGCAGTGCCACGGGTCGGTTGTTTGACCGTATTGTTTCGGGAAAAATAGCATAAAATGCCATCGGCCATGAGATTGCCAGAATATTAATTTAATTGTAAGCTTCTTTTCGGTATCTGTACGCAGTTATTTTAGGCATAAAAAGTAAATAATAAATTAAAGAGAAAAGTAATTTCAGGCACCTCCATTCTGCTATCCCTCTGCACATTTGCGCTGGTCAAGCTATGGATGAGGAATTGAATTGCGTCATAGAATTAATTTTTCGTCTACTATGTGATTACGATTTGACCCATAACTGTTGCGCACTAATAAATAAAAACAATGAGAAAGGCTTTCGACGCACATTACGGAGAATCGAGCAATATATGGCGAGAGAACGAGAGAGAGAGCGAGAGAGTGAGAAGGCATCGAGACAGAGAGCCAGAGAAACCAAGAGAGACCAAGAGAGAAGGAGAGAGAAATAGAGATATAGAGAGAAAAAGCGTTAGAGAGAGGAGAGTGCGTATGAGAGGAGAGAGAGAGTGAGAAAGTGCAACATTTCCACCGGTTTTTCCACGAAATGCTCAAATTTAATAGATAGAATTGGACTTTGCCCAACTTTAAGCCAATGCCGATCCTCTCGCAGCCACTCTACATTTTTGTTAAAGTCTAATCCATACGTGAAGATGCTCTGCCGCGCTACGAGCCTCGAATTCACTACGGGGGATCCGTACTTTCGGACCAGCCCGGACGCGTTTTTGGTCGCTTTTTTATGATCCGGGCACCATCGTCTATAGAACAAACACTCAATCCAAATCTTTTGCGTCCTTTTTGATCGTCCTCTGACGTTTTTGGCCTCACCATAAAGTTCATATCAAGCGCGATATAAAAAGTGTCCCGGGGTCCGGAAATTTCCGCAGATCCGGTCAAGTCAGGATGCAGTCCACAGCTTTTCTGATTTTGTTGCTGGTTGCCGTCGTCTTGGGGTATGTGACTCTACATTCCTCGTCTCTATTAAAGGGACACCCAAGGTTTTGGCGGCAAATATATAGTTATGGATTCCGGGCAGTACAAATGACGCTCGAATTTTGTGCGGCAATGGGCCCCCCAATGCCGCACAGAATTCGGCCACCTTTCCTTCTTGTGGCGGCCCATCCCATCCAATGGCTTGCCACTATGGCCTACTGAATAGCATCCAGGCCTACCAAACCAGGCAGGGCAGGCCAAAACGGGGGTCCCGGGTTCGACCCCCGCCCGCGGCATGGTTCTTGCTTATTGAGCCGCGAAAAGGTTGGGCATCCTTTTAAGCCTGTCAGCTAAGCCGAGGCTTAGGCCTAAGCCTAACGCAGCCGACGCAAAGCAGCTTTTCGGGTATCGGAGCCGAAGACTAAGCCTAAGCATCCAGATTGCCTTCCGGTTTTCAGGAAAAGTTTCATTCAACAAACAGGCGATGATTGCGACGACACAACCCCAAAAGCCGGCATCTATCAATCGTTTGGGTGCAGTGCTACCGGTAAACTTTTATGTTGGCCATTCGAATTCTAGCCAATTTTTGCAAGACCTTCTGGCCTTTCATTCTGCAAATCCAGGGACTTTCAGGCACTTCTATGCTAGTCTCGCTTTGCGCACTACTGTTGGTCAGATTTTGGATGAAGAACTGAAGAATCCGATGTTTCGAAGTCCTGCTCTCTCTCTCTCTCTCTCTCTCTCTCTCTCTCTCCCTCTCTCGCTCTATCCCCCTTTACTTTTCCAATGTCATGTTGTGGCGAATAAATATACAACTCATACCTCCATTCCATCCGCCAATCGTTCCTGCATGGCAGCTGACGGTTGATGGGGGCATTTCCGAGATGTTGACACGATTGCAGAGAGGCTGGACTTTAAAAATAAGCGAGAGAGAGAGAAAGAGAGATAGAGAAAGATAGAGAGATCATGATATCCAAAACATCTGACTATTCAAGGCTATGCTTAAACTCACCCAATCACAATTCATCGACAGGGTAGCGTAAGAAAAGGACCCCTGCACCAAGTATACCCCGCCGTTGTAGAACCTTAATAAATTGCGGCATTCTTAAACTTCTACGTTAAATTACGGAAAGTTGAGGTCAGTCTCCAAATCCTCGATCGACAGGATCCCGCCACTACCGTAGACTCGATTCAACTCGCCGGTGACTCGGCTTAGCGCCAGAGGTTCGCCAATAGAATCTGAGGCTTGCGGCTGAAATTAAATATACCGATTCTGAGCCTGAGCACGAGCATGAGCTCGAGCCTAAGCAAAGCAATAGCTCGGGGAGAAGCATACCCTGCCGGTCGCGTAAAATTGACAAGTGGACGTCGCCCGCCTGGTTGTGTTGTAGTTTATAGTTTCGTTCGGGCTAGCACCGGTGATACTAGCCTGAAACATCGTGAGTATTTTGCCATTAATGCGCAATAGATACCTCGTAACAGTCGATAGGTGTTCTGACGATTAATGGAATTGGCTTCGACCTCCACGTGAACTTATAGGAAGCACCGTCGGGGTCGACTTTTGGTTCTTCGACATTGCAGAGATCGGTGCTAAAATATATCTTTATCTCTCAATTTATATGTCTCTATCTCGCTCTCGCTCTCTATCACTTCCGCTCTCTCTCTCTCTCTTTCTCTCTCTCTTTCTCTTTCTCTCTCTCTCTCTCTCTCTATCTCTCCCTCTCTGTTTCTCTCCATTTTTCTTTCTTTTTGTCTATCTCCTTTCTCTCTCGTTAGCGAGGTTGAGCCTCATGGAGTCCTAGAGATATGGCTAGAGAGAGGCGAGAGAGAGAGAAAGCGAGAAAGAGATAGAGAGAGAGAGCGCGAGAGAGCGAGAGAGCGCGAGAGAGAGAAACGATAGAGGCGCGAGCGGGATAGGGAAAGCTATCCAGACCGTTTAACCCAAAAACCCACCCGCATAGACAGGTATACCCCATCGTTCCGTTACTGTAATTGTCGGCCTTGGTCCTTGGATCCAAATAACATCCTGCCTCCCAATACTTCATTCCAGTGACACAATCACGCAAGACAAATGGGGCCACGGTATACCCGAAAGTAGTATTATAGCCGAATCTTTTAGAAATCAGGCACAGGTCGCCTTCGCATTCCTTGGCAAGTCTGAAAATTCGAAAATTTGGATGGCGTGGTAAACATTCGATTTTTTTTGAAATGGTGACGATAAAAAGAGTTAAATACCCCCGAAACCTAAATACATTCTAAATCTTCGATTTTGAGGATTTCTGGAAGTTCAAGACATCTTTTTGAACACTTCCTACCCATTCTGATTGTCCTGGTCCAGCTCGTAGGCGCAGTTGATTTTATTTTCGATTTCCGGTAGAAATACGATTAAAATTAGGAAATACTGGAGCATACCAAGTTTTGAGAGTAAAATGTCTGATTTTTCGGCGGAGGAGCCTCATCATGATTTGAGGAGTTACCCGCCAATTTGGTAGGGGCTTTGAAAAGGTCCCAAATTATCAGGTCGGAGGCCTGGAGCTTTGCAATGTTTGCACACCATCTCTCTCTCTCTCTCTCTCTCTCACTCTTTCGCTCTCTCTCTCTCGCTCTTTCTCTCTATCTCTCTCTATCTCTCTCGCTCTCTCTCGCACTCTCTAGCACTCTCTCGCACCCTCTAACTCCCCTCACTTCCTTGATTTTTATTTACAGGCCCGGTGGTGTGACTATTTCCGTATCGGATCCCATATTCATAATTCCGTATTCAACATGTTGTCGTATGATTCATCATCACGAGGATGTGGCCCCACATTTTTCCTTTTCCTTGTCGCAGAAAAAGACAGGGTCGCGGGGTAGGGCGGGTCTGGGGCACGTGCCGGGTCGGCGGCGTTTACTGGACATGAGCATTCGCCATTCCGTTTCGATCCTAGTTACAGTTCCTTCCATATTATCCTAGGCTTAGGTTTAGGCTTAGGTTTAGGTTTAAGCTTAGGCTTAAGATTAGGCTTAGGCTTAGGCTTGTTGTTACGCTTCAAATATAATTCCAATAAATTCCAGCAAACCGAAGCCTCGTTCAACTTCGCAAAATGCTTTCCATGCACGATGACCAGGGAATGGAACAGCGAGGCTATGCGCGTTGGCAGTAAGTTTAGATACTAGACTTTTTGGTTATTCTTAGGCCTCGGCTTAGGCTAATGCTCACTTACACTTTTAGTCAATTAGGAATAGAAATTTTTAAGGCAATCTGTTCTGCTTGAGTACTTTTGATTGCCTTGAACAATTTTTAAAGAACTACGATAACCATTATTTATTTTTTTTGTTATCCAGTGGTTAAAATGATCCCTTCAGGCCGACGAATCGCTCGTTCGCTACACAAATGAATGAATATGAGCGCAGGCAGCTTGAGGAGGTCATGCAGGCCGATCGTCGTTGGCATCAGCAGAAAGAAGAACACCTGAAGAATACGAGGGTACGATATCCGAGAAATAAACCCATTTCTGTTTCAGGACACCGGCGACTTTGCCTCGAAACCCACGCTGGCGACTGGTGGAATGAAACAGGACAAATACTGACTTGATGACTAATTCAACCATAATTGTCTCGTATCTTTGTAATTGTATTTTTTTCTAGCAAAAAATTACGTCTTTGATTGTATTTATTTGGTTAGATAAGCAGATAAACTTTTGCCTAACCTGGTACAAGTTGCACAAATAAGAACGAGAGTGAAAGAGAGATAGAGTGAGAGAGAGTGAGAGAGGAGAGGAGAGAGGAGAGTAACAGAAAGAGGAGATAGTGAGAAAGTGAGAGAAAGCGAGTGAGAGATTGAGAGAGAGAGACCAAGGAAGATGGTTGGAGAGTGGAGAGAGAGAGAGAGAGAGAGAGAGAGAGAGAGAGAGAGAGAGAAAGCGAGAGCGACAGGAAAACTGAAGCAAGCAAAAAACATTGCGGAGCTTGCCAACAACTACAAATTTCCCAAAAAAACCTCCTGCACGCAGCCCCTACAATTTTATTAAAATCTCCTTGGCCCCCTCTAGCAGCTTCTTTTCCGAACCTAAAATTTATTTCCAATTTCCTATCCCGAATCCAGATTCGATTAAAATCTTATTCTGGGCCCTTCCACTCGACACCTCGAAACCGCTAATTAGCCCGATCGAGGGGTTGGGCTAATTTTTGCATAACAAATTAGTTAGCAGGAGCCCGGGTTACCGCGGCACCAAATCCCTAAGGTATACTACGACACTATAAAAACGTCGTTAGAAACTTTATTTTCACTTTTTCTATGTTTTTTTGGAACTAAAAATATTCAGAAAAGCGTTTCTAGCTAGAAACCGTTGCATATTTACTCGTTCTCTCTCTCTCTCGCTCTTGTTCTCACTCTCACTCTCTCTCTTTCACTCACTCACTCACTCACTTTCTCTCTCTCTCTCTCGCTCTCTCACTCTCTCTCTTCAGCACCTACAATATCCCTCCGACCGCCATGCCACCGTTTCATGGCGATGATCGGTTTGAGGACATGACGATCGACGAATATATGGAATTGCACGAACGGTAAATTAACATAATTAGCACCTGTTAGCGGGATCTAGAAGAGATACAGAAGTACCATTTTCTAGCGAACTTTTCGAGCGTACTTGGGCAGAATGGGCTGAAGACGCGGGAGCCACCACTGAAGAGGAAATAAGAGAAGTTGTACGTCTTGAAAAGAGAGAGAGAGAGAGAGAGAGAGCGAGAGAGAGAGAGAAAGAGAGAGGGAGCGAGAGAGAGTGCAAGGGATGGCGAGAGAGAGACGGAAATAAAATGCAACGCGAGAAAAAGCGTTCAAAATTCTATTTTTTAGCGACGCTCCAGAACCATCTTCCTACTCTGGGAGCTGTTCCGCCAGCCCCCTGGGCATAAACGCGAGGTAAGCACCGCTCTGTGAATTTACATACCCTTTTCTAGCATCTTCTACGCTTTCTCGGGATGCCGCCCGGCTTCCGCACGCCACTCTGCCCGGACATCCACGAGACGATGCGCTACGCGATACTATGCGAATGGGCGCCGGAAACCTTCAAAGACCCGAAGCCGAGAGACCGCAGCAACTCCATCTGATCCTGTCGCAACCGATTCTAACATTTTTTTTGCAAAATGCTGGCTTTAAAAACGTAGGAAATCGATGCTTGAATTAATTTTTTTTTGAAAATACAAACTACAAAAAATTGATTTGGATCTCTGAACGTAGTTTATCTTTTTTTGCCCGGAATGAAAGTAATTTTTCCTGAAATAAATAAACATATGTTAATCATGGACGCTCGGAAAAAAACATGAAATTGAAATACGCTTTTCTTCAACAGCAAGAAGAGAATGTTCCGGGTTTTAAAGGGAGCGTTACACCTAAGTCTTTCTGCTTTTAGGAACCAGGGGTAAAGGGAGCCATCTTGAAAAGCACTGGCCAGCTTGCGGAAAATTCTTAAAGACACCAGATGTTAGAAACCGTAGTTTTGAACTAACTTCCGCTGTCCTTTTTATTGCTGGCAAACCAGCAGAGATCCTTGAAGAATTCTTAAAGAACCTCGACGCTCGTAGTTTTCTTAACTAGCCGACTAGCGGAGATTCTTCAGGAAAATGGCTGTCAGGGCAGTTTGAAACCCGATTTTCAAAACCAAAGGTATCTAGGTCCCTCACGGAAAACCCTCAAATTTGCATAAAAGCCAGGCTTCCCAGCCCCTTTAATGGTCTGCCTGGCCCCAGACGAGATGAGTCAAATGTTGTTGATCGGGCCGCCGAGCCGCGCGCCAATTCGTTGCGCGAGAAAAGTGGTGAGGAGGGAGGGAAAGGAGGAAAGGGCAGAGGAATCGAGGGACGGGGGCCTTTCCTGGACATTTGGAGATGGTGCCAAACGGGCATCGATCGGGATTCACGCACCCCAATCATCATTTCTCATTTTCGAAGCGGCTCCGCTTCTTCCATCGATTTTAAAACATGGTCTGGCTTTGGAAAAGCTTTCCTTAGACTTCTCTGGCCATCTCTCTCTCTACCGCCTCTCTCTCTCTCTCTCTCTTCCCGCTCTTTATCTAGTAATTCGCCCCGTTTTGCAGCAATGCCCCCGTTCATCAACGAACTGCAATTTGAATACGAGTGCCAGGAGTTTTCCGATGATGAACAGGAAGATTTACGTGTCGAAGATCCGTAAGCTGCTATATTTATTACCTTCATCTTTTTACGATTTCTAAACATTATCCAAATTTAGTGATGAGGACGAAGTGGACCGGCGTGTGAGGCTGGCAGAGGAAGCTCGGTTGCGCGCGGTGGAGGCCCGACGACAGCTGATCAGGGAGCGGCAGGACATTGAGCATCGACGGTATCTGCGGTTTCGGGTTGGTTACTAAAGTAATAAGCTTACGTCTTCTTTAAGTACGTTTTACGCCGAGAAGCGCTCTATTTTATGTTGCAGTATCTTCAAGAAGTGTCAAAATTTTGAAAAACTCTCAACGGCTAGTCTACAAAAAACCTATATAAATCTGAAGACTAGAGTACTTTTAAGCTATCAAGGACCTATTTTTCATTTAAGATTACTGCTTCAAGCCATACTTCCAGTGGTTCGCCTACTTCTGGCGCGAGATCGAGCGTCAGCGGCAGTTGGATCCGCAGCGCTACCCCTGGTTCCGACCACGTCCGGATCCGGATATGGATAGGGTAGGTGAAGTTACAAATTTCTACAAAACCTCTGCTTTAGATCCGGGCCCTGCGACGCCCTATCCCGCGATGGAACCGAGTCCATGAACGCGACGCTTGAAAGCCATATCCAAATTGAACGTAGAGCCCATAGAGCGTGGCGCTTTAAAATGTTTGTAAAAAGTATGTATCAATTTTTGGGCTATGTACGTAACTTTAATAAAGTTTTTGTCGTACAAAAATACAAAAATACAAAGAATATAATTACAAAAATTTAGACAACGAAAAGACATTAAACGTAGCGCCTAAACTGCCAGGTAGCTAGGCATCGAGGATCGAGCGATGCTGTATCCTTAAGATCAAGGTTCATTTTCTGAATTGCTCTTATAAAAAACCAGTGGAAAAGACGCTTCGCGGCCATTTTCCACTGGCCCCGTCCAGGAATATGAATTTGAATACCTTTTCTTTTAGCCTGCGGCGCAAGAACCTGAGTAATGGCGCCATTCTTTGGCCTGCGGCGCTAGAGCCAGCGTTCCGCTAGAACCTTTGAGCCTGCGGCGCTAGTTACTGGTTTTACTCCAGGATCTGGCCTGCGGCGCGAGGGCCTGGGTCAAGGAGGTTCTCTTGGGCCTGCGGCGCTAGAGCGAGGGCCAGGCCTAAACCTCGCACACCGAGAGCCTAGAAATATGTTTAGTTGCTAAAATACCAAAAAGCAAAAAGTTGGATTTGCCCAGGATCCGAACCCACGACCATAGGCGTGGCAGGCCGGGCGTAAATCCACTACACCACGGGGTCGATGGGAACAGGCTGCGGAAAAGCCCTGTTATGTTCCGGGGAAAGGGGGCGGGGGAGGCACAGGAAAGGCCGACCCATTGCCCCGGGGAGGCCTTCTGGTCACTTTACAAAATTAAGTTTTTGAGTCTGAATCTGCAGAAAATTTGTAAAGATAATAAGATGCGCGTGATCCCCACTATCGAATACATAACTGGTCCACATTTCAGCCCGAAATTGCAAATGCGAATCGAGTTATGCCCCGGACACCACGGCCATTGGCCCATTTTGTTAAGGATTTTCACTATTTTGCTTGTAAAACCGTTAAATGAAAGAATTTCGCAAAACAAAAAAATGCGTGTCTGGAAAATGCATTTCTACCTCCACGCCAAAAATCAGCCGAAATTCGGCCTGACGGCCGAGAAATCCTAATTACAGAAAACAGACATACTTTTCTCGCTTATAGGATAGGAAACACTGAAAAACTAATCGACCTTATGACTTGCACAAGGCTTTGCCAATTTCTTGCAGAAGAAAATTTACGGTGTTATACCCGGGGACAGATAGGAGAAAGGCTCATTCGGGTCCGGTCTAACGAATCCGGCGCGGCTTCTTGCATTTTTAAAGGGAAGGTAAGCTAATTTAAGTCATCACATCGGTATGTCGAAAATTGTAATTTTTTAGATTACTGTATTAGTTTTGTAGTTTCGTAGCATACTTTTCACTGTTAGCGTTAGGTTTAGAATTGGTGTCCTAGATAGAGCATAAGAAATTACGTTTATTTTCGGGGTTCGATGGCCTTCCTTTCACCTTTCGGTCATTTCACCTTTTCCAAATCTTCTATATTGCCTTCCTTTTGTACCTCATTAATGCGCTAGGCGCTGCAGTATAAGAAGGAGACTTACCGAAAGTGTGAAATCACCTTAGAAAGTATTTTTTCACGTGAAAGTATTGATTAACTAGGGGCGCTTTTCTTCCACAAGAGATTCCAATTTCTTGCTAAAGAAAGGCCAACTCCTGCCGAGTGATATGGCGAATCGACCCGTTCGCCACTTACACGGTGTCGTTTTTAGGTGCTTTTGGAGTTTTTCAATGTCAGAAAGCTTCATTCGATAAAAGTTGAAATTCAGAACAACTCCTTTAAAATTCGGCCTTCGAGAAATTTGCTCTGAAAGTTTCTGAATTTGCAGCGCTTTGCAAAATTTAAACTTTGGGATCCCTTTTTCGCAAAGATCATTAGCATAACACGATTAGCACTGTTAGCAAGAAGGATTTTTCGGAATTTCGAGCTTTGTCGAATAGGCTTAGTTGATTGCAGCACTCCCAAAGCATCTTAAAACCATCCCTTGCTAGCGACTAGAACTTTTTTGCTCGAAGTATTAAAAATCTCGATAAATCTAAAATTTCGAGGATCAGTCGAAATTTAAGAACGATTTTGAAACACTCAAATACCCACTTGCCTGCATACTTGTTCAGCATGACTTGGCCCCGCAGGAAATCGTTAAAGTTAAAATTTTGGCTTCTTATAGTTGATACCTCTTAGGGCTTCGTTTAATTGTGCAAAAGATGGTTACGAAAGTCAAATCGATCAACCTCTTGCGGCAAAGAATTTTCGGCCATTTTGTTGCAGAAGAAATCTGAGGGCCTTGGGGGAACGATAAGCGCGACCCGGCACTTTTCCTGCTTTCAATTTTCGAATTGTTTACATCCACCTTCTGCCCTCTTTTCTCTATGAATCTAATATAGTTACCGTATACAAACTACCAATTTTAGAGCTACTTAGAAGCAAAAATGAGCACCAGCTCGGGGCTGGAAGCCAGGGAGGCCGATTTTACGGTAACAGCACCTTTCTAAGCTTTATTAATTTTGAATTTAGGACCGAAAGGTCGACCAGTTTTTCCATGACTACCTACAGAAAGTTCAGGTAGGGCGTACTGTAGTGTATCCTATAGTTAAGCACATTTTAGTGGTTGGAGAACTACCCGGACGGTAGTGCGGAGATGAAGGCTTCTTGCGAGGAGACGGCTCGACAGGTGGGGTTAATTTAATTTGGCGTTACCTGGATGTAAATTAAATCCTATCCATTCATCTAAAAATTGTGAGAATGGCTACCGTAATCCAGAAATATAATGGTCGTTTTTAATTTTTGTTCTGCAGGCACTTCTCGAGGACTGTATGCGCCTACCAGATCAGAACCGTGCCGCCCTCCGCATCAGCGGACTGCTCGATGGATCGGTAATTTGCTATGCTTCAAACTTAAGTTTTAAAAAATTCAGTAGGTTACGGTACTGTATCGATCGCCTGATTAGCATCAATAAGGTCGTACATTTTTTAAAATAATTTTCTGGCGCAATAAAACGTGGTCAGGTGACCGGGCCCGACGCATTGTCTTGTGCAAAAAATTTCTGGACCATTGGGGGATACGGGCCGGTTCGTGTCTCTTATCTTAAAATGCCTTTGTCCTGGACGAGCCTGGGGTGCCGCGGCGAGTAATACGACAGTATAACGGGGGTACACGGTAGGGCAATGATGATGAAATTTGGTGAATAGGAGAGAGGATACTCAACATAGGCCGACTTGCAAAAAAAAGAGTAAGTACCGTACCATGATGGCTCTGCCAAAATTGACGACATTGTCAAGTTAAAAGTCTTTTGCTAAGTTTAATAAAACAATATAAAAAGTAGTATAATTTTGCTCAAGTCTTCTAAAAAGATTAACAGAGCGAACTGGCAAACGCGAACATTTTGGTATACCTTACAGCCCTTTAGCTTCAATGGAAACCGAAGTATAAAAGTCATACTCAAGGCTATCATTCAAAAAATAAAAGTCCAAAACCCTAACGTATTTTCCTACATTAAAACATTAAGATCCGCCTCGAACTTCCCTCGCCAGCCAGCGGCGTGGACACGGTAGCCGACGGCTTCCGCGAGGTCCGGATCGGTGATGGCGGAGCTTCGGATGTCCACACGGGCTCCCCAATGGCCCCGGACTCTGATGAAGCCGCCAACGAGCCCCCGCTCAGCAGCTATGCACCCCCGGTTGTACAGCCTCCCAGCCAGTACGGTGGCTCGGCTTCGCGCACCCAAGCGTTCGTCGATTCCATCCCTGCACCAATCTACGATCTACCTCCAGTGACGACCGAGCCTGGAGGTTCGACCTCTGATTACAACCCGGATACCCCGGAAGCGGTTTGTGAACAATTAAACGGTGAATAGGTTTGATGTTGAAGGGCGAGGTCGACCTCCAGCAGCTCTTCAACATCACCGAGGAGGGCGAGACGCAGTTCAACCAGCAGCTCCTTGAGAATCTTTGCAGGCAGATTGGAAACCGGAAGGCAAGGATTAGACGAGTTTCCAAAAATTCACGTATCCTTTTAGGTAGCAGTTATATCAACAGCAGGAAAGTTCCGTCAAGGCAAAACCTTCTGGAACAATGTCTTGCTCCGAGCTCTTCAGCGGGGCAGGGCTCGATTTGAGGACTTGGAATATATTGGGTAAGTCGATCGACCTAAGCCGTCGCCTACGCACAACTTTTTTTAGTGGCCGTGATGGTATCCGCTTCCGCAGTGGCTATGTCCGCCACACCCAAGGTATCATGGTTTGGCCTGAAATCTTCATCCGCAAACAGGCTGACGGTACTGAGGTAATCGCATAAGCTTATATAAAAAAAATCACTTATGCTTTCCAGCTCGCTATCATGCTTCTCGACACACAAGGTACCTTCGATAACTGCAGTGACATCGGTGACTCTACCGTCATCTTCGCCATCTCCTTGCTGATGTCGTCTTTGAACGTAAGCTCCAGCCTCTCACCCACCTAACCTCCATTTCAAGGTCTTCAACACCAAGAACCAGATCGACGCCCAGGACCTTGATGCGCTGAACTGCTTCATATCGTTTAGTCAGAAGAGCGATGAACAGATTGGCCAGGTAGGATTCATAATCAATCTAGAATGCAGAATTTCCAGCACTTCCTGATCATGATGCGCGACTCGAATGAGGCAGGCTTGAGCCCGGATTACCTGGAGTTGCTGAAGGTTGGCTGTTCAATTCGGTGCCAAAAACTGTAAGGTTCCAGCAACAAACTCGACGCGCACCCCAGCTACATCAGCTTTTAAACGGAGTTCTAAGTGCTTTCGAAAAAGTGGATTGCTACAAGATTCCGACACCCTCCGAACATGTTCGCCAGGCGAGCGGGGAGATCAGAGCCGGAGGTAAGCAATCGAGTGTAAAATATACTAACATGTAACGCACCTGATGCAACGACGGTTTAGGAGTCTAAGCCAAGGATGCTTTCAGATTGCGGCGAGAACTTCCTTGATTCGCTTTGCGCATGCGCTGACTACATCCTCGATAACCTACAACCAAAGACGGTGCTTGGGACTGCATTGACAGGCGCGACATTGAAGGAGCACGTTGAGGTAAGCCTAGGATTCTGCGAAAACAGTAATGATTCGTTTAGAACCTGGTCACCCACATCAAGGACGGCCATCACCGAGCCATCGGATCCGCCTTCACCGTGAGTTCTCACTTTTAAGATTTTCTAGTACGACGCCTATGGCTAATCCTGATCCGAACCCGAAATTTCAGGCTACTTCAAACCTCTACTTCGAACGCGCCCGCAGTGCCGGAAATGAGACTTTCTCTGATGCCTACGATAGCGTAAGCCGGTCCTTAGTCTCAACACCCTATTTGCAATTTTCAGTACGCTCGCCTGAACGGCCATCGTGCCTTATCTCCTAAGGAATACGACGCTAAGCTGGAGGAGCTCATCGAAGAAGCGATTCAGGTAATTTTCGTAATGTTCTAGGCTCTAACGAGATTTAGGCATACCGCAATTGCCCGCTCTTTGGCAGCCAGGCCGACAAGGTCCGGGAATTCGACCAGTTCAAGCGATCGCTGCAGGTAAGCCTTAAAGTATCAGCTAATACTTTGATTTTAAGGAACGCTGCAAGGAGAAATCGATCAGCAACAAGGATCGATACCGCGATATGTTGATTGCGGAGGCTGTCAATGGAGGGATGGGTATTTATGAGACGGAGATGAAGGTAGGATAATGGCTCTCTTTCTGTATCGCGCTGTCTCTGTCTCTCTCTCTCTCTCTCTCTCTCTCTCTCTCTCTCTCGCTTTCGATAAGTCTTACTTTTAGCCGAGCATCGAAGAAATTCTCGCCTCCGGCAAGAAGGGCCAGGACGCCGACCGGAAGCATGAAGCTGCCTTCTCGAAAGCGATGGACCACTTTGACAAGAGTAGGAATAATCGATCAAAAATACGAGTTTAATTTCCAGCCGTCGTCGAATTTGCCGACGAGGTGGAGCTGCTAGGCTACAAGCGCCAGCTTCTGCACGATATGATTACGGTAGTTAACCAGATACCTCAACTATAAGCTTCTAGGCCCGTTTCGACGACATCCAAAATGAAAACGCCATCATGAAGGCTCAGGATGCTGGGCACCAATTCTTCGAGGAACTTCTTCAGGATTATGAAACGCGTCTCAAAGAGGTAGCAAGAGCTTTGCGGTCCCTCAAACAATTCTTAGAAACTTACTGAAGTGCAAACCTCGGTTCAAGTCGAGAACATCCTAGAAGCGACTCGTTCGTATTGCAGCAATGCTTATAACGTGAAGAAAGTAAGTTTTAATAATGGTTTGCGTCAATCTGACTTGGCTTGATTTTAATTGATTTATATGACAAATTTACAGTCGCAATTCGTTACTGAGGTCCGAGCGTCCCTCAAAAACATCAAGGTCGAACTGCTGGAGCAGATGCTGGACAACTACCGCGAGAGCATCAACTATCGCTTCACAGTACCTTTCTATAACAAGTTGTAACAGTGATTCCAGAAATGCGAGGATGATTTTGCTCACCACGCCAGCACCAACTTGAAACTGCAAGGCATCCACCAGAAGCTCTCCGAAAGCAAGAAGAAGCAGCAACAATGGAAGAAGGAATTTGGGCAGCAGATGTTCCAGCAAAAGCAGGCTAATAAGGAGCTTGAGAAGAAACTTGGTACGTCGTTAAAATCTGAACTATATATACTTTTTGGAATTTTTCAGAGCAACAGAAACAGCAGTCTGGTGTCGACCCAATGATGATGATGATCCAGCAGATGAATGAGGCTGCAAGGCGGTGACTTTCGTTTTGACGATTATTAACTGTCAGAATTTCTCTTTAGACAAGACGAGCGCGCGAAGCAGGATCGAGAAGCTCGGGAAGCCCTGGAGGCCCGCCGGGAGGAGGACCGAGCCCAACAGCGACGCATGGAAATGGAAATGATGAGGATGGTACGGCATTTTTTCGACCCACACGCGAATTGCAGGAACGCGAAGACCGCGCCCGCCAAGAACAAATTCGCGATGAGCAGCGCCGTGAGGACGAAAGGCAGCGTCGCGAGGACGAGCGAGTATGCTACACTCTTCCTGCTTCGACTAGCCACAAAACTTTCAGGTGCGCCAGGAGGCTGCTGAACGTGTGCGCCAGGCTGAACTTCAGCGCCTTGCACAGGGTCAGCAAAAGAAAACTGGCTCTTGCTCGATTATGTAAACCCACATATTGTCCTGCGAGTCGGCTAGTTTCCCGCAACGGCTTGATCGCTAACATTTACTTGTTTCCAAGCCGATGATGTTTATTCATGTCAATAAATTCGTTCTTCGTTTTCCTTTCCATCCCTGATAGTGGATAGTGTCCCCAGATCTCTATTTTTTTCTGGGTTTACTGATATCGCTTGCCGTAATTTGTCAAATTTCATTAAGGATGGCCCAGATGCCAGCAGCAGAGCGGTCGCTGGTGAGTTGTTTTTGTTGTTGCTTTGGTGTGAACCCCTTTACTTCTTTAGAATCCATTCAGCCCCGAACTAGATCATCCGGAGAACTGGATCCCCAATCGGAGCTCGATCGGCAGGTAGGTTTTCAGAAATGCGAAATATTACTTGTATCTATCAGCGGGCCGGAATCTACGCTTACACCGAGTATTACGTCAGGCATTAGTGAGGTAGAAAAATTGGAATTGGGTCATAGATTCAAGTTCCAGCATGATCCCGCATACCGGCTGCTTATTAACAATGTGACGCGCTCACTGGTGCAGGTATGGCAATTTGTCTCAAACTGAAGATGTGACTGATATGGCTTATTCGAAAAAAATATTTCCAGCAAGGCATTGTCGGACCGCAACCTCCAATCCAGTCGCGCGTCGCATCGAACCCCTCGGAGCATGGCAGTGTAGGGTTTTCTTTCTTACTTACGGCTCCTAACTTTCAGGACGCCATATACCCGGGTATGCAGGTTCCGGTGAACGGTCTGCCGCTAACACCACAACCGTCTCGGTATCGTAATTTTTATCCATCAATATTAATATTTCCGGCCTTTGGGCCCGTCTTTTTCCGTAACATTTTTCCGGGAAAAACCAAAAGCCGTCACTCTTTTCCTGCGGCTGACGGACAAACGAGAGCCTCCACGCCCGCAAATGTACCGGTTTGCTAGAATTTTCTTGGGTAGACTTTTGTGTAGAACGAGCTACGTCACCGCTTCCCTACGCCAGCAGCACAGGTAGGGAATATCCGAATTTCAAGAAACTAGGAATTCTTCAAGCGAACAATAATCAACTATAATAATTTTGCAGTGGTGTCCGTCCGTCCGTCCATCTGTCTGTCTGTCCGAAGCCAACTATAACTCGAAAGGGAAAAGAGCTAGAGCTAAGGTCTCTTCGGATTCGGATAGAGCGTGGTCAGAAACCCCTAAAATGATGAAAATATTATGGGTTAAAATTTTATTGATTGATTTAAAAATATCTTCACTTCGCTTCGCTAATATTTCGCTTAAATAAAAATAATTAACTTTGAAAGCGGAGCCTTAATAAAACGAGTGGGGGCCCCTCTCCCGGCAGGCCACGCCCCTTTTCCCACCCCCCTTCACCAGGCCCCTTCCCGCGCCAAGATAGCTTTTTTGAGTTATTTTAATACTTTTTAATTATTATAATTCATTATTTGAATCCTTTAAAGCATCTAAAGCCATCAGGAAGGTATATAAGTTTTTGCGGGGGTTTGGCTAGAGGAAGTCCCTGAAGCGATTAGCGTGGGTATTGATGAAGGTAGAGGTGTGATGTGTTAGAACATGGAGGGTAGCCCGAAGGCCAGCCGATTACAGTCGCGAAGCGGCTGTAATCGGCTATATGTGGATAAAAATTTATAGATGCCCGCCCAGACAAACGGAACCGATGCTAATGCGCCGATATGTTGGGTTACGAACCCTCAAGTGGGCCAGGTAGGAGTCCGGAGCACAAACATCCCACAACTATCCCCGGCATCAAAAATGTCAAGGAATAATAGCGATATGCTAATTTCAGCCCGCCCAGTTTATGCTCGGCCCAAACGTGTACAGTGTGATCGTCGTGACCACCCAGCATATGCAGATCATTTGCGGTGGACTCGCACTTCTGATCTTCCTTTTGCTAGTGAAATTGATGGCGAAATAAACGCGTCTGTCGAGAACGTTTTTGTTCATTAAAATTTGCTAAAGGATGATAATTTTTAACAACAAAAATTATTTATTTGTCAATACCGGATTTCAATCAATAAGTGTCAATAAGATGCACAATATCTCCTCTGAAATTTCGGCCAAAATTGCGATCCAGTGGTTATTGGCTTTGCCCCTCATTGAAGTTAGCGCTGCATTTTTATTTCTATTTAGTAAAATTGTTCCCGGGCATAGTGTTTATTGCTGGCATTACAAAGCAAATCAGACCATCAAATTCCCCCACCAGCTTCGGTCAGGTCAATAATCGTCGTTTGTTCGGGAGCGCTCGGATTGCGAGAGTCAGATTGAATTTCTGGTCGTATGCCCGGGAGTTCGGAAGGAAACAAACGCGTAAACCCACGCCTAAACACGCACTGTACGGCCACAACAAAATACAGCGGCCTGAAAAAGGGATTATAACCGACATTTTCATAGCCATTGCAACCAGAAGCGAATTTTGAAGGATCCGAGTGTAGGAACTAAACAGTGCAAAAATCCGTCGGGGTTTGACTCACCTTTTGGTCGCAGCGACATTTGGCGGCGGTCGTTGCTCCACGCGTACGATGGCGGCCTCCAGTTCACCCTCAAGCGCTAGCAGATCCATGCCCGTGTATTCCTTCAAACTCCAGAACGC
The DNA here is from genome assembly GCA_038088335.1 of Mesorhabditis sp. LJ9110. Lineage (NCBI taxonomy): Eukaryota > Metazoa > Nematoda > Chromadorea > Rhabditida > Rhabditidae > Mesorhabditis > Mesorhabditis sp. LJ9110. The sequence continues at coordinate 502,527 of JBBGBA010000036.1, forward strand.
GTTACACCGTTCAATACACTGGTCGCTCAAATATTTTGCCATTGCATCGTCTCGTACGTCTCCCTTCTAAAAAAGCAATCTTGGTTAGGCGGTTGATAGAGCTACCTCATAGCAATGCTTTAGAATTGCCAGTTCTCTCCACATCTCATCTCTCCCAGCCTGGAGCGGGTCAATGCTGTGACGCCTGGCCTCTTCTAACTCCTGCGCCCTGCTTAGAAAATGGTGTTTTTGTGGAATGCTGTTCTCAATGGCAGGGCCAAGGGTCCCATAATTGTTCATTGGAGTAGTCTTCTGCCGCGACCCTTGCGGCTCGGGGTTCGATGGCGGCGGATAGGCGCTAGGCGGGCTTGGTTGTACATGCCAAGCCTCCGACGGCAACGCCGAAATGTCCGGGTGGTATTGAGTTTGCGGATCCTCCAATAGGTCTTCGTAGCGTTCAATTTCCGTGATATCCGATTCTACATCACTTTCTTCGTCTGGTCGTTGTCCCGGTTCCATTGCCAATGCGATTTCGCGCTGAAAGCAAACCTTTCCTGTTAGTATGCGAACTAGAAAGTTTTGAGCGAAGAAACCGGGCCGGATCGATCGACTTACCGAACAAATTAAATGAATCTTAATACCTTGGTATGCGCTTCGTAGTCAGCCTGCAGTTTTTCCAATTTTGATTTGCTCTCCCGGTCCGCCACAAATCGTTCCGCAAGCGATTGAGCTGTATTCTAAAATTCCATTTTTGATCTTTGCAACATAATGAATGCCGACTTCCAGGTGTTCTGCTGTTTTCTCTCGTATCTTCACCACCGTCCCCGGCTCAAAGCCCAATTGTTCCAAGGCGTTTTGCAAGTTAGAAGTGGCGAGACGTTGAGCATTTGCAGCGGCCGGTTGTATTTCCACTCCACACGATACTTCCTATTCCCTAGTTATCCCTTGGGTTCTTTTTATCGCAAACCTTTTCCATCTCGATCCGCATATCTCGATCCGCGTTGGCTACAACAAAATTCAATTGTAAATTCCGCATTTGCTCGTAGCGTGCGACAATGAAGTTCTGAATCAATTGGTTTTACTGTAGGGACTCATCAATCTTCTTACATGGATTTTTTGAGCCAATTCATGTTTCTGAATTTCGGAAATCTCTAGGTTTAATGGGATCCTTGCGGCAGCATTTTGACGAGTCATATCGAGTAGGGTATACACATCCGTAATCTGGAAAGCCTCATTTTCCCATTTCTGCTTTTAGTGTTTCTTTAGCCCCCTTTTCCTACCGATGTGATCTTCTCCATTTCTGACGATAGGAATTGGCCTGATATTTGTTGCCCTAGACGTTCGTCTTCGGCAGCTTTTAGTTCGTAAAACTTCCCCGTTGCTATCTCCTAAATTTGGCTACGAGTTCTCAAACGCTCTTAACTAGTTTCCCTTTTCATACCTTCGACTTTTCCCTGAATAACGCGGCGGCTTCCTCGAAATCCGAGGCCTTCACCATTTTATGAATCTTTTCGAGCCCTTCTTTTTCGGCAGTTGCACAGTCGTGATGAAAGGCTTCGTACGTCGTGTTCTGCCAAAAGAACTTATACTTCGCAAAGCTGATACCTTAATTTTCTGAACAAAAACTTCGAGCGTTTTGTTGACGGCAACAAGGATGCTGGCCTCTCGTATGACCTTTAAAATGAGACGCTTGAATTTAAGGTTTTTCATACCTGAACGGTCGAGGCTCCAATTTGCGGGGCTTTGTTGGTCAGAAAATCAGCGACTTTCTAAACGAGACATTTTATTTCATTCGATTAACTTACCATTCCCAGGCCAAGATAATCCTTTGTCGCATAGATATCTTGGGACCATGTTTCGATATAGCTCTGGACTTTGGCCAATTTTTTAATGAAGGATTGATCTAAAAACAGGCTGGAAATAGGTAGCCCTGATTTTTTTTATTTCCAAGGACGTTTGAAACTCGCCTTCACGTTGCAATACCAGACTGCCGCTAGCCACTCGTAAATGCTGATTCGCCATCGGGGCGCACACACAGTACATTTCATCTCCAAATTTCTCGTGCAGACCAGCTGAGATTTGTTTCAAGTCCGGAGCTAGCTCGCATTGAGTCTAGATTTGGCCTTTCATGGAAAAGTAGGGCAACTAACGAAGAGATTCTGCAAGAATTCGGTGTCCTGATCTGGGTACGGCGAGTCGCGAATGAGGAAGAGGAATTTCTGAAACCGGATTTTTGATAAATTGCTCTCTCTCTCTCTCTCTCTCTCTCTATCTATCTGCCAGGGCTCTATCTCAGAAATTTCGATAAGACAAACCTTTGGAAATACAGCCCCCTCAAACGCTTTCGCAATCTCGGTAAACAGGTGTAGATCTTGTAGCTTATCGGCTTCAACGTTCCCGCGAAGGTTCAGGATCTGAATTTGAAATATGATTACGTAGGTTCGATTTTCTACTACCTGAATATCAGCCAAAAGCAGACTAAAAACACCGATCCAGGCTGAGACGTTTCGCTCGGTCTCCATATCGAATGTACCTTGGGTGTCGAGGTAGAATATCAGACACTAAAATGGTGAAATATGTATAATAATTTGAACGTAACTGGCTGATATGGTTAGCGGCAAAATCTTAGTATTTGTGGTTTGAAAAACTTACGCCATTGACTTCGACAGGTGCGCGCCGGATCAGAATCCCTTGCGTGCAACGGGAGTAGCCGGTTTGGAAGTTGCCGCTGAAAAATTTGGGAAGGTATGCTTTCTATACTGCCAAACCTAATAACATTATCCTGTGCTCTCGTAAAAAATGACAGCAAGAAACTTTTGCCGCTTCGCGACGGCCCCATGATACTGACGAGCGTCTTCTGGAAATTGCGATTACTTGTAGAGGCACGAAATAATTATAATGTCTCGCGAGCGTGGAAAATTTTGAAATTTTTTCCAGGGCTTTACCTGTAGGTTGGCATATTGAGGCGCCAACAAACTCCATTTCAAGACGTCCGCATGGAATTGCACAGCGTTGTTTTCGAACGACACCAATAAATCCCAAGGAACCTAATGAGGCGATGATCTTTTTAGTTTACTACTACCTCTGTTTCGCCTTCCTCCGACATTTGCTTAATGAAACCTGTAATGTCTTTTAAAGGGATAGTTCAGCCTTGGAGCTTGGGCAGTACCTTGGGCGACTATGGTGGGGGACAGAGGCCAGCAGACCCCCCTGTGTCGATAGTCAACCAAGGTACTGCCCAAGCTCCAAAGGCTGAACTATCCCTTAAAACACGAAAATACAGATGTATTTGATTAGGTATATTTCTTGTGCAAGGGATTATCAAAAAATCACGAATTTATGAAGCGAGCAAAATGGAGTAGATTTTATCAAATTCTGCGGCTGCTTTTTAGTTGATTAGGCGCTTATAAAACCCAAGTAAAATCGCATTTCAAGGAAATTTATATAGTTTTTGTATGAGAGTAAAAAGGGAAAGCTTTTGGGGGCGCAGTAAACAAGCCCTCGTTCTGCAATAAATTGGATTGATTTTTAGGGTTGGAAGTTGTTGGTGGAGGTGAAGCCAGGAACAAGGTGTTTTTGTGTAAATTGAAAGAGAAAATTCGAAACCAGAACGCTACCCAGCAAACTTTGAGCAGTTTTCTGTGGGCTAAAACACTGGTAAATTATGGATTTTGTGATTATTTGCTTGGATTTGATTCGTCGATGAATTTCAAAACTTTTATTGTACATACAGTCACATAAATCCAATACATACAGGCGAAAGACTATAAAACTCCAGATTATGTGTTATTTTGAGTTCAAATAATCGAACGTGATGGAGGATTGAGAATGAAGGAGTTGTTGCTTGCATGATTGCCGCCTAGAAGCCCGGAGTAGATGCGCTAAACAAGATTTGCAATTTTTGTTCAAGTTGTTTTTATGTACATTTTTGCCATAACCTTTATTATTTTGCATTATTCCGGGCTGAAATTGGAGCTCTCGGCATATTTTTTGGCGCACTGTCGAATGGCGTCTTCGAAATATCGGAAAAAATGGCGAAAATATCGAAAACTGCGTTTCAACTCCATTTTCATAGGAATTTTTGTTTTTGGTGCAAAGTTTTTGTATTATCTTATTTTGGGCTGTAATTAGAATCGTCGCATATTTTTCGATGTTATATCGAATGGCATATATCGAATGTTGAAAAAATAGCGAAAATATCGATAACCGCCTGCGGTAAATTCCTGCGCCCGGGCAAGTCGAATAGTACCTGTTTTGCTAACAGTGCGGTGACGCTCTAAAGCCCGACAAGCTAGTTACTTAAAATTTAACCTGCTGTAGGCAAGGCAAAACTGACCAAGAATCCACGCCGGTCTTCTTGGCGAGTGCACCCGAATAGACCATCAAGCATCTTGGCTTTAAAGCGTTCTTGCGCCTCCAGAAGAGTACGGCAGTCATCATCAGCAGCGGCTTGGCTCGCCTCAACCTTGCTTGCTTGAGCAACCCGTTGCTCCAACTCCACAATTCCCTTCTCGAGTTTGTGCTCCAGCCCCTCGCATTCTGCCGCACTCAATCCGTTCTCATGCCAATTTTCCCTGCATCTGTGCATGCACTTCTGCTTCAACTCCTCGAGAAAGTTCGCGCGGTCGGTCGGTTTTCGGCTGTCGTTTGGTTGTCGGCTGCCGGTCGGTTGTCGGTTTTTCTTGCGCTCGATCTGAAAGCTTAGGCGTAGGCTTAGCTTAGCGTAGGCTTCTGCTTAGGCTTAGGCTTAGCGTAGGCTTAGGCTCAGGCTTAAGCTTAGACGCAGGCTTAGGCGTGGGCTTAGACTTAGGCCTAGGCTGGTCATTTCCGTTCTTCCAACAACCGAACCCTAAGCCTAAGTCCTACGCCTTAGCCCAATTCAAATCATATTTATGTGCCTAGTGAAGCAAATTTTATCACCAACCTTATAGCATTGCTCTAAGAGACCCAATTCATACGACATCGTCTTTTCTGAAGCCTCAGTTCCCGAAATTCCGGGTTGGTCGTGCCCTTCTCCCGGTTTCGGGGCCATCGTCAACGGGACTCCCTAAACACTGGTGACGCCTTAAGAGCACAGTCAATAAATTATAATGTAAATTAACAAAATCAATTCTTAAAATTATTATTTTACTCTTTAATTTTAAACAATTATTACAATAATTGTTGGTTAACGAGTACAAAATGGTCTGAAAGACCGATCGTAAGCGAAAGCGATTGAACGACATTTCAGCGACACGTGAAAAGAGTGCAGAGTGAGCGGAGAGCCCAGACAGAGCGCTGCCTGGTCTCTCCGCTCCCTCCGCACTCTTTTCACATGTCGTTGTCCACAGCACTGACAAGCTCCCGAGGACAGTATCAGAGCTTTCAATATAAAAGCCAAATTTGGGACGCAAACGCCTATACAACAAAAGTTTTGCGGGTTCTGAAGTAAAAATCTTTATTCAGAGCATCGAAAAAAAGATCAGCTCCAAGAAGTCCACTTTATTTTGTAGTGGGTTTTAATTTGGTGAGGCGATGGTACTCGGATGACGTAATGGTGGTCGCAGATTAATACATGTCTTCGTCGGAGCTAGGTCGTCGACGCTAGAAATATTTCGTTTTCCGTCACATCTTGATAATATAGACTATGTTTATAGAGGTTTTCGTGGTCTTTGATTGCTACAAAATTATCAAAAAGATTAAAAAAAACTAAAATTGAAGAAGTTGATCTTTTTTGGCCATGTTGCCTAAAACCTTGTTTCGGAAATTTCATGATTTTTTGAGCGCTCACAAAAAAAATTGAAAACCTTGATTTACAAACATCAAAACTGACCCAGGATAGTCGCCCGTGATCCCCCTCGTCGTTGAAGACGGACAATCCTGCCCAATGCTCGGTGAAGGTGCCTGGCGGGTGAAATGCCTGATCCGGCTGAAGAGTTCGGGGCGCGTTGCTCTCTGCAGCTGCCCGATCCGTCTCAGCAAAGCGTTTTTCCAGCTCCGCCAGCTTCTCGTTAAGCTGTTTCTCAAGCACTTCTCGACATTCCGCGCTCAATCCATTCTCATGCCAATCTTCCTTGCATCGATGCACGCACTTCTCCTTCAACTGCTCGACAAAGGCCCGGTCGACGCGCTCGGGGTGTTTCGCTTTCTCGATCTAAAAACATATTTTGGCGCTTGATTTCCGTAACGGCTTGATTACAGTTTATCCTCCCGGCCTAGCCTACCTGCTGTATCTCGACTCCCTGTTGGCCTACCGGGTTGTCAAGTATACTAAAATACTCGCGGTAACAAGACGAACATTTTGGTGTACCTTACGTACCTGTAGACCTACAGGGAGCGGAGATACAAAATCGGGCGCCAGCTGGGGGAGGTAAACTGCACTCTTACCGGTGAGATCGGTGTTATTGTTATAACACGTCATCATTCAAGATAATGAAAAATAAAGGAAAACCCCAGGCAGATCTAGGCTAAACAAGCTGAACTCGGCTACGGCCCTTGCAAAATTTCCCCTCGCCGTTAACCGGAAAGCACCACGCACCACACCCGAAAAGCAAGCTATTAAGGCAATGTCCACTCCAAATTTACCCTTCTGGGCAACGCGCACAACTGACCAAAAATGACAACACATCAGCTTCACGACCGAGAGACCACCCGAATAGGCCATCAAGCATCTTGGCTTTAAAGCCTTCTTGCGCTTCCCGAAGAGCCCGGTAGTCGTCATCGTCAGCGTCCTGGTCGCCCCCAGCAACTCGTTGCTCCAGCTCCGCAAGTTCCTTTTCGAGCGTGCGTTCCAGCATCTCCCGTTCTGCCTCACTCAATCCATTCGCATGCCAATTTTCCCTGCACCTGTGCACGCACTTTTCCTTCAGCTCCTCGACAAAGGCCCTGTCCGCGCGCCCGGGGTTGTTCGTTTTCTCGATCTAAACGCGACATGTTTAGCGCTTCATTTTCATTCCGGCTTGAGTGCAGCTTACCCCCAAGCATAATCCCACCTACTGTATCCCGGCGCCCTTTAGCTACCGGGTTGTACAGTATACCATAATACTCGCCAGAGCAAGCGAAACATTTTGGAGTACTTGATAGCTATCGAAAATAACCCCGGTAAGCGGAAAGCATGAACAACTCAGCCACAGAGGGCGTCTTATAAAAACCCTCAACATTTGGCCGCCTTATTGCCGATCAAGCTGCCATTTTTTAGTAGAGGTGCGGAGAGCCGAAAACTATATAACGTGGTAGGCTAGAAAACTCTAAGTGACAGGATGCCGGAGAAAACCAGATAAAAATAATAACAACGAGGGAAGAATCCCCCTGTTTTGCTATACGTGCTATACAAATGTAATAGCCCACCTTATAGCAGCTCTCGAGGAGACCCAATTCATGCAACATTGTCTTTTTCGAAGCTTCAAAGGGCGACAACTGGGGCTCATCGTGTCCCTCTTTCGGTTTCGGATCCATGATCAGCGGATTCTGAAATGCAGTGGCTAAATTTATATTTATTTAATTAATTATATTTCTAATAAAGTGAGCAAGTTATTAAACAAGCAATTTGTTCAAAAGCGGGATCAAATACCTTTGTACAAGAGAAAGGGAGTGAGTGATTCGTATCGATTCGGGTCGACGGCGCGGCAATTTCCTTGCAGCACATTTTTCGATGTGTCACATCGCGTTCCCTCAGCGTTTTTTAGCAAACACCGGAAAAATTACTGAAAACCGTTCCGCAAGAAATTCGAACGCTTTCAAGGCGAAATATTTAATTTGGGAACCCAAAAATTGTCGAAGTTTTTGATGATTTTCAGTTTTTAGGCTTCCCGTCACTTTTCGTGTGAAACAACCATTTCGTTCTGTCAGTATGGAATTGCATTCGGTTTAACGATCGTATTAAACACTTTTATTGCTTAAAATAAAACACATATAAGTTTTATGACCGTTTTTTGAATGAAAGGCAAGTGCAGTAGACAGCCCGTAAGGAACGAATCGAAAAAAATCAAGAAAAAAAGCGATTAGTTAATGTCTTTTATGATGGCAGCAAGCGTCGTGGTCATCGTGATCGAGTATTGCCTCTTGTTCGAAGTCGATAAAGTATCTAAATCATACTTTAAATAGTAGCCTTAATCTGTAACTAAATATGCACAAAAACTTAAAGAAACGGACCGCTCCTTCGCAATCCTGTATACCCATCTCGTCAGAAAGAACGTAAAAATCGATAGTAGCGCCACGATCGATACCAAAACGGTGCATATTTGGGCGTCTATAACAAAATAGAGCTTTTTTGAATTTAATAAGCTAATATATACCATTTTCCCATGCGAGAATTGCCATTCGTTAAGCGTAGTTGTAATTTGAAGCCTGGATGACTTTGTATGGCTAAAAATAAGCATAAATATGTAATTTTTAATGAATTTCGATCTGGAATTAAACAAAAGTAGTAGGATAAGCCTTATTTTGCAAATCCATTCGGAAATATAGGAAAAGTAATGAAGAAACGTAGCCTTTGGCGGGTATTTTACCATTACTGTGCATAAAATTCGTTTGAAAGGACAGTTTATTCCAAAACAAAAACATCTACTCTGCCGACTAAACCACCAGGGAACGAATAAAAATATAATAATATAAAGTACACGAAAAAATAATATAATATAGAACTTTATCAAGTCTGATATGCGAAAGCCATGTGTTTGTCAAGGTATAGTGAAACGGGGATTGAGATTCATAGGGGGAGATTTTTTTTCTTTTCGAGATCGCAATGAGTATATGTGCGGAGATCCTTCGGGGAAATGGGTTACGCCAGGTATTTCGTGACCGAGCGCACGTGGGGGTACGATAACCCATGGACCGGCAGGGGCGCGAAATAGAATAAAAATAAAAACTGGGGATGACATCGGGAAATTCGGATAAAATAACGACTATTAGAGGCCTAGCATCTGCGGGAAGAGACGAGACATCGGATTTTTTGGGTCTCGCTTGGACTATTCGCTTTTTTTTGTAACGTCAAAAGTTAATAAGGTTTAATTATTCTAATTATCAATAAAAATAAAGCTTGTGAAGTTGTATTTTATAAACATTACCTTGGAAAAATCTATAATTGCATTAATGCGCCCTTGGGCAGTTCAGATCATCGTCAGGAGATCCAAAAATGATAAGATAATCACTTCTGCACTATAGCGTTAACGCCTAAAGCTAAACGATAGGTCAATTAATTGATAACTTTCGATAATTCAAGCCAGACCCTAAAAATCAATAAAAGAATAGCACTGGGAGGAGAAAGGGCAATTTCAGATTTAGGGCTGCATCTAGCGGTGTGGGTCTGGGATTTCATCTACAGGAAGGTGCCCCACTTCTCGAGGAGTTCAGCCTTCAGGTCGGCGCCCATCAGGCGATAGTCCTGGTCGGCGGAGAGGGAGCTGGAATTTTGTTTTGATGTTGGAACTGCTTTGAATCCGAAGCCGAAGCCTAAGCCTAAAACTATGCCTATGCCTAAGCCTAAGCTTCAAACCTCTCAAAGTACTCACCGAAAAACGTCAATCGAAATCGATTCGAACAGCTTCTGCTTGATGGTGTTCATCTTCAGCTGCTCGGCCAGCCGGATTGCGTGCATTACGGAGTGGTGGGGCAGCTAAAAATAATAGTGTATTTTTTGGCGAATTTGTCTATTCCCTCCCTCTTTCTTTCTCTCTCACTCACTCCCTCTCTTTCTCTCTCGCTCTACCTATCACCCCCTCACTCCCTCCTTCTCTCTCTCTCTTCTCTCTCTCTCTCTCTCTCTCTCTCTCACCTTTTCAGCTATATACTTCTCACACGTCTCAAACACCGTCATGAATTTCAGCTTCTCTGCCATCAGCGCCACCGAGTCGATGTTGGAGGCTAAAAATTGTGCGTGCGTTTTAAATTTTTTTCAATTTTTCAAAGGCCATTTTCAATGTCATATACAAGTATATACAATCTAAAAACGCATTAAAATTACCGTTCAAAAATCCCGGATTGTTATGGGCATCCAAGAGGAGTTGGAATTCATTTGGGTCAACGTCCACGTGAACGTCGGTCTGAAATTTGGAGGTACTTGGAGCTGCGGTATTCGCTTACGTCATTCATCTCATGGAGCTGGAAGAGGGAGGCGAAATAGGGTGAGGAACGGGAGAGGGCCTAAAGTGTGGAAAATAAAATTACAAACTAAAAAATTTCATACCGTTCTCGAGACGGCAAACTTGACTTGGCCGACGATAATTACGGTATCTTCGGTGTTGAGGTCGATAGAGCTGGAAAGAGCTAGTTGGTGAGAGAGAGAGAGCGAGAGAGATAAAGAGAGAGAGAGAGAGAGAGAGAGAGGAAATATAGAGAGAGGGAGAGGGAGAGAGATAGAGAGAACGTACTCCTTATCCGAGTCCGATCCATGGAACGCCTTATGCGGGCAGCTCTCCCGCTTGTGCCGCTCCAAATTCCACTCTGACGAGTAGGTCTTGTCGCAGTGCTGAAAAATGATACTATGAATACCGTAACGTAGGATTTTTGTTTTTGCATCGTACCAAAATCGTGTTATTTGGCCTTTCACTACAAACGACAAACTACAAACGATTTTAGAGCAGATTTCTGCAATTTTCATGCAATCTGTGCAGATGCCGGATTGGATACGGTAGAAAGGTCGGGATATAATTTTTTGCAGTTTCTGGCGCCTGTATTCTTAATTTGAACTATTTAACCCAATTTCATTTGTTTGTTTTTAATATTTGCATAAAACCATACAAAATATTCTAAAACGCTTTAATTATAGTCTACAAAATACAAACTACAAAATTCTGCTTCAGCGCCCAATCCAGATTGCGGCTTTTCTGAATTTTGATAAAAATGAGCTTAAAGCGCACGTTCAGGGAGGGGCCGTGTACTCGGCCCAACGTGTACACCCTATGGACGTGGGACCGCGCGCACGACCTGCCCGTGCTGTGACAGGCCATTCCCCTCCTTTGGGGGGGCCCCCCCCCCCCCGGTTGCTCACTGGTTTCCATCCGCGCCTCCCGAGCGGCGGGCCCGGGTTCGACCCCCGGCCGCGGCAAAAATCTTTGCTTTTTTCCAAAAAACGTCCCTGAACGTGCCCTTTAAAGCGAAAGTTTGCTGGCGCGAACTACATTGACAATTGTGGTTTGTAGCGCTTTACAAACCGGACACTTTTTAAAAATTTACAAATCTCCCAACCCACCAAAATCTAAAGAAATTGACTTTTTAGGGTTTACGAAGCCTTAGTAAAATTAATTAAACAAATTACTCATTTAGAGACATATATGGAAGCGTCTACTCAAAATTCGGCAATATATTACGCTATTTAAATCGTATCCAATAGCCATACCTAAAAAAACTCAACCATCACCAACATCACTGCGCTGCACCACAACGACCACCACAAGATGCAAATGACTCATTTTAAAAATTTATTTCACAATTGTACGACACAACAATACACGATACAACACTTTACGCGCTATAGAACATCATAGAATTTTATTAAAATCTAAATCTGTGCATAAGGTAGTCAAAAAAACGGGCGGGGCGAAGGAGGAAAAAGGGAGATCGTATCGGGTGCTTTTTTATATAATGGCAGTGCTAAATAGTTTAATATATTCTTTTGAAAGATTGTGCGAGGTACCCGATGAAAAGAGGAAAACACGGAATTATGTGCGAAAAATTATGTAATAGTTAATTAGGGTATTTCGAAGATTTTGTGGGCGGTTCGAATCACAGATTGGATGGGGAGAGGTACATCGGAAGATGAAGATGAAGCCGGGGCTTGGGCTTGGGCTTGGGCTTAGGCTTAGGCTCAAGTCGAGGCTTAGATAAAATTATTATAAGAAATAATAAGAATTATGGCAGGGTATTCGTGCGGAAATGAGTATCGATTTTTCGGGGGCTAGGGTTACAAATAGTAATGACGAAAATTGGGTGCGAGCGGCTTTAAAGGGACTACGAAGGCAAATCCATAGAATTTTCTGACGCTTCACGCCCTATAAAACAACCCCACGAGGCTTTAAAGGAACCTTAAAGGCAAAAACCACAACGTTTCATCGAAATTTTGAGCTTTCCTCGCTTGGCAGTCCCTTTAAAACGTCTCTACCAAGGCTAGAAGCTAGCGCGAATACTTTTTAAGAAGCCGTAGCTACGCAACATACCACAACACGGCACATGCAAAATAGGGGGGCGTGGCTAGGGGCGGGACTAAAATAAAGGCTGATCCACATCGACCAGGCGCGACGGTGGCAGATTGTAGTTTGTGGCCGCTTCTACACCGGGCGGCACGACAACTTGAAGAAGGTTTTCCGGATCCTGAAAGGACTACACTACTACGAACCACAACGGCGAGAGAGAGAGAGATACAACTAAATGTGCGATGATATATATCAAAATAAACCATTTCCACGAGGCTACCATGCCCAATGCAAAAACGCCACGACTACGCACAGCTAACTACGCACCACTACGTGGAACTACCGGAAAATGTTGTGGATGCTTGGGTTTAAGCTTAAGCTTAGGCTCATGTTTGAGCTTAGGCTTAGGCCTCACATCCACAGCATGTTCCGGAAAGCAAAAACTATTCCATAAAAGCAAAAATCCCACAAACCTGGCACAAATGTCGGGTCACCGGAGCCGAAAGTTCCGACGCGGAATGGCGACGCTTTCGAGGCTAAAAAATGATCATCTACCGTATGCTAGAGAGGACTTACGCCTAGGAGATGATGGGGCTGATGATGGGGATGCAAGTGGTGGTGGTGCTCACCACTCTCCGATGGGGACGACATGTTGCTTGGGGAGTGGACCATCGAATCGAAACCGGAGGAGCTGGAAGGGTTGGGGTTTTAAAGGGAGGGCAAAAGCAAATGCAACAATATCGAGATGTTTAGCGCTAGTTAATGTACGCTACGCTCCACTTTACACATACCGTTGGGTGGTGCTATCCGGAATCGTCTCTTCATCGAGGATCAAACCACCGTCGGTGCTTTGTGGTCGTCGGATGGGCTTGAAGTAGTGCTGAAATAGAAGTGATCTAGGGTGTTTTTTGGTCGCATTTCTCTAAAGGCGCACGGACAGGTCGAGGTCAGACCACGACTACCACCACGCGTCCTTTTGACCCGCTAAAACCTACCCTCGCAGCGTCACTTCCAAGCCGTGGTCCCTGCCCAATCATCGGATCCTCACTCTCGACCGAGATCGACCGCTGTGCTTCCAGAATCTTGGTGCAGGTATGGCGGTGTCGTCTCAAGGAGTAGTCGGACGACAACACCTTTTGACAGTGGATGCATTGGTGCGTCGTCTTCTTCGGTTCCACTCGCTGGCCCATGGTCTTTGGGAAGCCGGGGGAGACTGAAAAAAACATTTGTAACGCCGTTTTGTTCTATCTCTGCTCTCGCCCTCTCTTTCTTTCTCTCTCTGTCTCTCTCTCTCTCTCTCTCTCTCTCTCCGCCTCCCTCGCTCTCTCTCTTTCTCTCTCTCTATCGCTTTTAAGGACCTGTTTGCTCCAGTCATTTAACAACCAGTTGACTCACCCTGTGAACCTCGTCGATCCATCCGCCTCATCCCCATTTCCAGCAGACCGGCGTGCTGAAAAAATATGGATTGAGAGGGAAGTTGAAGTCGCCACTTTCATAATACCGACAACTGAAGGTCGGCAGCTAAAATGCCGACAGCCATGATGCCTAACACCAAAATACCGACAGCAAAATGGCCGAAATTTCCGCTTTAGATCGAACTAACGGGCTTTCCCCAAAAATTTAGCCTTTTTCTTGTCGGGATTGCGACTCTGTCGGCATTCTAGTTTAGCAAAATGCTGTCTGTCGGGCTTCTGACTACTAACATTCCAATTTAGATGGCTACCTCGTCCTTTGGGTCCTCGGCATCTTCACTAAAAGTCGTGTCCGCCTCGGCGAACTCGGTCATGATCCGGGGTTCTTGGAAACGTTTCTAAGCAGAACGTCTTTAGACGCACCTCGAAAGCTTACAATTTGCGGAGACAGCTGTGCACCCCACGGCTTCTGGGAGTTTGATGGGATTGGGGAGTTCATCATGGAAGTCGTGGTGAGAAGCATGCCGGAAGGGGATTGCTGGAAAGTTGTTTTTGCAGGTAACGAGGTTGTCAGAATGAATTTTGGATGTGTTGCGGTCCATTTAAAAACGCCGTAAAATCCGTTCAATCTACAGGGAAAGGCGTATGCGTTGCGTGTCCAAACGCTTAGCTTAGGTGTAAGTAAGGAAACTGCGCTTACCAAGCTCGGAGTGCTCGATGCCGAAAAATCTGTGGTCGCGCTTCCGCTGCCCATCGTGCGTGAAATCTCTTCAGGCGTCAGTTTGTGCACGGCCATTCGATGTCGTTTTACGTTTTTCCGGCAGGAGTAGCTAAACGTAGTCGAGTTGCTTTGGGTCCTTTCAGTCTCTCTCTCTCACTCTCTCTATCTTTCACTCTTTATCTCTCTCTCTCTCTCTCTCTCTCTCTATCTCTCTTCCCTAACTCACGTTTTCAAGCATTCCGGACATTGGAACCGTAGGTCAACCTCTCGGCCTGCGGTTGCCGCGACGGCTTGGAGTTCTCTGGAAATAGAGACTTTTTATAGTCTAGAAGTTGGAGTTTAGGCTCCGCATTGAGTCCAGAAATGTACTAGACCCACCTATTACCGCCGGGAGACAGTTGGTGCTGAAGATTCGGCGAGAATTGAGGGGAGAACTGAACTTGCTGGTGATGTTGCTGGGAGGCCTGCTGGGTGGGTTGGTGGATGGAGTAGGACTGAAAAAGGGACGGTTTTCAGGGAGAGGGAGAGGGAGAGAAAACGAGAGAGAAAGAGAGTGAGAGAGAGCGACAAAGATCAAGAAGTTACTTACCGTTTGCTGATGTCTTTCCGGTGCGTCGATGTGCGAGACGTAGTAGGTGTTTTCGCTTCTTGCCGGTTGGGGTGAGGAGAAGACGATGCGATCGCTAAAATGACGGCATATAGAGGTGGTGATCGCTAAAAAGCCTAAACCCAGCCAAGCCATTTGATCTTACCTAGGCAATGGTTGTGTAGTAATGATGCTGTTGAGGGGCTGCATGGACGTTCTGGTGGTAGGGAAGCTGGTGGCCGGAAGGGGGTGTGAGGAGACGGTATGGCGGGGTGGAGGGGATGAGCTGAAATTGGTTATTATAACGCTGCTATCGCTTTCTCTCTCGCTCTCTCTCGCTCTCTCTTTCGCTCTCTCCTTTCTCTCTATCTCTCTCTCGCTCTCTCGCTCGCTCTATCTCTCTCGCTCTCGCTCATCTCTCTCTTCTCTGTTTTCACTTACGTGTCAAGCGCTGCCCGGAGTGCACTATTTTGTTGCTGGCTGAGGGTAGTATTGTTGTTGGCAGATTGTACAGGGGTTGTATGATGGAGATTGGGGACGAAGGTGTGGCCGTTGATAAGGTTGACGGTTGGGTCGAATTCACTAGAAAATCATTAGGTTACGTTAAACTACGTATGTACGCACGCTCACGATCGAGAGAGGGAGAGAGAGAGGGAGAGAGAGAGCGGGGGAGAGAGAGTGAGCGAGAAAAACACCAACCCCTCCCGTTTCTCCTTGAGATCGTCGTCGAGATCACTGACGTCCGTAGCCGAATTGAAACCATAGCTATAAAAATCGTAAAGGTGAGGTTACGGTAACCAAAAATTACTTCCCAAATCCAAGAAAAGTAGGATTATTTGAGTGAAAGTGCCATCAGCATTCAGTTAGTTTTCAAATCCAAATTTGGGCGATTTTGGGTTGGGTAGGCTTGGGCTTGGCTTAAGCTTAGGCTTAGGCTTAGGTTAAGGCTTAGGCTTGGGCTTAGGCTTAGACTTAGGCTTAGGCTTAGCCTTGGGCTTTGGCATAGGCTTGGGCTTAAGCTCAAACCACCCAAAATCACCAGAATCATAAAAAATTTAGCGCAAAAAATCGGGGAAATGGAGGGTTTAAAGGTGTTTGTAAGTAACGGGTGTGTGTGTCCACCACCAAAATACCGGAATGCGCACCCGTAGTGCTCGTCCACCTCAAAGTCGGGCCCATGGGGACCATCGGACAGCTCCTCCTCGAGCTTGCCGCCGCCCACGTCTAGCACGTCGTGCCCGTTCATCGCCAGGTGGCCGGTGGCGGAACCTGGACAAGATTATAGACGTATTGCTGATGTTGCACAAACCATTGACATATGGCTGCACGTAGTGCTGGTAGTTGTTGGTGGAATGTGAGCGCTGGATCGGGGCGGGGAACTGCGGGCCGTTCGTCATGTGTGGTGGGGCGGAACGGGGAGGGAGGTCACCCTATACGAGGAATACATTATACAGCAAAAAAATGACAATTACCTCGCTCATATTCCGATGCATGTTCTGCTGGATATGGGCTGGGATAACGTTGGGCAGGTGGTGGCCGTTGGGAGGTGTCTGTTGGAGTGGCTGGGCCCCCAGCTGCATCCCCTGCTGAACGATCTGGATTCCCGGCTCGAAACGCTGCTGAAAAATAAATGTTCCGAGCGTTTTTATGAACCTTATGGCTAGAAAAATTTGCTAAAAACGATTTATTTAGCTTTGAAAGCTTACCAATTGCTGCCCTGCTTGCTGTTGAGCCTTGAGGTGATCCCCGACGGTGACTTGGATCTGAACATGTACTTTAAATTGATTAGATGCGTCCAAAACTGCTTAGGCTTGGGCTTAGCTTAGGCTTAGCTTAGGCTAGGCTTAGACTTAGCTTACGCTTAGCTTAGGCTTAGGCTTAGGCCTAGCTTAGGCGTAGGTTTAAGCGTAGGCTTAGGCTTAGGCTTAGTTAGCTAGCTTCTTTATTCTTAAGAGTACACTCACAAATTTCCCCTCCAAATCTGGATTCGCGCCGCCTTGAACAACCACAAATCGGCGATCCGGGCACTCCAAGAAGTTCGGCTTGGCTGGCGAGCCGGCCTCACTCGTCGGCGTCATGTCGTCGGTGCTGAACAAATATTCAATTTTTCCGTGCGTAATTATCAAGGCCAGCTAGCAGAGATTCTTTAAAAATATCAAGGTATTCGTAGTAATTTTTCATGCTTTTGTCGATTTTAAAGCTCTAAGACTCACGAATTTCCGCCAGCTTTACAAGTTGCTCGATGGCGCTTCAAATTACTCGTCGAGCACAGCTGCCGACTGCAATCCGGGCACGTCGTGTTCGCCAGGTTCGAGCCGGAGCTGAACGCGGTTTGTAAATATACGTTACGCCACAATTAACAATTTTCGGATTTTTTCTTTTTTGAACTAGAGCAATTTAACAAGATTTCTTCAAAAATTTTTAAAAAATTGGAACAAAATCTAAAGCCGATCTCAAGCAAAAGCCAGCCATTCCACGATGCACCAAATTACGACACCATACGATGCACGTACTACATATTGACGACAAGCCAAACCTGGAGGAGCTGTCCGGGCTGGCCGTCCGGTCGGCATCTGCGTCGCCCGGGTCACCCGAGTCGACGGAAGCGGGACCGGGATTCTGCCGTTGTGGTGGCTGAACTTGGTCCTGGGGCTGGACGGCTTGTAATTGCTGCTGTGCCTGAGCGGCTTGAACGGTCTCCAGATGCTGAGCCGGAGCCGGGGCTTGAGCGGCTTGACCTGAAGTGCGGCTTGAGCTTGACCATGTTCGGATGCCGGGGGTTTGTTGCTGCGCTTGGACGGCTTGGGTCTGCTGTGAGTTCTGCATCTGTTGTTGCGCCTGGGCCGCCTGGAGGTGTTGGTGCCCTTTAATTTGGCTTTGAGCCTGAACCGCTTGAGCTTGTGTTGGGCCCGGCATTTGGTGTTGAGCCTGAACTCCTTGGTGTTGCTGGTGGTTCTGCAGCTGCTGATGAGCTTGAGCAGCTTGAATTTGCTGGGGATTCTGCACTTGATGTTGCCCCTGAACGGCTTGAATCTGTTGCCCCATCTGTTGTTGCTGCATCACAAAACCGTGATGAATATTTGCAGGCTGCACCATTTGCATAGGGTGGCCATTAGCATGCATCGTAGCCGGACCGGCAATCGGGCTGAGGAAGCCGTTTCTCGGCTCGACTTGCTGAAGTTGAGGCCTCATCTGGTGGTATCCGTTTGGGGAGCTAATTGGCATATTGTTCGGTTGGGGCTGCTGATTTGCATACGGGAATTGTTGATAAGGAATGGGTGGGCGGGGCTGGAGGTTTTGATAAACCGGTCGATTTTCGTACGGGGACCAATAGTCAACACCCGCTCCCTGTAGGTGATCAAGCTGGGGCTGATAAACGGCAGCCGGATTACGGTACCCTGGGGGCACGTCATAAAATTCCGGAGCCGGTTGGGGAGGCGGATATTGTGGTGATTCCTCATCGGAAAACGGAAAAGCCGGCCCCGGATGCTCCATGTACGGCTCGGAGGGCTTTTTCCGGATCCGCTTGCGGCCCGACTCGATGGCGTTCAGCCGCTGCTCCTCGTACTTTTTGCGGCGCACCTCGGCCTCAGCCCTGGAAATTGAAGAGACTACACCAGGCTACGAACTACACGAAATCAGGAGCGGAGAATTCGAGGGGCGGTTGGTTGTGATTTTTTTAGACGGTTTGAATAAATTCAACTAGATTTTTCGATATTGCAAGTAGACTACATATTAATGTGTAAATATAGACAGTTAGAGAGTTTAAAAATAGACAAATTAGGCAATGACGTCTAAAAAACAGGTAGCTTGTTTTTTCAAGGGAAAATCGCCTAAAAATTGCTTTTCTACGATACGATACGATTTTTCATGTTTTAATGATTTTGATCAAAGTTTAAATTATGGAAGTTTTGAGCATTAATAGGCGAATTTTTGAAGGGTTTGTTAACCCAATTTTATGGCTATTTTTGTTGCTAGGTAATTTGCATAAACGTTCTCAATTCAGGCACTAATGGGCAAACGAAAATACATGCTTTATTAAAGGCATAAATATATGCTTTATTAAAGGCATTTCCGTGGGTAAAAATTAGGCTTTAAGCGAGGATTTCGATACCTAAATCAAGCAAGAAAGGTGATAAATAAAAGAAGGAAAACAGCGCATTAATAGCCCGCAACAAGTTCAACGAGTTCAACCAATTTCCGGGCAAATTTTCGACTTGCTAATCCCTTTAACCCAAGAAAAAGAAAAAACTGCATGGAAATGCAGTGAATGGTCGACTATAATTGATCCCGCCCTCTAAATACTACTAAAAAGCGACTCCGCGCGCGTGATTGTTTGCCGATGAGCGGCCGGGCGGAAAAGAAATTGTGTGGGGATGCCATGGCAACGCCACACTACCTAATGCCGGGACAACAGGACGGCAAATTGCCAAAAAAGGCTGGCTTATTGAAGGGCATAATATATAGGATTTTTCTCGGCTATTTTTAACGATTTTTATAAAGAAAATGCCGAAATTTGCTCATGGAAATGCTAATTTCGGTATATTGCTAATTACCATGTCCAGAAAATTAATATTATGCTAAAGAGGACTCGATTTTTTATGTAAATTCGATCTCTAGGAGCTTTTGGCAAAAATTTGCGTAAATCACGAGAAAAGCTGTTTTCCGAATCGAAAACTTTATCTTTTTTAACACAAAAATTAACATAAATTAACTAATTTTCTGAATCAGGCCGTGCTATTCACGAAAATCGTGAAATTGCATAATTTTGACGAATTTGGGCACGAAATTAGCATAAATGGAACCAGCTCTTTCGTATGCAATATGCAATCCGGGGAGAAGGAGAGAGAGAGATGAGTCATTTTTCACAGAGCAAAGTGTTGCCGCGTAGCCCATGTTGGCTGACTGCCATTACACTTGGCAGCGCCAGATTGCCCTCTTGCCCTTCGTGCCAGCCACTAATTATGAAAATTCCCTGCGGCGCCATATGCTAATTGCGGTATTCCGGGATTAGGGTAATCATTGGATATCGTGACTACATTTTAACAAATACCTATATCTTAAAATCTGCTAAAGCCGCAGATTTTGTTAATTAGGTTAATTTTTATATACCATATGCTAATTGCCGTCTTTTGGGTTTTAGGTAATTTCGAACACCCGAAAGTAGATTCGAGAAAAATACCATCTAAATATAAATACAAGTTTAAAAATACGGACCCTCCTACCTTATTTTCTCACCTAATTAACATAAATTTGCATTAGAAATTTCTCAGTGATTTTATTTCAGTAGTCAATTTACTATATATTTTTGGTAACGTAAAAATTTTTCGTTACCTATTTTGCATATATTTCTTTAAATTCGTGGCGCTTAAAGCGTGGCATTAATTCAATTGACCTAATTTGCGCCAATAATTTGTTTTTAAATCAGTTAAAATTGAATTTATTTAGGATCAATTGAACCAAATTTCTAAGATTTATTTTCCATTTCACAACCAACCGCCGCAACCCATTTTTCCACAATACAACAGCCTTACAATATCCAGCGCCGCATGCAAAATATTTTGACTTTTTAAATAAAAAAAAAATATATTAAAATCCTGAACCCACTTTTCTTGCTCGAGCACGTGCGGGAATTGCTGGGCGAACGGCTTGCAGGTGGTGTGATGTCGTTTTAGTGATCGCAGGGAGGCCACGCTTTTTTGGCACGCTTCGCACCTGAAAAAAGTTTATTTTAAACATTTTCGGATATATTTGACGTTCTTACTGTTTTTTAGATAAGCAAAAGCGTTATATCTTGTCATATAAATTTAATTTAGGAAAAAAAACTGACTGAAACTGTCCAACAGAGCCATTCGTATCACTGCATCGACTGGCGCTGCCGCTGTCCCCGGAGCCCATCTGAAAATTAGCAATTTAAATCCACTTGAATGAATAGCCAGAAAACTGTCTAAAATAAGCTTATAAAAATGAATAATCTTTTAAATTCAGAAAGATATTTAAAATACCTCATCCGAAGGTGGCCTTTCATCGTCCATCGACATGGGGAATCCTTGGCTATCGTCCAAGAGCCCATTTGAGTGATAGCTTAAAAGGTGAAAAATTAGCATTTTATTTAAGCTCTAGTTAATATGCGTTTAAATTTTCGTAGTGCCTTGAAAAACATTAATTAAAAATTTAACTTTCGAGAGCCTCAGAAAATATTACGAGATTTGGTTCTTCGATTTTCGAAGTTTATATATTTTTATTTAATTAGGTTGAAAAGTACCAACAATTAATATTTTAAGTTTTACATCATAAACGTTAAGCTTTTATATGGCTAAATAGAGCTAAAATAAATCGTTAAATTCCGTGAAAACTCCGGCGAGAAAAGTTAGAAAATGCGATGCTATTTTCGAATAGTTGTTGGCTTTTCTTTTCTCTGGTATCCTTTGACGGCTTTTTGCGATTATGACGGTAATTACAATAATCCAGAAAAGTAGTTTAGCTTTTAGCTTTTAATTTATCAAAAACTTACGAATATCCCATATCGTGGTGATGGCCCATGTGAGGCTCAAGATGATCGGCAAAGGACAATTCATGGCTTGGTGTGTGGACCACAGTCTGAAAGTTCTCTCCATGAAATCAGGATATTGAATCTCACTACGCTGCCCTCATCCCTAGACGGTGGATGGGATACCGTATCCCTGATTGAGGAGGCTGTCGAGACGGATGATGATCGGGGGGAGCACCACTCCGGGTAGCCGGGCTCTTCCTGAAAAGGGGACTGTAGAAAAGGTAAAATATTGGCGCATTAATAACATGTTAGTTTCTCTTTCTCGCTCTCTCTCTCTCTTTCGCGCACTCTCTCTAGTTCTCTCTCTCTCTCTCTCTCTCTCTCTCTCTCTCTCTCTCTCTCTCTTTCATTCTCTCTCTCTATCACCATCTCTTGCGTTCTCTCTCTCACGATCTCTCCCTCTTACTCGCGCTCTCTACCTCTCGCGCGCGCTCTCTCTCTCTCTCTCTCTCTCTCTCTCTCTCCGCTCTCTCTTTCTCTCTCTCGCTCTCTCTCCACTTTAGCCAGCATTTCATCCGTAACCAGAAATGGATTTTTGTCCGCTAAGAATCTCTGCTAGTTTGCCCCAAAACCTAAAACTCACCCTTCTCACATAAAGCGTGACCGGTTGCGGATTGACTGATGAAACGGCCGCCATATTCGGCACCACCCCCGCTGCGATACTCGGTGAAGGGGACAGCCCGGATGGGGTGGTGGGCTGAAAAAAACTGATTAAATCCAAAAGGTAATCATGAAAAGTTTCGTGTCACCGTCCCTTTAAGATCTGGAAAAACACAAAATGAGCAGGACTGATATAGTCGAGTTTTTTGTCGAAAATCCTGGTGTCTCTGTCCCTTGAAAGTCGAAAAAACGATGAATTCCTGAAACCTTAAGGAATTTGGCTAATTTGCAAAAAAATAACTGTCACGACCGCTTTAAAATGGATTATAAATCGGTAAACTAAATAAAATGCTGAATTCGGCTTAGGCTGGCTTAGTTTACACTTAGCTTAGCTTTCGCTTAGGTTACGAAGGAAAAACCCAAAATTCCGAACCACACCAAATTCCGTTCAAAACCAATATCCTCAAAAAATTGCCATCAAATAGGGTGGCAAATCGATGGCAGGGGGGATCGAATCTATCTATCGAATCTCCGCCCCCTCCACTCCGAAGCCGCCGAACTCCACTTTTTGCCGGGCCAGCCCCGGGTTGGATGGCGAGACCGGTTTCTCCCGCGAGACTAGAGCGAGAGATAGAGAGAGAGAGAGAGAGAGAGAGAGAGACATAATGAAAGACCTGATATATTTATAGGGTTTCGGGACAAGGGGGAGATGCTTTTCTTGCCGCCTCTCAAACTATCTTTGTGTTTTGGTCAAGCTTGTCAGAGGGGTCAGGGGTCGAATGAAGCCTCATAATTTTTATGAATTTTAAAATGGCATTAAAGCGCCTGAAAAAATAGAAGGCAGGAAAAGGAGATTGAATCAGCCCTTAAAGGGGCGAGTAAGGCCCGGCCATGGAACTCCCATTCCCCCGTCTCACTCTCACTCCCTCTCTCTTTACTCTTTCTCTCTATCTCTCTCCTCTCTCGCTCTCTGTCTACCTCTCTTTTTCTATTTTTACCTATCTTGTCTGATGCTGGGCCTTAAAATATACCAAAATATTTGCCTCATTCTGCCGAACAAGAATGCCAAAAATTTGCGGACTTCGAAAATACAAAAATTGCTAAAGAAATTGTGTAGGAAATGTGGTAATCTAAGTTGGAGAGGTAGAACTAGATTTTA
Organism: Mesorhabditis sp. LJ9110; assembly: GCA_038088335.1. Lineage (NCBI taxonomy): Eukaryota > Metazoa > Nematoda > Chromadorea > Rhabditida > Rhabditidae > Mesorhabditis > Mesorhabditis sp. LJ9110. The sequence continues at coordinate 525,644 of JBBGBA010000036.1, forward strand.
GTAGAAAAATTGCCATCCGACGGATCGTGAAAAGACCAGAAAAATTCCAAACCTCACCTGCGAACAGTGCGCCTGCTGTTGGGGCAATTGTAGCGGTTGCGGGAGTGGAAATTTTCGAGTAGCCGGACAGGACTGGCGATGTCGTGCCAAATTCCTGGTGGAGGAGACCTGAAAAATATGGTAAAATCATGTATCGTATGACAGTAAGTATGAAAAAATTGATACATCTAATGCTTCAGATCATAATACGGATAGGTGACAAGGGGAAAGCGATTCATAGCATTCATTCACAGTATGTTCCTTTTCTCGTTCTTTTTCACTCTATCACTCATTCACTTTCGATCTCCCTATCTTTCACTCCTCTCTCTCTCTCTCTCTCTCTCTCTCTCTCTCTGTCTCTTTAGTTTTTTCTATTCCTTGCCCCAATATCGACAAACCTGTTTATTGCAATCGGGGCATGTGTAGACGACCCGGTTGATCACTGGAGGTGGGGTGGTACGCTGCTGTTGAGGGGGCTACAACGGAAACATTAATAGACTCAATAGAGATAGATAGAACTATCGTACAGTCATAGTTTAGATGGAATTTTTTTATCTTAAAGAGCTTCCAAAGACCATAGCTAACTGCAGAAACGAATTCCAGCACTAGTAGGTATATTACTAGATGTCATTACTACACTATACTCCAATTTTAGAGGCAATGGAAAGCCAGAAATGGCCTGGAGAATACTATGCGTATCAATAGCTAAGGCTCTAACGATTTCGAATTTTATGAATTTTTTAAAGGGATTGCGAAGGTGATAGCAAAATAGAGAGTAACAAGGAGAGCGAACGAGCAGGAACAAGGGAATTCGAGAGAGAGAGAGAGAGAGAGAGAGAGAGAGAGAGAGAGAGAGAAAGAGCGAGAGAGAGAGCAAGCGAAAGAAAGAGAACGCGAAACAAATTTAGGTGCTGAGAAATCGCTGACTGCAGAAAAACAACATTGAAACCTGAAGACCAAAAAGACAAAATAGACAGCGAGTGAGAGAGAGCGAGTGAGAGAGTGAGAGAGTGAGACGGAGAGAAATAGAGAGTGAGAAATAGAGACCCCAGACAAATTCCAGTTCAGTTCCACCTCCCCTCCAACTGAAAAGCAGCGGATCACGGGGCGTGGAACTGGACCAGTGGGGCAGAGAGAGAGCTTCTTCCCACGGCGGATCGGATACGGTACAGGGATACGGTTTAGCAATAATTAGTTAGAATTTTGGAATTTTATTGAGCATGAAATTATTAAAGGGACTATGCAGGGAGGATATGGCTAAAAATCAACTTACGATATGTATCGGGCCGGGCCTGGCGTTGGCCTCCATGGCCGCCCGGTGCTGCTTGGTTAGCGAGAGGATTTGGGAGACGTTCCTGTAAAAAAAGGTTTAAAAAAAGTTGTAAATACAGTATTGGTTTAGCGGGAGAGAGAGAGAGAGAGAGAGAGAGAGAGCGAGATAGAGAGAGAGAAAGCGGGAGAGAGATACAGTACAAAGCATCCCTACCGAAACCTTTCAAAAATGCGGGATTTACGGAATAGGTTAGGCTCAACCTCCGGTTTGAGCATGGGCGTAGGTTTAGCCTCAGGCTTAGGCTTTTGTATTGCAGAGCACGAGAATCTGCGAGCAACAGCGAGAGAGTGAGACAGAAAAGAGCATGAGGTGCCAGCTAGGTCCACATGCCTATGGATAACATTAAAATACACGACTTAATCGTCCATTAACGAGAGAGAGAGAGAGAGAGAGAGAGAGAGAGAAAGAGTGATGGCGGGGGTGAGACCCGAAACCCACTACGAACGTTGCCATTTAAACTTGCAAGCCCAACGCGGCAGGCACAAGAGGCGAAATTTCGATCGAGCACCGGGCCCGGGCCATAATCTGCGAGTGTGGCTGTGGCGTGCACACATACAAAACACGTTATGTAAACAGGGGTGGAGGGGAATGGGAGGGAAAAGAAGAGGGGAACCCACTACAACCACCGATCGCCAAATATATGTGACATTGAAAAGGGGAGTATAAGAGGTCGGCTATAGTCCAAAAACCAGAGGTGAGGGAAGGTGCGTGAGAGAGAGCGAGTATCTAGCCTGGTTTTAATTTTAAAGATGCCGGAAAATGTCTTCTCACAAAATTCAACCACAAAATTGAAGAAATTCTAGGCTTTCGCTATCTCTCTCAAGAATTTTGTGCTCGCACCCTCTCGCTCTCTCTCTCGCTTTCTCTCTCTCTCTCTTCTTCCAATTTCTGTCTCTCTATCTCTTTCTCTTGGTTTTTAAATCTTTTTATAGACGGATCTAACCACTCACCCGCTCCTTATCACCCCGGGAAAGACATAAAATTGTCAAAAAAACAGAATTAGAATGCTGCCAAAAATAGACATAATTACGCAAATTCGGAAAACTTAAAATCCCGATTCCAAATCAAGTCAATCAATAATAACCCCGGAAATCATCGAATCGGTGTGCGAGGCGAGGCGAACACAACATTTTTATGCCCCCAATTTTATGAGGAGCCGGGCCGGGGAGCCGAGGCTGGGAAAGCGGGATTTAGGCACTAGAAAAAGGCTATCGCCCCAGATGGCGACGGTATTTCGGTGATTTTTTTGTCGGTATTTTTGGGGGTGAAAAATAGGAGGACCAGGCGGTGTTGAAATGCGTAGAAATTTGGGTTTACTGTCCCTTGAGAGGGAGAGAGACAGAGGGGTGAGAGAGAAAGAGAGAGAAAGAGAGAGAGAGAGAGAGAGAGAGAGAGAGCGAGAGAGAGCGAGAGAGAAAAGTGTTAGGAAGCAATGTATCGACGTGCGTTTGGGTTGCGTTTGGCATAGGCTTTGGGTAGGATTACGGATACTTAGGCGTAGGTCTAGGCCTGGGCTTAACCTTAGCATAGGCATTAGCTTTGCAAATAGCTAGTGAAAATCGATTCTGAACCCGTATTTTCCGGGTGAAAGCAAGGATCAAGGTCAAAATCGAGATGTTTTGCGTGGAGAGATGAAAATAGCGAGAAATGGACACCGGGCTAGGGAATCGTGATGGGAGAAAATGGAAGGGGAATGAGAGAAGAATATCAGCGAATTTTTGACGATTTGTGGCTAGCTATGTGTTTCCGGGAGTGGGGTCGAATTAGAGAAAATTGGGGGCTCAACGGGCGTGGGAGTTGATCTTTGGTGTAGCTGTGATGAGGCGGAAGTGATAGCGTGGTTTAGAGGGCTGGGAAGGCTTAAGGTTATGCTTAGGCTTGGGCTTAGGCTTAGGCATGGGCTAATAGTATAGCCTAATACACGTAACCTAATACACTATAGCCTAATACACGAGCATAGCCTCGCCAGCTTGGGTCTTCCCTAAAAAAGTGTTGATGATGTGGATCTCCGACGATAGATTTATGAGGAGCGAGGGAGAGCGAGAGAGAGAGAAAAAAAGAGAGAGAAACAGACCGTTATAGCGAGTGCGAGAGAACCATCACTTTCAAGGGTAAACCGATAATTCAGTACATTTCCGATTTTTGGCACCATTCCAGGAAAATCCAGCCCCCGCCACGATAATCCGTGTAGCCAGATGGAAATTGATGACTTTCGGATTTATCTCGGAGAGCTGGCGGTTCTAGGATTAAGGAATCCCGGGAACGTTTAGTCATCCCACCCCCAGGATTACTGTATGTCCTCGCAAGCTCCGAGTACTTGTGGCATGAAAATACAAACTACGGAATTATAGGTTTGAGGGCAAAACACAAAAATCTCGAAGGGAAAAGATTCGATAGCCAAAATATCGACATGCAAATTGGCCGCTTAAAAGCTTAGGCTTAGGCTACGGCATGACTTAGGCTTAGGTTAGACTTTGGCTTATTAGGCTTTGCCTAGGCTTCGGCTTAGGCTTGGGCCTAGGCTTAGACTTAGGTTAAACTTAGTATTAGGCTTAGGCTAGTGAAAAGAGACGCAAGAGATGCAGAGAAATAAGAAAAAAAACCCAGCCATCCAAAACCACATTGATAAGCGAGAGGAGCACGACTCGGAAAAGAAGCCATCGTTTAGCAATCCTGTTTAGCCATCACTCGCCGATCTGGATTGGCACCGCCGATCTATCATCCCAACCGTCCACCCTCGTATCCGAGTGGAATAAAGGAGACCGGAATTTTTCCGGAATGGAGACCGGAATTTTTCAAATGACTGTAGGGTGGTTGGGGTTTGGCATTTAGCTTTTTAACATCTTTAAAAAGGGAGTGAAATTTAGGAAAGAGAGAGAGAGAGAAGGAGAGAGAGATAAAGAGAGGGATAGCGAGAGAGAGAGAGAGAGAGAGAGAGAGAGAGAGAGAGGGAGAGCGTAAGAGGGATAAAGAGAGCGAGAGAATGTGAGAGAGACAAAAAGATAAGGCGGCAAAAAACGCAAAACGCAAAACTTGTGGTTCCAAGTCCTTTTTCCGCAATTAGCAACCACAAAAAGTACAAAAACCGCAGAGACTCGGGCTAGCTCTCCCGTGAAGAAAAACCAGTCCCTCAAGCCATTGCGCAACCAGAATTCCTTGCTTTTTGGTGCCTTACCCAATTTTCTTGCACTAGGCGTTGAAAATTTAGGGATTAGGAAGTGGAAAAGGGTGATACGAGCAAAAATCGAGAGAGCGAGAGAGAGCGTGAGAGAGAGAGCGTGAGAGAGGGGGTAGAGAGAAGGTCGAGTTTTTGTATTTTTGAGGATAATAGGAGGATCGATCCCGCCGACCTCTTCAGGAGCGACTTATCTAGAAGCGAGAGCGAGAGAGACAGATAGTGCCAGATAGACCGAGGGAGCCAGAGAGAGAGAGAGAGAGAGAGAGAGAGAGAGAGACGAGAGAGCAAGAGAGAACAAGACATTACGCAATTTTCCTCTAGACGACGTTAACAAAGGCAACTGAGACGCTGGGACCTCAATTTTAAAAGCCTTTTAAACAACCGATACCTCAAAATGCTAGCAAAGTACGATCCAAACCTAACAACCCTCCAAAATGGAATAAGTAGACCGTGAAGTCTTGCCACTTTGTGCTATGTGTATGTGTACCCTCTTGGGAAATTTGACGCCCCAACCCCCAAACACTTCTTTTGCTTCGTCACCCCCGACTGCAGGTGAATGGCGGCTAGGTCCTCAAATATATCAAACGACTGCCAGTTTGAGGTACTTTGTAGGAAAATTTACAAAACCTATGCTGAGGCCTAGGCTTAGGCTTGGCTTCTGCCTAGATTCGGCCGGGTGGCAACGGCTGTCGAGAAGAGAAACACGGAGCGTGAGAAAGAAAGAAAGAGAGAAATAGCGAAAGAGACAGAGTGAGAGAGAGAGAGACAAAGAGAGCGAGAGAAAGTGTTAAATCATGTAAATTTGCCCGGCTACTATATGCAATCACCCAAATAAACCCCACAAAAATTTGACAATGCCGATTTTTTGCAGGCTGACTCAGGGCAGCGCTGAATAGCGGGGGGCAGCCCTACAATCGGCTGAACAAACATATAAAGAGAAGCCGATTCGTATGCTTATACTTTCCATCGCTCTCTCTCACTCTCTCTCTCTCGCCCGCTCTCTCACCCATTCAAACCCGCAAAATCTGTGTGTTTTCTGGTTTTTGCCGGGAGTGGAGGGTGTGGGGCGGAAAAAATCTGCAAAATTTCAGACACAGCCCCTTTAGTCGAGTAGCCAAGCATCAAAGAGCGCGTTATAGAAATTTAAGCTTTAGAAGTTTGAGGTCAAAAACAACTTTTAAAATGGATTTGAATTTAAGTGAATGCAAGGAATAAAATTGTAAAACTTCGTGGCTAAAATTAAAAAGTTAAAGCTGTAAATTTCAACTCCTCTGCGGCCAGTGGTCAAATTTCCAAGCCGGACTGAGTGCCGGTTACAGCAAGCACTCGGATGTTTCGGAAAAGAGAGAGGGAGAAATCTTTCCTTCGCGCTCTCTCTTTCCCATCCTCATATATTTGAAAGAAAGAGGAAGGAATGAGAAGGGTGGGGAATGGGGGGATGAGTGTGTATGCGTGTCTCTGTTTCTCTCGTGTTTGTGTGTTTGTGTGTATGTCAGTTTGGAAAGTTTGGAGTGAGATTGATGACTCTCTCTCTCTCTCTCTCTCTCTCTCTCTCTCTCGGCTCTCTCTCTCTCATCCAACTCAGCACATCTGCTTGGGAACCAAAAAAAAACTGGCTAAATTTATGGAATAAAAAGGGAGCAAGAGCTGGAGGATAAGACAATGAATAAATAAGCCTAAGCCCAAATCTAAGCTTAAGCTTAAGCCTAAGCTCAACCTAATTTTAATCTGAGCCTAAGCCCAAGCCCAAGCCCAAAACATCCAAAATCAAGAATCCCTACCATCTAAATCGAGCACAAACATGTCGATAAATTCAGCAAAACCCCGAGCGGGAATGTTGCCTCCCCCGATATCTGCTCACCCATAAAAATGTCAAACGCGTCCCCCAGCAGCGTTTGTTGTAGCCGAGTGGAAAAATGAAATGGGGCCGGGAATAGCAAATGTTTATTTTTTGAAGGTATAGAAACGAGAGAGAGAGAGAGAGAGAGAGAGAGAGAGAGAGCGAGAGTGAGGGATAGAGAGCACAATAACGATCAAAATTTAAGCAGCTTCCATAAAGTACCAACTGCAAGCAGCTTAATCGGATAGATCCGCGATATCTGTTTGCCCATTTGCCAGGGAGAAGCCCGAAATCGATTATCAAGTGCCCAGCTGGAAGGCGGAAGATGAAAAGTGCTTCGTTTTAGAGCCCCTAATTGCTCTCTCCCTCTCTCTCTCTCGCTCTCCCTGTCTCTCTCTCGCTCTCTCTCCCACAAAAGCTCGATCCAATTTTTCCCATTTCCCATAATTCTCCACACAAAAACAGGGCTGGGAGAGGAGCAGCAGCTCGGCGAGAAAAATGCATCCAAATCATCAGCCGGTGTGACAAATCACCGACAAAACATTTTGTGTTTGTCCTTTTTGGTGGGGAACGGAGGAGAAGAAGGTACAGAAGAAAGTATTTGAGAGAGAGAGAGGGAGAGACAGAGAGAGTGCGAGAGAGAGAGAGAAACCTGGCCTAGGCTTAGGCTTAGGCTTGGGCTTAGGCCTAGTTTTTGCAAAGCAAGCAGTTCGTTAGCCTTTTCCTAGAGAATCATCGAAAATTTCCCAGATCCAAGGCCAGAAATCGGCTAGGAACATCCGAAAGGTTTGAGTGGCTGGTCAAGGTCAAAAAGCCCCACTAGCGGAGCTCGAGAAAAACAACCCGGAAGAGTTTCCAGGAGATCAAAGTTTAAATCTAGCATTAGGCTTAGCTTAGGCCTAGCTTAGGTTCGGCTTAAGCTTAGGCTTAGCTTAGGCTTAGCTTAGGTTTAGCTTAGGCTTAGCTTAGGCTTAGGCTTAGGCTGATTTAAATACGGTTTACAAATAAATAGAAATCTTTTCAATACAGCCCTTTTCATCGCAGCCAGAAAAGCAGGGCTATTTTCTTGTTTAATCTGCATGAAAAATCTTTCTCTCTTCGACGGCGAGATGCAGAGTGTGGGGAGGTGGAAAAACGAGAAAGCGCAAAATGCTCACAGCCTCTCCCGCGTCTCAGTCGATTTTATTGGCTATTGTGTGTTGTGGATCTCCGGGACGAAGAGACTGGATTTTTGATGGGGGTTCTCGATTTTTGTGAATTCTTGGAGCAAAAAAAAAGAAAATTAAAATTTTTTCGGTTGCTGTACGATACTTTCTGGCGAGAAATGGTCGCTACCCGATAAAGACGTTTAACGTGCTGTAATACCCGGAAAGCTTGGCTTGCAGGTTCCCTTAAAGTATCGCAACCTCCTCAAAATGACTTCCAGACGCCTTGCAACCACCCTAGACCCGTCCGGTCAGAATTATAGTCTCAATTCCGGAAAACTCACAAAATCACACTTCTTAGCCCCGTTAATTTGCCATCCACCAAAACGCCATGCCAAAAGGGGAGCTTTCCGGGTTTTTTTTGAGCCAAAAATGGGCGGGACCTGATGAGGACGATCCGATTCCACCCCCCGGGACCGGGTGGATGGTCCGGTTTTGAATCGAAAAATCAAGGCGGGCAATCGCCCGGTGCGAGACCTGAAAATTCAGGCTTCTTCTATTCGCTCAAAAGCGCCCCCAAAACAGCTCCCCACTCAGCAATAGCAGGACCGCACCCCCCAAAAGATTCCGGTGGGGGATACGATGAACTTGGCATTTGGGCGGGAAGCGGAAAGGCTACGACAAGGGAGCATGAAAAAAATTGAGCTTGAAATGTTAGAAAATTAAAAAAATTTTAATTTTTAAAGTAATCGGTTACAAATTAAAATTTAAATTTAAAAAATCCAAAATTATGCTGAAGCGGTTACGCAATGTAAAAATAAAAACCAATAAACGTTCTTGAAAAATTGACGCTAAATATAGGTTACATGAAAAAATTTATTTTTGAGAAACCGTTTACGCCATGTAAAAAGATAAAAAAGTTTCACAACTTAATTTAAAAAATTGCAGCCCGGAAAATTCTTAAAATCATCGAAAAATAAGAAAAGTCGGTTTTCTGAACATTTCGGATTGGAAAACCAGAAATAAGCGTCCGGAAAGCCGAAAGAATAGCAGATAGCAGCCGGAAGTAAAATGAATTAAGTGTGAATTAGAGAAGCGTACAAAAAAAACCTAAAAACCGACCTCGCAACCTCCTCCTCAACCATATTCGGATCCAGGGGTTCCTTCTTCGCATGGTTGCGGCTCCCCGATCTCCGGCTCCCTCCCATGTTTCGAGAAAAGCTGAAAAAATCGACTAAGGTTTTAGACTTTAAAAAGACTGGGACAGCAAATTTCTAGATGTTCAACGTCAACAACTTTAAAGCTTACGTGTAAACCTTTTCGGTAGGTATCGTCTTGACGGCGTACATGGTGGGCTAAAAACAAGAAATTAGTGTTGCGACGATGACAAATAGAAAGCTTTTTGTAAGGTATTAAATTGCTACGTACCGGTCGTGGTGGTGCACCTACAGTAACCGTGGGCATCGGATGACCAGGGGACGCGACGAGTCTGAAAGAGCAACATTGAGGATCTGAGTGATGGAGAGAGAGCGAGAGAGAGCGAGAGAGTGAGAGTGAGAGAGAGAGCTTTAAACCCAAAAAACTTACCGTAATTCCACAGACGGTGGCTGTGAATACGATTTGTGATCGATTGGAGTCTCTCCAACTTGAATGGATATTTGAGAAGTTTCTGCTGGAGGCGGAGGTGGAGCCTAAAAATCGTTTTATAAGCTTTAAAACGCAAATTCGACGCAAAAATCGAAAAATTTCTGCAACGTCCGAATTTGAAAATCATGCTTACTTCTTCCTGTTGTTGTTGTTGTTCCGGTGCTGGGTCGAAGCTGGCATTATTTTCATAGGATGGGCCTGATTCCATTTGATCGTATGGTGATTCTGGAACGCCAAGTTTTTTTAGCTATTTCTCTTTCTCTCTCTCTCTCTCTCACTCTCTCTCTCTCGCTCTCTCTCACCTGTGAACTGATCGCTATACCCGACCGTGGGACCCTGGTAATCCGCACGCCCGAATTCCCGGGTGTCTAGGTATTCTAAATTCATGTAAGTTTCGTGGTTCCAAGTGACCCTACCGCCGTCGTGGTTCATCTCCAGCTCGAGCACGTCTTGCCCGCTCGTCTCCATCACCGGGATTGTGGCGTCATAGCTTGAGAAGGGGCTGTTTTCTTCTGAAATTAAAAATTTGGGAATTTCCGCTGACTTTTTCTCCCTCTCTCTCTCTCTCTCTCTCTCTCTCTCGAAGACTAACGAAATCAGAAAAAAATCAGAATAAAAAGAAAAGATCGGAAGATGCATGGGTTGTTTTAGAGTCCATCTCCTGCTCCCCCTCCTCTCCTTCTCCTCCTCCTCTATTTTCTTTCTTTCTTCCCGACAGCTTCAAGGAGAAATGGCAGCTGGCTAGAGGGAAGCGCTCGAATTCGATTCCCCTCTCCCTCTCCTTTCTCATTCTCCTTCCACCCCCTAGTCGAACCCCAAGGAATCACTGCTCCCCCTCCTACACCCCGTCCACATGGGACTCAGAAAAAAGAGATGGCTGGAGCCGCTGGAAAAAGTTGAGCTTGAGAAGCTGATCTCGAGAATTTGAGGAACAGCTCTTGCCAAATGGAGGGCGAGAGATAGAGAAACAGAGAGCGAGGAGAGAGAAAGAGAGAGAGAGAGAGAGAGAGAGAGACTTGGGTTTATACCTAGGCCCCGGCTTCGGCATAGGCTTAGGCTTAGACTTAAGCTTAGGCTAGGCTTAGGCTTAGGCTTAGGCTTAGGCCGAGGCTTGGTAGGCCTCGCTTATTGTGAGGCTTTTTTTATCTAGGTTCCAACAAATACATAAAAACGCTGTTAATTTGAAGCGCTTTTATACAAAACAACTTTTTAGCGTTAAGTTGCTGTGAAAGATTTTCTATGCAAATTGCCGGGGCTATATATTTACGTTTTTGAACCGATCGGCAGCTTCAAAGGCCACTTTATGCCCTAAGCGTGAGAAAATCACCCCTGGCAGGTGCAGAATTCAAATTTTCCGTGGGTCTGGTTGCGGTGCGGTAGAATCCCAATTTCAGTATGGGTGCTAGTGGCCCAAAATAAAGAAGTGCTAAGCGTTTTTGCGGATCCGGGAAGGACAACAAAAATAGGGAGAACTTTCAAGAAGCAATTTCCTAGATTTCAGTAGAAAAGAGCGGGCGAAAAATCTCGAGTATACAAGCATTAAGGAGCGGTGCTTACCGGAATGGTATGAGATGGCAGAGTGGTTGGAGGCTGGGCCCTTTTGGTGGGCCATCTGGGCCACACCGTCCATCCTGGGCCGCCGGGAAAATGGGCCAGGATCAGAGCATTCTGCGCGGAAGGGGGGTGGGTGGTGTTTCTGGAATTGGCGCATTAATAGGACAGGACGACGAGAGAGATGTGGGAGAGAGAGAAGGAGAGAGAGAAAGCAAGTGAGCGGGAGGAGAGAGCGAGAGCGAGGCGTGAGCTAGAGAGCGGGAACGAGAGAAAGCGAGAGAGCGGGAGCGGGAAAAATCGGGGGAGAGAGAGACCAGAAAATGCGTAGAAAAATACACACTTTCGTATCAATGGAGGATACAAAATGAGAATTTTTTTTGAAGGTTATACGAAATGGCAGCACATTAATGGACTATTTTAATTTGCCCCGTGTACTCCTGGCATCCAAAATGTTGTGAAGAGCACGAAATTCGGGCGCTGACGAATGCGCCGCCGCTGCTCATTTTCCGACCAGCCCCATCCAGCCAAAAGCCCCATTTTCCGCTTTTACGCCCTTTCGCTCTGGTCCGGGCTTTTTGATGGCGGCCCCAAGATGGGAAGGCGCTCTGTAGTTGGCCTTTTGCGGTAATGGGATGTGAGATGAGATCGACCGAAAGCCGATGAGAATTAAAAATTGACATTTTGAACCCATCAAGCCTGAACTGCTTGAGTTTGAGCTGGGAACGTCGATTAGTCTTTTCCGATTTAAACTAAACTGAAACGACTAGCCGCGTCTGAACCTCTTGAAAATGAGGCAACAAAGTCGCTTCGTTCCGCCAGGCTTTTGTTTTAAGCCGGCGGTGTGTCTGAAGACTGAACGTCTTGCACTTGCCCTCGTAATAATTGAGCTTGTTTGGCCCGGTGTCTTACGCCAATTCCTAGTCCTGAACGACTTGAACTTGAGCGACTGAAGTAGTCTAGCTGCTTCGGCTTAGGGTCTACCAGTAGCTCGGAAGCCGCAACTCCTTCACTTCGCCCGCCAGGTGTCACTCGTCCGAACATCTCGGACTTGAGCGCCCAAGTCAAATTCTTAAGCTAAAGCTTTGCTTCAGACCAGATGTAAACGTTTGAACTCCTTGAATTCGAAGTTTAAAGGAGCCTAAGCCACATCTAATCAGATCAGAACACGAGATGCTGACGTATTAGAGCGTGACCTTATTGCCGTCGATCTTAGGGTAACTAGGCACTTGAGCTTGAACTGCTTGAGCATGATGTCCTAAGAAATCAGGGGAGATGGCACGAAAAGAAGTTGAAATACGAGGAGCACGAGCTAATACTGCAAACAGCTAGCTAGAGCTAAGGAACCAGGAAACAAAGACACGCCCCCAAGCCGCGCTCGTTTCCGGGGGAATACATTTGGCAGTGAAAAGCCTTCTCTGGGGAAGAAGAAGCCTGGAATGGCTGTCTTCACACGCGGAAAAAGGAATGGGGCGAGGCCCGGAAAAGTCGAGGAAAAGATAAGATAGTAGAGGCCTCGAGGGACACATCCATGACACACTGACGAATAGACACTTGGCTTTTGTTTTTCTGGGAAACTTTGAAGTTACAGATCCCTGGAAGGCTTCAGGTTTTGATGTTGGGTTTGATAGAGGAGAGAGAGACAGAGCGAGGGAGCGAGAGAAGGAGAGAGATATAGAGAGTGAGGGAGGGAGAGAGACGCGATTTCCGCTTATTAGGCTTCAGCCTCAGCATAGGCTTAGGCTTACATGTAGAGGTTGGGAGGTCACAGACCCCAAATCGGCTCAAAATTGGTGGAAAAAAACAAATAAAATACGGGGAACACGATCTAGTTTTAAGTTTAGGCTTAGGCTTACGGGAGAGAGAGAGAGAGAGAGAGAGAGAGAGAGAAAGAGCGAGAGAGAGAGAGAGAGCGGGAGCGAGAGATAGAGAGATATAGAGAGGAGAGAGAGATACTGATGCTCGAAATGTCAAACGACAAGGAAAACAACACCACTCGCAAACCCGAGAGCGTCAGGTGTTGTTTAGAAAGCACCGAAAAATGAACAGAAAGGATGCGGAACGCTTTTGAGAGTGTTTTTCGTGGGTTCCCAAATGCACCTGTCTACATAGGTTCGTACAGAGGTGTTGCGCGGAGTTTAGCGAATTTTGTAGAGGTTTGAAGGTGAGAGAGAGAGAGAGAGAGAGAGAGAGAGAGAGAGAGAGAGAGAGAGAGAGGTCCAACGAAAATCTCCACAACCCAGAAAACGCTCGTTTTGAGTGCCGGAACAGGGCAGTAATCCGAATTCCACCCCGTTGACGGGCTGTAGCGAAAATGCCGCGATGCCGAGTGGAAATTTTACTTTTCGAAATCGGGATTAGCGAAAGGGAGGGGAGACCTAAGGATCCCAGAGGATTGACGGAAAAAATGAAAATCAGAGAGCTTAGGGACGAGAAAATGGGCAGATTTTAAGGAGTATCGGCTAGCTTGTCTAGCCTGCCGAAAGGATGTTTGCTAGCATGCCAGGGGACGAGGGAGAGAAAGAGACAGAGATACACAGATAGTGCGAGAGAGGCGGTACGATAAACGGTACAACGAGAGATTCAAAGAGAGAGAGAGCGAGAGAGAGAGAGAGAGAAAGAGAGAGAGAGAAAGAGAGAGAGAGAGAGAGAGAGAGAGAGAGAGAGAGAGAGAGGAGAAGAAAGAGAGAAAGAGAAACAGAGAGAGGGGGAGGGAGTACGAGACAGACAGTGAGAGGGAGAAGCAGCAAAAACCCGAAAAGCCAGAAACCTATGAGCAACTCCCCCCAAAAATGCCAAAACCTCCAAACACAACAACGCTATGAAAAGCCTCGACTTGCCCCTTTGGGGGTCCTTATGGCTTTCCGGGGGGCCTTTGGTGGGGCTCCATTTTCTGCTGTGTGAGTCTTGTCAGGGCCCTCAGAGACCCACGTCTCGATTCGAATGGGGAAATTAGAGAGGACGGCGGCGAGAGAGTACGAGAGTTTGAGAGAGCCGAGAGAAAGCGAGCAAAACGGAAAACAGCCCGCCGTCATCGCTTCTTGTCCCGGAACTTAATGGAGAGGCGGGAGGGGGAGTTGGATTTACTCTTTGAAGACTAATGCTTTGGGGGTTTGGGGTTTAAAGGGATGGTGACAGCTGGAATGTCGGATAAGGAAGTTTGAAATATTGAACGTAAGCACAATAATAGCTTGGCTTTGGCTTAGGTTTAGCTTAGGCTTAGCTTAGGATTAGCTTAGGCTTAGCTTCGGCTTAGCTTAGGATTAGCTTAGGCTTAGCTTAGTATTAGCTCAGGCTTAGCTTAGGCTTAGCTTAGGATTAGCTTAGGCTTAGCTTAGGCTTAGCGTAGGCTTAGCTTTGGTTTGGCTGAAGCTTCAATTCGTTAACTCCAAAAATACCCCAAAAATCCGGATTATTATCCGGGCTACATAGCCGTTTTTAGCGAGGCGCGGAGACACCTGCCGCTGCCGCGCCACCCATTACTCAATTACCCCGAAGGGGTGGAGGGTAGATTGACTGCTTGGGAGGCTGAGGGGACAGATCGTCTAATGGAAAATAGCGGAAAAAATAGCATATGAAAGAGAAAATACGAAGAGATGGGAAAGAAAAAAAGTAGGAGAGAAAACGCATGAGAAAAAAACCATAAAAACAAATGGCAAAAAAAGTTAAGATTATGAGTTAACGTTGTAAAAATCTCGTTTTTGCTATGAAAAGCAAAAAGTCTATTTCTAAACCCCTTTCAAAATGTTTCTTTCCCGCCTTGGCGCTTCGAAATGAATGCCCAATCACATTCCGTTTCTTTCCGCTCTTCGTCGAAACACTCATGGGAAAGGATTGAAAATTTTGAATTGAGGGAATTGAGGTATTTGAGGCCATAGAAGATATGAGCCATAGTAAATCGCTATCTCTCTCTCACTTCTCTCTCCCGCTCTCTCACTTTCTCTCTCTCCCTATCTCTAGCTCACTCTCGCTATCTATCATTCGCCCGGCTAACTAGCTTCAAAAACTTTTACGTCAACTATTTCAAGCCACTTTCTGCCATTTTTTGCAAATTCCGCCCCTGCGAGGGTGCATCCGGGGCGGCAGCGAAATTTGAGCCTCAACTCCCGAGCCGACATGGCGTGCCACTTCTTCGTCAGGGGGAACATACAAATAGACGAAAGACTAGAAGAGGAGAAGCCATTTTCGCATCGGCTAGTCGCTCCCGCGATATGAGAAGGGTGAGGGAGGGGTGTCTGACATGTGACATAGGAGCAGGAGGCGGCGAGGAGCATAAGCCTAAGCTTGGGCTAGATCGACGTTGGATGAGGGTCTGAAGAGAAGCTTAAGACGCTTAAGCCTAAGCGAAGCTTAGGCCTGAGCCCAAGCCTCAGCCTCGGCCGTAGCTAAGTAAGCCTAAGCCTAGGCGCAAGCCCAAACCTAAGCCTATGCAGTCGAGCTTCATCTTCGTCTCGAATTACCCTTCCCCTTTCCGTCTCCCCTTAAACGTCTCGGCGAGAGGCCAATAAATAGGGGCCAGATGGCCGTTCCGGATCGACCGGCTGGCTGGTTGCCCCGATTGGCCACTGTCTACTGCATACCATTAAATGGCTTGGGAACAAACCGAAACGGCAGTATTGCAAATTTCAAATTCTAGATCTTGAATTTGAAAAATAAGGATCAGAAAATCTCTGTCTGACCCAAAATTCCACCTCGGAATTAGGAATGGCTCGTAAAACGGCACATCCGGTCCTTCCAGGCCCCGGGCCACCCCCTTTTGATCCGCCCCACTAATCCTGGGCCCAAAATTAAGGCGAATGGCGGGGTGGAGGGGAGGATCTGCTGGCGGGACACCCGAAAAAGGAATGCAAAGAAAACGAAAAAAGCATCTTCGGCAACAACGGCCCGAGGCTGGCAAACACCCGACGCTATGGAAACGAAGGGGGGAGAGGGTGTTGGGGATTTGGGATTAGCATTTAGGGGGTGAATAATAGTGATTGATCAGTGGGAGGGGAGTGTATCTGTCTCGCTTCCTCCCGCTTTCGATCTTTCTCACTCTCTGTCTCACTCTCTCTCTCGCTCTTCCTCTCTCTCTCTCTCTCTCTCCCTCTCTCTCTCTCGCGATTCTAATAACCCCCTCGACCTCTTCGCTTTAGAAAAATTCTTTAAAAACAGCTTAATCGGTTCGATGCATTAATAGGCGGAAAAGCGAGAGAAAGAGAGAGAGAGAGAGAGAGAGAGAGAGAGAGAGAGGGAGGGCTAGAAAACAAGCGAGCGACAAGATAAGGCGGAGACGGAAAGCGATGGAGAGCGACGATGAGAGAAACGTTGATGCTGCGAGAGAGCGAAAGAGAGAGCGGGAGAGAGAAAGAGAGAGCGAGCAAGAGAGCGAGAGTACGAGAGAAATCAACCTGATCTAAAACAAGTGAGGTATAGAGATTCTCACCTGAATCTCACGCCTTGTATTGGCCTTTCCCAGCTATTTTTCAGCAAGCCAATGATGTTATTAGGTTGGTGCGTAGCGAGAGAGCGAGAGAGACATAGAGAGAAACAGAGAGACATCCCCCTTGAAAAGATTCCCATTTGCGATGGGAGGCAGATTATGGGCACACACACATCCGCCTAGGGCCCCCTTCGATCTCATATCCCCCTCTAGATCCCCACAAAATAGCCCTCAGGCATTATGGGGGCTGATGAGAGAGCGAGAGAGAGAGAGAGAGAGAGAGAGAGAGAGAGAGAGGGAGAGATAAAGCTGGTAAGCCGCAAAATGTCATCCACACCTGCTTCGCGACTGCCTGCTATTCTGGCAGTGATGCTGCTTTTGATTAATATGAGTAATTTATGCCTTGAAGAGAGAGTGAAAAGACAGAGAGAGAGAGAGAGAGAGAGAGAGAGAGAGAGAGAAGAGAGAAGGTGAGAGAGACAGACAGTCAGAGCAAGTCAGATATAAGACAGATCTAGGTAATTTTTTCTCCCGAAAATTCTCTTAAATCCTGTTCCTTATTAAAAAAATGCAGTAATTATAGAAAAGTGATAAAAGCAACTAAATTCGACAAATTTACAGTCAAGCCACCGAATTCGAAACTTCCGACTAGTTGGGGAGAGTTGTGCTGCTGCGTAGGCTGGTGGGGAGGTTCGGAATGTGGTGTGCGATTGCTTATTCATGTGCATGCCTCACTGCTCTCTCTTTCTCTCTCTCTCTCTCTCTCTCTCTACTCTCGCTACCTCGCCAAGCCCCTTCCCGAATTATTATTCACACTTCGACGGAGGAAAAACCTTGGCTCCTGGAAGTGGAGGTTCAGGAAAAACTTGGCTGATTTTAGGGAAATTAAAGGAGTGTGGATGGAAGAGAGAACTAGAAAGAGAGTGCGAGAGAGAGAATGAGAGAGCGCGAACATCCTAGAGCCAAAAAACCATTTTTTGAGTAGCTGAACCTCAAATTCAAGCCGTAAACCTCCTCCCAAATCCCCAGACAAAGCCCGCGTTCCCCCTCAAAAATCGAATACCACCGCCTGGGCCTAATTGCCAACTCGCAGCCGTCCCGAATTCGTTTATCCCCCCGTCGGGGCTTCAAACAGAACCCTTGAAGCCCTGTCCCAATCGGGAATCCCGGGAAAGATTAGGGGACTCAGTTCAGACGAAAAGTTGCGGTTGGGGCAGGTGGTTAGGGAGCGGGACCTGAAAATACGCCGGACAGGTGCAATTTGGGAAAACCAAATCGGAACGCTAGGTAAGGTGCCCTTAACGCAAAACGGTTTTAAAATGTGCGTTGTCTTGGGCTATGCTTAGGCTCAGGCTTAGGCTTAGGCTTAGGCTTAGGTTTAGGCTTAGACTTAGGCTTAAGCTTATTAAACTTACTTTTAGCCACGTTTTCTAACTGGTATCGAAAGGAAGCCATTTTTGTGAACAATATTTATCCTTAAACGCAAACCCCAAAAAAATGAAGAAAAGAAAAATAAAGATAAAAGCCTGGTCCCGGAAGCGCGGAGCCTACAGGCAAGCAGTTCGTCTATGTATTAGTGCGTGCGTTATGTCCATTAATCCGTCTATTACATCGAACTGATCGTCTACCTCTCAAGTTCAAGAAAACAAGATTTAAAGCTTAACGTATACAAATATGGGATGGTATGTTGTTTAATTCCCCGCCCGAGGCCTGGAATTTGACTTTGCCCGTTTATTACGGGTTTTTTAACGGGTTTGAGGTATTTGTAAGCTTAACGAACCAACGATCTAATGTTCTAAAGCTGAAAAATTTCTATAGAAATTGGTAGAATAGTATCTTTTAGCCGAATAGCCCTAAAAAGAGAAATTCTGACGCTTTCAACCCCAAAAGAATAGCAGAGTACAGCAGAAAACGCTGGCAGTCCAGTAAATAGCCGAATCCTCTTATCCTCATCAACCCTCTTAAAATAACGCAGCCCGCCAAATAACAAATATTTCAACTGGTTGTCGTAGCTTCAGGGAAACGAAAGCAGCTTCTGCTGTCTGCCCTCACCCCCCGTTGGTTGCCATCCATTTTCGGCAGTGGAAAGGGACGGGGGTGGGCCAGAATCGATAGAATACACGCCGCACGTCCTTCTTCTTTCACCACACACACTCTTGCGCTCTCTCTCTCGCTCTCTCTCTCTCCCATCCATCTCGAATCTCCCATCCATTCATCCATTTCCCACCATTCACCCTCTATATGGCAGAAGCCGCGGGCGACGACGGGAATTCACGGAATTCCGATCGGATCCGGGGTGACGGTGTGATACATCAAATACAAATACAACCATGGCCTGATCTATACTTTGCATGCTATATCGAAAACGGGGTACTTTCAGAAGTTTCGATCTTGAAATAGGACTCGATATTCACGTTGCCGAAATTCAGGATTGGAAAGTACAGAATACGAAATTTACGTACGCAAATTTCGGCGAAAGAACGTCGACAACATCAACTCTTGAGAATTTTGACAAAAATTTAAGATTGACAACAGGGGTACGAAAACTTTTCCATAAGATTCAGTTTTTCTCATTTTTAAACAGTTTCTAAACGTAAACTGCAAAATTTTTTATTGAAATTGCAACAATGTCGATTTTTTTACATAAAGCGACATTTCCTGCCAAAATTTCCCAGTTTCCAAGTTTGTCAATGGTTTTTCACTTAAAATATAGTTAAACTCATGAAGCAAACTATTAAAATACTTATTAGCCATTTGTTGAAATATCGGGAAAATCTTTTTTAATATTATTCGGGGTACCTTTAACAAAGCCGACAGTCAGCTCAAATTGGAGCTGCGGGGAAAATTCTATACGTCTCGACGCCTCTCTTTCTCTCTCTCTCTCTCTCTCTCTCTCTCTCTCTCGCAGCATCAACCTTTCTCTCATGGTCGCTCTCCTCTTCTATCTGTATGTGATGGGTGGATGTGGTGTATGTGCATGTGTGTGGGGGTGCGGGCTTAATTAGGAGGAATGTCGAAGGGGGGAATAGAAGAGGATAGAAGACCCCCTTCTTCCCTCCCTTCAGGGCCCGAAAAGGCCCTTCCACTTCTCTTCTCCCTTCCCTTCTAATGGGCTGCCCAAGTGGAATGCCAACAACTCAACTGGAAAGCCTCGCTCCGCTACGCAACTCACAACGTTAGGGGGAAGTGGGGTTTTTATAGCTGGGAAGTAGGGAAGTTATGAAAAAAAGTGAGGTTTAAAGGGGCTGGGACAGCTTTTTATCTCTCTCACGCTCACCTCTCTCTGCTTCTTTCTCTGTGTGTTCCATCTCTATCTATCTCTCTCTATCTTTCGCTACCTCTCTTTCTCTCTCTTTCTCTCTCTCTCTATCTCTCTCTCTATCTCTCTCTCTCTCTCTCTCTCTCTCTCTCTCTGTCCAAAATCGTAAAGTTAAGTGATGCAATTTTATTCCCAACCATTGTCTGGCGGCATGAAAAACAAATGATAAGGCACAAATATTCTGACGATCATCGATGCAACTGGAATTTTGAACTCCACACGGAATCATGGGGGACAACAATGGACACAGACAAGTTTTCGGGGGCTTGAGAATTTGACACCTCATTGAGGGTACGCGGTAACTTCCGGAAGTGCACTTCTACTGGAAGCCGACCGACGGGTTCCTGAACGGCTTCAGGTTGAAGAGACGGCGGTAGATGGTGGCGAGGTCGGGCTTGAGCATTTTGGAGAAGACCTGTAAGGGGTGGGTTGGAGAGTTTTCTCGTGATAACTTTTCTCTCACCCTCTCGCTCTTTCTCTCTATCTCTCGCTCTCTTCCATAGACTCACCTCAACAGTCGTGCTCGCTTCCGGTGCCTCAGTTGAGGGAACTTCAGGAATGAGGGTGGCAAGCGTGGCGGGACCAAGTCGGAGCTTTTCCTTCTCGGTGGTAGAAGCCTCAGTGACGGCTTCGGTGGTGGCCTAGAAACCGAGCATTTCACTCTCTCTCTCTCATTCTCTCGCACTCTATCTCTCTCTCTCTCTCTCTCTCTCTCTCTCTCTCTCTCCCTTTCTTACCTCAGTCTCCTTCTGCGTCGTCTCCTCGACCTTCACCTCCGTAACAGCAGCCATCGTAGTCGGCTTCAACGTCGTGTTCGCGTCGGTAACAGCTTCCGTGGTTTCGGGCTAAAATTCAGATGCGTAATCGGTTCTGGCATGGAAAACGTACAACAACCACAACGGTAGTCTTCTTCTCAACGGCGCGGATCTCGGCCTTGACGATGGGCTTCAACGTGGTTGGCTCCTGAAATGAGAGTTTAGAGGGAGGGAGAGAGAGCGAGAGATAGAGAGAGAGAGCGAGCGAGAGAGTTAGAAAAGCTTCAGTACCCACCGGCTTGGCTTCAGTGGTGCTCTCAGCAACCACGACAGCTTCAGTAGGCTTCTCCTCGACTTTCTGAGTTGTTGAAGCTTCGGTGGTCGAAGAAGAAGATGAGGAAGAAGATGAAGAAGAAGCTTCAGTTGCCTGAAAGCCGAGAATTGAGCGTTTAAAGCCGCTTATTGCGAGGGCCAAGCATAAGCTTAAACCTAAGCCTAAGCCTAGGTCTAATCCTAAGCCCACGCCTAAGCCCATGCCTAAGCCCAAGCCGAAGCCTAAGCCTAAGCCTAAACTTACCTTATCCGTCTTCTCCTCAACCGGCCGCTGTGTCGCCAAAATCTTTTCCAATTTTGTGCTGCTCTCTGGGGTCGTGGAGATTGGGCCGAGCTCCTGAGACTCTTAGGAGAAATTCTGGGATGAACTCACTGGCAACGTGGTCGTCTCAAAGTTCCTTGGGAATTTCCCGGCCTTCTGCTCAAGTAGCATATTAGAGGACGCGAGCGAGAGAAAGAGCGACAGAGAGAGATCGAGAGATAGGGAAAGAGAGAAAGGGAGAGCGAGCGAGAGAGAGAGAGCAAGAGAGCGACCGTGAGTGAGCACGAGAATAGGGGAGAGTAAGCACTAGGCGATACAGAGTGATCTACGAAAATGAACGGAAAATGAAAATGAGCTAAAGCTAAAAAAGCAAAAATTCCAAGAAGAAATACATTAAGAAATCGCCTCAAAAAATTATAGAAAAGCACAGACATTTTTTGAGTGGCTGTTTGAATTTTAAATCTTTGAAAATCGTTATCTACGAGAAAATCTTAAATTTCTAAAAAATGGCTTGTCGGGCTTTTTAAAGCAAATCTAGAAGTCAAAAAAATCGCCAAAAAATAGGTTAAAAATAAGGAGAAAAATAGATAAAAAACGAGTAAAATATTTTATGAAGTGTTGATACCAGCGTTCCAAAAGAGTAAGTTTTTTTCGAAAAGCATTTTCCAAAAGTAGGGCCTATATCATGATCCGGATACAGTAACTGAAGCAGAATCTCTTAAAAGAGCCAACAACCATCGTAAATTCAGCCAAAAATCTCATCCGCGTGAAGAGCCTGGAAGTGATAGCGGAAGCGCGCGTCCGTGGCTCCGGCCTCACGTCTTCGGCGGCTTATAAACGGCGAAGCGGGGCCCAAGGGCCCTCCCACCACTCTGCTTCCCTCGCCCCTCACTGTCTCTCTCACTCTCTCGCTCTCTCGGGCCCCACCCTTCCCTTAGGGCTATCGTCTCTCTTCTCCAAAATGGTCCAAATGGCAAACATCCGCCCCCTGCGGTCCGGCCATCGCTACGGGACACTCCACGCGCACGCTCTCACACCTAGCCGATGGCCATGGTTGGAATGGAGGGAGAGGAAAGAACGGATTCAGGGTTTTTGGAAATCCACGTTTTCCAGGGATTCTGAAATTATGGTGATTTCGTCAAGAAATCGATCCGTCAGCGGTAGGCTACGCGTCACTCCTCTCGCTTCTCGGATCCGTTTGTAATCGATTACGAAATTGAATGTTTAAAGGAAGCTGCAAGGCTTGGTATGGAGGGTTATTCCTATGGATCAATATGGACTTGCGCCGCCGCGCTACGTAACACAACAAGTAGCAAGGGACTGCTGCTGATTTTGGAGAGCGAAAAGTGCAGAGAGGCAAGAGAGAGCTAGAGAGAGCTAGTGAGCGAGAGCACGAGAGGGAAGGAGCGAGCAAGACAGAGAGAGTGAGATCGCACGGAATTTGGTGCTCTGCTGCTCGAGACCTAGTGACTTGAAAGGCCTTTCTAACTGATCGATCTAAAATCACCTCACTGACCTAAAACTTCACTTCACGTCTCTTCCTCTCTCACTCTTGCTCTCTTTCGCTCTTTCTCTCCATCTCTGTTTTATTACTTACCTGTCTTTCTCTTTCTCTCGCTCTCCTCATCTCCTCTCTCTCTCTTTCTCTAGAAGCCTGTCTCTCTTTTCCATCCACGAAACATTTTGCGACCTAAGTCATCGAAGCTAACTGATTTTCCCTGATGCCATTCCTGGTCAACAACGTCCTACCCAAAACGATGACCACCCCGATCCTCCCGGCGGGACCAGGGTGCGCCCCCAGGCGAGTCTTATTTTTCCGCGTGCCCCATGTTTGCTCTCACACATTCACATGCAGATTTCCGGGGTCTGTGCGCGTAGTCTGGGGGCCAGACGAGGCCCTCGGGGCGCGCCAAGTTCCGTATTTTGGCGCTCAACGGCGCTCAGTGCCCGGGCGTCGGAACAGCCGGATCGGCAGGATGAAGTGGGTGGCGCGTTGCCAGCGGGCACATTTTGGTCCGAATGGACCCACTTGGCGGCAACGCTAGCGCCATGTTTGTCGTGGTATCGGGGTGCTAGTGCACCAGAATTTAAGAGGTGCAAATGAGGAAATCGGAATTTTTGATTTTGGAGCGATTAGTACAGCCCAATTTCCAGTTTCTCAGGGTCGTGAAATGTCGGCAGTTAGCATCAGTTCAGAGATGTCGACAATGAACCGGAACCCGGACGCCAAACTTTTTTTGACGTTAATTTGAACGTCACTTTTTCTTAGGCATATGCTTGGGCTTGGGCTTAGCCTTATGTTTAGGCTTATGTTTAGGCTAAGCTTAGGCTCAGGCTCGGGCTTAGGCCTAGACTTAGGCTTAGGCTTAGGCTTCGGCCTAGGCTTGGCGTGTTCAGGTTATCGCCGAATTGGGTTTTATGAACTGTATTAAAACCCTACTTTTTCGCTCGGATATTTTGATGGATGGATCTACCTCCATTTTTGGACCACCCCCTAGCCCGGAAAAGACATCTTTGCATATCTGCTCTAATTTTAGACCTTTTCCATCCCGTTACAGTCCTGCAAATTTGGACTTTGTCCTCACCGGGCCGCCATTCGTTGGGTTGGCATTATTTGCGCAGAGCGGGAGGCCCGAAGTGGCTTGTAGCGGCCCGCCCCGGGTATTTCCTGGCCAGCGTGTTTTTGCCCGGCAAGAGGCTTTTGTGGTGTTGCGGCCCATCCTTTCGGACATTGCAACATTCGGTCCCTCCCTTCAGTCCTTCCCGCTTCTTTTGCCAAATAGAGAGTGAGGAGAGAGAGAGAGAGAGAGAGAGAGAGAGAGAGAGAGAGAAAGAGAGAGCCACCCCGTGGGAACACGCGTTTCCAGGTCCGAAAAGGCCGCACCATTCCTCTCAAGGGACTGTGCGGCGCTAGTTTTCGCACGTTTCCCTGAATGGGACGGCCAGCCTGAAAATAGACCACAATCTAGGGAATACCATCTTTAAAGGAGTTGGGAACCAGAGGGTTAGATCTTGAGCGCATAAAAATTGTCTAAAAAATCCTCGGCCCCTCAAATGATCTCTGCTAGATTGCGTGATTTCAAAAAGCCTCTGCTGGCTCGCCTCTTCTCAAAGAATTCTTGCTATCTTGCCCCGGACGCTTTCCATGAATGCGTCAAACTACCTTTTATAGCCTAACGCTCAGCCGAAATGATCTCTGCCGGCTTGCAGCTCCTCAAAGACCCTCTACTACCTGGCCTCGCTTCAAAGAAAAGCCGAAATGACCTCTGCTAGCTCACCTTTTCTCAAAGAACCTCTGCTGGTTTACCGAGGACTATCTAGGCACAAATTCTCCAAAATTTTTATCAAACATCTCAAAAATGCAAAATATAGCAAAACACGAAAAGGACAGTATAACACAGACGGTACCGGGCATCAAAATACAGGGTCGAAAAACTGACATGGACATTTCCGGGGGGAGAGACACTGAGCCGGGCAATTGAGAGCAATATTCATTGTGCGAAATTTCAAGCAAGCAGATAAGATGTATAACTACAAACAAAAAATATATTAAAAACCTATCTAAGATATGCATTAAATCATTAAAAATCATTAAAAAGGATGGAATCACATCTTTAAAGACCAGGAATCGGGTGGGAGACTGAGAGTTTCGTTCGTTCGCAGATTTTGGATCGTAAAAAAGCCGGAATAGTTTCCAAATTTGTTAATTTGGTAGGAAAAGCTGTCGCGGGTTGCTCATACGACGGAGCTTCTGGATGAGGGCTGGGGGCTTGGCGTGGCGGCTCATGTGAGGTGGCAGATCGCTTCTGAGGTCGGAAGCTGCCTGAAAAAAATTGGATTTTGAGGGATCTTCTGTTTTTGTGCTTGGCTCTTGGCCCCTCTATCGCTCGTTCTGTAGCTCTCTCTATCATTCGCTCTCGCTCTCCCGCTTTTCTCTGTTTTCTTTCGCGCGTTATCTAGCTTTCTCTCCCTTTCTCTCTCTCGCTCTATCTCGCTCTCTCTAGCTCTCTCTAACTCTCTCTCTCTCGCTCTATTTCTCTCCTCACCTGCGATTTACTAACGTTATACCGAAAATTGATTATGCAGAAAACCATTACGCAGAAATCCATTGGCTAGAAAATTCATTACGCAGAAGATCATTACACCTAAATTTCCGTACAAGGAAAAATTCTCTTTGCTGGAAATTTCCGAGTTGATGACAACGCATCATAAGGCAAAAATTTGGTGGATAAAATCCGGGAAAGTTAGCAAACAGGGTTCGGAGAAGTCTTCAAAATTTATTTCAAGAAGTCTAGAGAGGAGGGTGAGTATCGGGAATCACGCACAATTTTCGAGCCGATAAGTCTATCTGACTGGGTAAAGTCCGCGAGTCAATGATGGAAACAACCTCAACGACCGCGGATACAACTTTTTTTTTGTATATAGAATTCTATGGGAGTGGAACGGTTGGGGTAACAAATTTCTGCGAAATATTTTTTCTATATAATGAATTTCTGCGTAATAGTTAAGTTTTAAATAGTTAGCGTAATAGTGATTTTCTGTGTAATGGTTTTCTGCGATGGGTTTTCGGTATAACGGTTTTCTGTATAATGGATTTCTGCGTACCGAAATTTCTGCGTAATGTTAATTGCCCCTCACCTGCATCATCCTGAGCCGTTGTCGATAATTCTTGGCCCTGGTGTGATCGTTCACAAGTTGCTGAACGTAGCTCGAGGGGAACCATCCTCCAGTACCATCTCGGGATCGCTCTCCGTAGAACCAACCTGAAAATTAAGATCTAACGGGAGAGCGAGAGAGAGAGAGAGAGAGAGAGAGAGAGAGAGAGAGTGAGTGAGAGAGAGGGAGATAGAGAGGAAATAGATTGTCGAAACTTTCCTAGAGAATTCCATTCTCTAGGTGCAGTTTCGAGGATTTAATTATGTGGTGTAATGGGGTTGGCAATATGCCAGGTGGTCCCGCCGCGATGACCGTATGGGAGCGGGCTGTGCGGCGCCCTCTCGACTTTCTGGCGATAATTCGGGTTCTTCCCGGATTACTCGTTTCTTCTCTCCCGAAAGGGATTGGAGGCCAGTGATGGTTTCGGCCTGATCTGGAGAAGGTCTGTGAGCCTGGAAGTGGTTTACCACTGAAGGGGCGCAGTAAACCACTGGCGAGTGCATCCTTTCGACACCCTGAACATTCTCGTTCGCCCTGTCTTCGACATTGTATTATCCTCAGACACCTCTTATCCGTGCCCTATATATTTGACACTGTTCTCTACTAATAAACTGTTCTCTTAATCCATTCAGGTATATTGGTAACCACACATTACTGCCATTTGAACACCGAACGCGCGCTGGTAGTTATATGGAAGTGGTTTGAGGCTCGGAATATAAATGTGGCAACCTGCGCTTTCCTTTTTCCCTTTATACCATTTAGCTTTATACACTTTAGGAAAGGTAGGAGGTTTATATTTTCGATATGGTGCGTCGGCCGTGGTTAAAACCCGGTCAATTCTGCCTCTATGCCGATGGAAATGCTATCGACAAGAGACTGGTGAAGGATGTATGGCTCGCGACACCCTTGCTCGCTTCAACAAGACTTCGGCAGTCGTTTTGTGCGGATGTGTGCGATCAGCCATGGCCATGGTACTTTCCTGCTTTGTGTGTTTAGATCACGCAAATGGCCTTGGGTTTGACGCCAGGGCGCGGCGTGTTCCCCATGAAGCCGGACCACGGAACTATCAAATCCATGTTCGCAAAGCCCACGCGAGCCCGCTGCGAATGGAAAGACGATTGCCGTGGAATGGTGGAAAGGATCGTCACACATCAGCAGAAGAAGCAATGGGCAAGACAATACGAGTGGATACAAAATAAAAGGTGATTTTTGGATATTCTTTGTCTTTTCCAGGATGAAATGAGCATGGGATGCGTGTTCGATGGTTGCCCCAATGGTTTTCTGTGCGCGGAAGGATGGGCCAGCTGCTGTTCCTATCTCGCGTCCACTTTCTTCATGGCCCCAACCTCCACTCGTCACCAATGTCTCAAGGAAAGAAGAAATCGACACTCGGCGCAACCTGTTTTCGACACTTAGTCAAGCACAAATGAGACAACTTCATCTTCTCTACGCAAGACAATCAAGCTGGACGTCTACTCGTCATCAAGCGTCTACTTTGGTCAAGTTTGCTGTGCGACTACATGTGTTCGAAACGAAGACCGCCCTCTACGAGGTGTTTTTGCAACAATGGCCTTGAGAAAGTCATTTGTTTGCATTTCACTGGCCTACAAGGATTTTTTTCTCACTCGACATCTGGGATTTTTCGTTTTATAAGACATCTTTTAGAAGTGCGCGACATCTCGTGAAGAAATGGATGCAGCTACTTCTCAAGTTACGGCGGAAGCTGCGTAGATGGTGGAGAAGTCTCCGACAAGCCGGCCACAGTCACGGAAAGTGCAGCCATGTTTCGACACCTGCTTTCTGCCGACTGATGTGCTGATCGAGACCCTCGACTACGCCGGTGATATTACGGCATCAACTCGACACGCTTCCCATTTATCGACACCTGCTGCATGGATTCTTCTTATTTTGCGACACCCGAATTACTTTGAGAATTTATTCTCTTAGTTTTTCAATCCCGACACTGGCTTTTTGCCACGCGAAGAGGTGTTTTCCTGCGACAACGGTCCCCGAGAAGCCGTCTACGTGCAAGAAACACTGGCCAATCTACTTTGCTGCTCACTCTACATGTTCTACAATGTTTTCTACACTTCCGCTGAGTGCTGCACAATCTTCTCGACGAAAAGCGATCCCTTTCGAGAAAACGCTTTGATATCGCTGTTTGATTTTGAATTGACATTGCGTAATGGATGGGATCTGAGCGTGGTGGGACCCGAGGTTCAAAGGTGTGCAGCGAGGCCCCGTTCCCAATTTTTCGCCCCGCTCGCGTTTTTGAATTTTCTCGCTCTTTCCGCGCTCAGTTTCTTTTCGCATATCGTTTTTACTTTCATTTCTTCTTTTGTTTTCAAAATTGTTTTTACTTTTACATTCTAAATTCACTTTTCACTTTTCGTTTTCAAAATTACTTTCTTTTGCAGTTTCAAATTCCAAATTCGCTTTCGCGCTTTCATTACGCTCTGCTCATTTTGATTTTCATTCTTCGGTGTTGATTTGTTCTCGCTTCGCTTCACACTTCACTGTGTCCTCGCCTGATGTACGCTGTTTCAGAAACTCTCAAGCAAGCTACGCGACTTTCTTCAATTTGTGTTACGGGGGCCGCCGGCCTCATCCTCTCCGATGAGGAGCTGCAAAAACTGAAGGAGGACCCGCCGACGCTCAAGAGCTACAAGGCCGACACCCGCAGCTTGATCAAGAAGATCAAGGTAAGGATTGACGCCCTCAATCTGGCCTTGAGCAAGCGCGACACCGAGCCCGAGCTCGATCGCGTCATTGTTGCCAATGATGCTGAAGCCGTGCTCCACGACATGACGGACTATGGCTCGAAGCTCGGCGACAACCTCAAGGCGGCCTACTTCGGCGTGGTCAAGGACGAAGCACCCGACACTGCCAACGAAGAAGAGTCACAAGGCGAAGGCGACTCCGATGCTGAAGGCTTCGATGAGCCATGCGACATCGTTGGAGAACACCATGGAGGTACAAATGTTTCCATTCAGGTGGCGACACTCGGGCAAAAGTCGACAGTCGTTCCTGCCAATGATTCGAATGCTGACATGCAGACGCTGCTCTCTACGATGCAAGCGCTCATCACTCGCTTCGACAAAACTCAAGAGTAACTGCCGACCTGCGCCAACGTGCTCAAGAACATGCCGAGATCCTCGACCGCGTTCACCAACAAGTCAACGACCTCGACGGCAAGATGATGCGTCAACTCCAGGACGTTTCGAAGCGCATCGACGACATTGAAGCAAAGTATCGCGACACCACTGTCCCCAAGACAGAAAAGGTTTATCAATACTTCGCCCCTCCAATTCCAGGACCGCACGGCCCGTATCTACCTGGCGCCCCTCAAGTCCCTCAAGAGTCTCCGACGCTGAGCCAGCCGACCGACACCGTGCAGCAAGCCGCTCCAGCGTTGTTCGACATCACGGAGCAAGGCCAAGACGAACCTCTCAGCCAACTCCAAATCGACATGCTACAGAAGCTTCCCCACAACATGCTGCGAACTGCGAATGGTCTGCACCTCTTCGAACAGTTCAACTCTGCCGCGTCGCGACAGCATCGTCTCAACTACCGGGGCGCCTACTTTGTGCTGCAGAATGAGGGCAAGCACGACAAGTTCGACGGCACCGGCGAGTTCAAATCTTCTTGGATGCGCTATGTTGTCAAGGCCAACCAAGTCTGCGTCACCGATGGCGAGAAGCACGACCTCCTGCTCAACTACCTTTCGGGAAGTGTGAGGAAGACCGTGGACAAATACATCATGTCGACTCAAGGTTTGTGTGAAGCCGTTCTCCAACTCTTCGCTTCGTACTTCCAACCGGCCGAGCGTCAAATGCTGGCCGTCGAGACAGTCCTGGATCTGGACCCCGTTGGCGAAGACTACCACAACCTCGACAAGTTCTTCGGTACACTGCGACAAGCCGCCAGCGAGCTCAAGGACAACAGCTGCAACGAAGCACGCACCAAACAAGACATCATCCAGAAGTTTCCGCCTGCTGTGCGACAATCCTTCCTCGTCAAGTACCCCGATGCGGCATCAACGCTCGACATCTACGACATGGTCCTCAAGCTGCAAGAACACACTCGTGGTTTTGCGACGCAGCGAAAGATGGAGCTTTCCAAATATCGCATGCAAGCCAAGACAACAATGTGCCCGTTCTGTCGCGTCAAGGGACACCGTCCAAGCCTGTGCGACAAGCTGACCGGATCGCAAGCCCAGTGGAACATCGTGTTGGATCAATGCCGTTGCTACATCTGCTTGGAATCCGACCACGACAGGGCCAACTGCGCTGGAGCCAAATGCCAACAATGCGGAGGCTCCCATCACACCAAGTTCCATCCACTTCGTGAAGAGAAGAAGCCCGCGTCCACCAACGACATCGACTCCACCAGCCGTGGCCGTTCGACCTCCATCCGTCGACCCAACAACAACTTCAACGAGGCACCAGTTATCGACAACAGAACGCGGACTCTGGTCGCAACAACTCCCAACCGCCGACTCGGCGCGCAACACGACACCCAGTCAGCCACAGGTAATGATAGGCGACACTCGGGTAGCGGCAAGACATCGGGTTACTCCAACGACAGGCGTACCAATGTTGCTGATGATCAATGGTCGACAGACAACGAGGACAATGACGAAGCATACGACAATTGCGACGAAGGCTACCCGACAACAGCCAACTTCTGCGGTCTCGACTTTTTTCGTGCCGGAGAAGATAACGCTGTCCATCAAGCCTGAAGCCTACCTCTACAGCTGCTCCAAAGCCCCACAAGCGTCTGCAGCCCGTTCACAACTTCAGCTCCTCAAAATTCCCCTTGTCAACCCGGCCGATCCCAGCAGCTTCATCTACGTTGACGCCTTCCTGGACTCCGGTTCGACATCCTCCTACATGAGCCCTTCGCTCTTCGAGACATACTCGTTTCCGGATCAAGGCAAGACAACGCGTTGCATCAAACAATTCAATGGAACTGTCCATCCCGAAGTGCACATCACATCCGTCGACATTCCTGGCGTCGGTAAATTTCAGATTGACGTCACTACACTCGCTGAAATACAAATCAGCGTTTGGAAACTCTGTGCCGCCGATCGCCTGGCCCTTCGACACGCCGACATCCGGCTCCACTACCACGCAAGCCGCCGCCACAGCATCCAGTGCAAGATGTTGATCGGACAAGACATTCTACAGCAGCTCCGCGACACTTCACGCCCTCCGATGGTGCTTCCGTCTGGACGTATCGTCGATCATTACAAGTTTGGTCCCGTCATCAGTGGCACCAACCTCGTCAAGCAAGCACTCATCCGCGACTTGAACGATCAGAAGTACGTCGACAAACATCTCGCTCTGCCTTATGGTAGTCAAACGTTCCTGACGCTGACACCACCAGTCAAGGACAGGAAGCCGCGACATGTGCCAGCCGTTCCATTTATGGAGCCCGAGTACGACTCCGACACACCGCCCGAGTTCATCGAGCTCTCCAGGACAGTCACAACGGATCCGTGGCGCTACAGCAACATCGGAATCCCCGACAACGCTACTGGTGCGACGAAAGCCGCGCAAGAAGCGAAGAAAGCCAAGGCGCAATTTCTACGTGATGTGACGTTCACCAACGACAGATTGACCGTCCGTCTACCATGGAATGAGGAAGAGAGCACACCACTCCCGACCAACAAGTCTCTGGCGATTCCACGGACATTTGGTATCTTGCGAACTTTCGCAAAAGACCCGACACTGCTTAAGAAGTACGACGATCTCATCATGAAGCAACTTGAGACAGGGATTATCGAGACTGCCGGTCCGGTGCGACACACCGAATCGGAATCGCGTGTGCATTATTTGTCCCATCACCCCGTCTACAAGCCCGGTTCGACGACTGAAATTCGTCTCGTCTACGATGGCAGCGCAAAGTTCAAGGATCAGCCCTCGCTCAACGACAAGCTGCATCCGGGACCGTCGCTCATCCCACCACTGCTGAATGTTCTTCTTCGCACAAGGGCCTACCAACATCTGCTGGTCAGCGACATCGAGAAAGCCTTCCATCAAGTGGCACTCAACGAACAGGATCGTGATTCTACACGCTTTCTATGGTTCAAGCCTGAAGTCATCAGTCGAATCCTCGACAGCGACAATCCGGCTGCGAAGATGGAGACATTGCGTACCAAAGGGACACAAGCCGACTTCCAAGAGTACCGTTTCTGCCGCGTCCCCTTTGGCCTGACAAGTTCTCCGTTCCTACTTGGCGCCTCCATTCAATACTACGTAAGCCAATCGGATCTTCCAGACACTTTGAAGCGCGACCTCATTCGCAACTGCTACGTGGACAATGTAACGTTCGGCTTCAACAACCTGGATGAAGCCAAGGCCATCTACAATACGACCAAGAAGCTCTTCAGCGACATCTCGATGAATCTTCGCGAGTTCAGCTCCGATGACTTGGGAATCCGCGACTTCATTCCTGAAGAAGACCGTGTCGACAAGCGACAACTGAAGCTTTTCGGGCTGATGTGGAACCAAGACATCGATACAATCCGCGTCATCGGTTTGAAGCCCGCCATCGTCGACATGTTCTCTGCCGTCTTCCAATCCGACAAAAGGCGATGGACCAAGCGCGAAATCTACAGCGTCTTGGCCTCCGTCTTCGATCCACTCGGCCTTCTTGCTCCCTTCACTTTAGAGATGCGGCTCCTCGCCCAATCTTTGTGGAAGGAAAAGCTGACATGGAACGAGCCGACTTCACAGGAGATCACGCGGAATTGGACTGAGATGATACTCAAGTTCTCCAAGCTCGAGCTGGAATTCCCTCGCACTGCTATCGCGACCGCCGATCTCGCTCGCTTCTACGCTGATCCCAAGGTATTTCTATATGTGTTCACAGATGCATCCGCCCTGGGACTCTGCGTCGCGGTTTACCTTCAATCTGCCGACGAGGCCGATAGAAGCCAAGGAGCGCGACTACTTTACTCTCGCTCCCGTCTCTCCACCATCGCGACACCAGTGCCATCGATTCCCAAGCACGAAATGCTTGCATTGACACACGGGATGGAGGTGACACACATGCTCGTCGAGGAACTTCGAGACACCCTCGCAATCCAGAAGATCTACTTCTTCTCGGATTCGGAACCTGACTTCATCAGCTTGCTTCACCCACCGTTCACACGAACATCTACGTCCGCAACCGCGTCAAGATCTTCCGTTCCGGAATCGAAGGTCTTCGCGACAACTATAAGGTAGAAGTCCGACACGTGCCGGGTCTGATCAACCCTGCCGACAACGGAACGAAGCCTCCTCTCTCGGTCGAAGATGCACGTCAACGCGGATGGTTTGATGGGCCGACATTTCTGACCAAGCCCGAAGACCAATGGCCGAAGAAGCTGCAAAAGATCCTCGACATTCCTATCTCCAACGAGCCTGTCGACACCGAGTCCCATGTGACAACAATGGTCAACGCCGCAGATGCCGAACCACCTGTGCGTCGACCACGTGGCAGACCAAGAAAGAATCCTCTACCAGCCGATGTGCCCAACGAAGACGAAGCTGCTCCTCAACCGATCAAGCAAGTACGTTTTCGTGATTTGCCTGACTTGGACGTGGACGACAACTTGCCTCCACGCCGCCCTTTGCAACGCGCATGCAAACGCCCTGCAACGCCTGCGCCAACGGAGACACCCGATGCTGAACCGGAAGCACGTGATCGCATCGAACATCGACACCTTCCTCTACGGATGCCGATCGACCTCGCACAATTCATGTATCTTC
This sequence comes from Mesorhabditis sp. LJ9110, assembly GCA_038088335.1. Lineage (NCBI taxonomy): Eukaryota > Metazoa > Nematoda > Chromadorea > Rhabditida > Rhabditidae > Mesorhabditis > Mesorhabditis sp. LJ9110. The sequence goes on from JBBGBA010000036.1 coordinate 558,881, forward strand.
ACAAGGCTCTCGACTACACAATTGCCGCTCTAGAAGTCTACCCGACACACCCAGGCGCTGAGAACTTCTCTGCACTACTACGCGACACTCAAAGCCGTGAAGAGCGACAAGCAATTGCGCTGAACTACTTGATCTTCTGCCATCAACAAGACAACCTTGCCCAACTACATCAGCAAGTCAAGCAGAAGACCAATACGGATCCATTCGGAATTGTTCGCATCCGAAATCGAGTCATCAATCTACCGGATCAACAAGAAGGTGCCCCGATTCTCTTCTCCAAGTCACTGCTGGTCAAGCTCCTCAGCCGCGACGCCCACGTTGTTGCAGGTATCCATCTCTCCAAGCTTGAGACGGAAGCAAGACTGCGACAACGTTTCCACATCGTCGGACGCCGCGCTGACACACGTGCCGACTGTTTCGAATGCAAGATCCGAGACAGCCGCCCGTACCCGTCGCCGGAGACACCCAAGTTGCCGGAAGAACGTACAAGCCGCTGCATGCCATTCCAATACACGGGCGTCGACTTCGCTGGTCCATTCCACCTGACCACCGATGATCCAAGCACGCCACAAAAGGTATACATTTGCCTCTTCGAATGTTTGAGCACGCGCCTTGTCCATCTCGAAGTTGCCAAGTCCATCAGCACAATCGAGTTCCTGCGCTGCCTTCGCAGATTCACCAACCGTTACGGCTGCCCACAGAAAATCTGGAGCGACAACGGGACCAACTTCCGTAAAGCCGATGAGGTTCTACAAGCCCTCGCAGCAAATCGCGACATCCGTGAAGAAGAAAAAGACACTCGTGAGGATGAACCCGACACCGTCGACCTCCAAAGCTCTGACGCTTTGGACTTCTTCACCGACACTGGCATCCAGTGGATCTTCAATGCACCTGCTGCGCCTTGGCAGTCTGGACACGCCGAACGGATGATCCAGATTGTCAAACGCAAGCTCGACTCCATCTCGCTGCAGAAGAAGTTCGATCCCGCCGACTTCGACACCGTCATCACTGACGTGGAGTTCAGCACCAACAACAGGCCACTCGTATTCCTCTCTGTGGAAGACGAAATCGTGGTCATTCGTCCGATCGACTTCTTCCTGCCTGGTCTTCGAGGACTCAAGTCGTTCTACGACCCCAAGACAGACGAGGACCCCGACTTCCAAATCAAGGTCAACCCGACTGATGAGATGGTGACAACTTGGTTCAAGATCTACGACAAGCAACTCACCCAGCTCTGGAAAGACTACGACCTCTACTACCTGCCGCAACTCCGCGACAAGAACAAGTACCGGACCGCTCCAGGACGCTGTTCTATCAACCAGATCCCGAAGCTGGGCGAAGTCGTCATGCTCATCGAGCCTCATGGAGATCGAGGCAGCTATCCGATCGGCCAAATCGTCGAACTCCTCAAGGGCAAAGATGATGCTGTACGCAATGTCAAGGTACGAATGTTCAAGTCTGGAAAGACGTTCGTCCGCGCAATCACCACCGTCATCAAGCTTGCCGACAACGTACAACAAGTCGAGCCCGACATTCTCAACGCCGGGCGATTACGACACCGAGATGCCACTGCTGAACTGACACTTCAAAAACGACACGACGGAAGCCGCGTTCAACCTCACGGGTGACACCGGCGCCTTCTCAGATGAAGATCCGACACCTGAAACGGATGAGGATCTTCCTGCGACACCCCAACTGTGATCGCTTTTTTCAACAAATATGCTGTCGCATGCGATGGAGGTCTCGTGAGAGGGTTTTTTCTTCTCTGCGTGACTCCCCATGCCGCCATGCTGTGACAATTCTCCGATTCAAGACAGCACTAAGGTCCCTCGGAACCTTCCCTCGACACCTGGTCAAGCGACATCTGCACTGTCAAGTACCAAGGACGCCACGCCATCAACAATTTCTTGGTCAAGCTCTTCAACGAGATCAATGGCCACTACGGCGTGCCGCGCTCTTCGACATGTGCAAGACAACTACTCGCTCAACGACACCAATCAATCCGTTAAGTCCCCTTTCCCTATCCCCAGTTGGTCCGGTAGGAGTACGGGCTCCTTAGCACCGGCCAACTATTTTATCTGTCAGCGGCCCCACCCCTAGCTTTTACTTACAATTTTTTCGTCCTCCCGCCCCCAACAGTGGCTTTATATACCATCTGATATTTGGTACCCCTGTCCCACCATTTCCCCTGGGCTGGACGGACGAGTCTGTAAATTCTTGGGCCGCCGCGAGGCTCCCACTCAACCTCCCACTTAATTTCCCCGTCTCCCCTAAGGTGGCGGCACTCTTCGGCTTGGCGTTGGCCGGGAGTGTCGAAACTTTCCTAGAGAATTCCATTCTCTAGGTGCAGTTTCGAGGATTTAATTATGTGGTGTAATGGGGTTGGCAATATGCCAGGTGGTCCCGCCGCGATGACCGTATGGGAGCGGGCTGTGCGGCGCCCTCTCGACTTTCTGGCGATAATTCGGGTTCTTCCCGGATTACTCGTTTCTTCTCTCCCGAAAGGGATTGGAGGCCAGTGATGGTTTCGGCCTGATCTGGAGAAGGTCAGTGAGCCTGGAAGTGGTTTACCACTGAAGGGGCGCAGTAAACCACTGGCGAGTGCATCCTTTCGACACCCTGAACATTCTCGTTCGCCCTGTCTTCGACATTGTATTATCCTCAGACACCTCTTATCTGTGCCCTATATATTTGACACTGTTCTCTACTAATAAACTGTTCTCTTAATCCATTCAGGTATATTGGTAACCACACATTACTGCCATTTGAACACCGAACGCGCTGGTAGTTATATGGAAGTGGTTTGAGGCTCGGAATATAAATGTGGCAACCTGCGCTTTCCTTTTTCCCTTTATACCATTTAGCTTTATACACTTTAGGAAAGGTAGGAGGTTTATATTTTCGATATAGATCATCGTTAAACTCACCATCAGGCATCTTTCTTAAAATATTGACGTGATCCCCAACGGCCAGGTCCAGCTCGTCATCCTGTGCGCGTCCATATGAGTGTACGGCCACAGCCTGTGGACAGTCCCACTCGGCGTACACCCTCTCGTCCGGGTTCGCGCTTTGCGGGGGCCGCATCGCGCTCAGCCAGCGCTCGCGGTCACTTTCGTTATCGGCCGAGAAGAGGTATTCTAAAAATTTAGTTGTTTTAAGAAAAGAGAGACAGAGTGAGAGAGGGAGCGAGAGGAAACGAGAGCGAGAGCGAGTTAAGTATTACCTGACTGTTTCCCCCTTGCATTCCGCATCAATACGCACAGGAAGAGGTGTGGTCGATTGGGGAGTTGATGAAGTAGCCCGGAGGATATCTTAAAAAAGATATTTAGAAGTGAGAGCATCTGCTCACCTTTGGGTTTTCTGGCTCCAACGGTGAGGTGTCAACGAAACGGCGCTCCGCGTAGTCTTGGCAGACGTAGGTGCCGTTCCTGGAATTTGTAAATTATCTCATTGCGTAAAAAAAACGGGTGAGAGTGCGAGAGAGCGAGAGGGAGGGCGAGAGATACAGAGAGGGAGAGAGAAAAAGAGACCAAGGTTTTTCTTAAAACTTACATTTTTTGCTTGGTGATGATCAACAGATCGCTGAAGAGGAAGAGATAGACGTGGCGCGCCTTTGGACGACTCTGAAAAATGAAAATGGATGTATGATTTTAACGAGTACTGTATTTGATCCAGATTTTTACTTACATGAAGCAACGATTTTGGGCCACGCTCTGAGATCTCGTAGAGACAGCCTCGTTTGACGAGGTGACGATGGGCCGAGACGAGGGCTACTCTTCTGGAAAGAAAAATATGGTGCGAGAGAGAGAGAGAGAGAGAGAGAGAGAGAACGAAAGTCAGAGAGAGAGCGATAAAGGTAAAGAGAAAAGAAAGAGAAATTGATACTCACTTCAACTCGGAGTCCTTATAAACCAGCCGACGATCGACCTCAAGAAGTTGTTCGGTTCGCTCCATTCTCCTAGCGCCCTCGTTACAGCTCGACACGACCTAGACGAGTGTTTCTTGGCGGTTCGCTCATATCAAAGCTCAGCTAGTGAATTGAAGCTTAACCTAAGCCTACGCCTAAGCTTAGCCTAAGCTTAACGAAGCCTATATCCAAGCCATACCTGATTAGCCAGCGCCAACGCCTTTGCCGCGTTTCTGTGCTTCTCCGAACCGATCGGTTGGCGCTCAAGAATGGCGTAGATCAGCAGTGGATACCTTAAGAATTTAATTGGCATTAATAGGAGGTCAGAGACCCACCTTGTAATTCGCTGCATTGGCAACATCAGAAAGGATCGCATGTCGAGGCCTTGGCACTAGAAAATGAAGTTGTTTTTTTGAAATGCACACCGTTGGTGAGATAAACCGAGAGAGAGAGAGAGAGAGGGAGAGAGAGAAAGGGAGAGAGAGAGATTTACCTGCTTGTCCGTCTCCAACCTCCCTACAGCCGCTAGAAAACTAGAATTCTCGGTCTTCAGCCGGCGTAGCGTTCTATCTTGGTACACCTGAAATCGATTTATAGCTTACAGTAGGCTTAGATTTGAGTTTAGCTTAAGCTTGGTCTTGGCTTAAGCCTACTCACCTGATTGCTGCAATACTTGATGTACGCCTCGAAGTTGGTCTCAAAGTGGTGGATGAGGATGTCGGAGAGGCAGTCGAGGACGAGCGATTCTTCCAGACGGGTCTCGAGATCGACGAGAAGCCTGAGAAAACTGATTAGGAGAGAGAGGGAAAGCGAGAGAGAGAGAGAGAGAGAGAGAGAGAGAGAAAAGTGACATACAAACCGCCACTCACCTTTCACTACAATCCCTCACGGCAAAAATGTTGCTGAACAGGTGCTTCCGATCGTCGTTGGCTATTACAGAGTCCGAGCTTTTCGAGCCTGAATGCGGTATTTTTATCTACTTGAAATTCTTCAATACATTAATTTGAAGATACTTTGATTTCCCATACCTAGCATAGCCTTGTCGGCCATGAAGTGCGTGATGAGGATGTTCAACGACCGCAGGTAGCTGGCCTCGCTGGTGATGACCTAAAGTTTCATTTTTGCATATTTTAGGGGGCCAACCTCAAAGTACGCTTCCTGTAGCTGCTTGGTCTCGTCGTCGAGCTGCTCAAGGAGGCCGGCATCTTTCACTTCTGGGAGTTCACACCATAAGCTGCGTTGGCTGCCGTAGCGTACGCTTTCGAGTCGATCACGTCTGCAAAAGGGGGCGTAGTTCAGGTAAGTATGGATCGTAGCTTAACGTATTCGTGCCATCGTATTATAATACGTCTCAACGACTATACGCACCCTGCGCGCCACTTTATGCGTATCCGCAACTTAGTGTAATTACGTATCATAGCGTCGCGCTTGGTAGATGCGTATCATTGCTAACAAAGCGTAAACATGTATCGTCGCGTAGCATAGCGTAATGCGTATCTGGCGCCGCGCGGTGTACTGTACTGTACTTTACTTGCCTCAATGATGTACTTGACGTCAAAGCTGAGGAACTATGCGTCGTGGAGTGCGAACAATCAGCTCGAAGCCCAGAATCGGAGGACGACGAGGAGGACTCTCTTCTTAGGTTCTAAAGGTATCATCAAGTGACTTCGCTGATGGAATTGACAAACCATGGTTTTTTGAATAATCATCTGAGCCGGCTCGTTTATTTGGGACTCAAGGATCTTCTCCTGCTCGGCGAGCATGTACAATTGGTAGAGAGGTTGGGTGTTGTGGAGACGGGAGGAGAATGACTTGGACTCGGGCTCATCCTAAAAGGTTAGGTTTAAGCTTGGGCTTAGGCTTAGCTTAGGCTTAGGCATAGAATTGGGCTTAGGTTTAGGCTTAGGCTTGGGTTGGCTTGGCTTGGCTTAATTAGACTTGGGCTTAGGCTTAGCTTAGGCTTAGGCATAGACTTGGGCTTAGGTTTAGGCTTAGGCTTAGGCTTAGGGTTAGGCTTCGGCTTAGGCTTAGGTTTAGCTTAGGCTTAATATGACCTTAAGTTATCAAATCTACCCTACCTCCTTAACGCTCAATCCATCCAGCCCGACCGTCAATTCCTGGACTTCCGGCGAAAAACAAAGATCCTCAGTCTCCGGGCAAAATGTAGCGGAACTGGAGCAAGCTGAAAAGAAGCGTTATTTTCCGGCATAAAACCCTAATGACGCTAGCGATCGTGCAGAACTGAGAGGGGTACGTATCGATACAATAGACAATCACGACATTCCGTCCACACTACCTATATGGAAATTTTACACGCGTGTGCGGAGAGGTACTCGTATGGGGGCTGTGTGTAAAAGGAGACACACGGAAACGCATGAGGTGCATGTACACACCCGTGTTTTTAGGGAGTGGTGGGTGATGGCACTGAAAAAGGGAGAGGTGGTCGTGAGAGAGAGAGAGAGAGAGAGGGAGAATGGGAGAGCGAGAGAGAGAGAGAGAGAGAGAGAGAGAGAGAGAGAGAGAGAGAGAGAGAGAGAGAATCCTGCTGCTCACCTGGCTCTGCCGACGGAAAAGCTTCCTGGAGATGTGGCTCCATCACTTCATGCAAAGATGGCGGATTCAGCGGGTCGGCTCTGGAAAATTGTAGTTTGTAAACCGATGAAAATCAATTTATGCTTTTAAGGGAACGTGGAAGGCGGATTACAGGGTTGACTTTTAACAGGGGATAGTGATCTAAAAAAGAGAGAGACAACGAGAGAGAGAGAGCGCGAGAGAGAGTCAGAGAACGAGAATGTGAGAGAATGAAAGAGCGAGAGTGCAAGCTAGAGAGAGAGCAAAATAGAGAGAGAGAGCCAGAGGAAGCGAGACAGAGAAAGGGCGAGCCTAATTTTTAATTTACTATTCGCTAAAAATAGCTCTTCTAGTAGCCATTTGAACGTTGTATATAGTGGGGGCCCGTGTTGAGTCGCCCGAGGAAGCAGAAGCACGAAAAGGGGGCGTAGAAAACGGATTGCTCATCGGCAATCATCGTCTCCCGGTGGGGTGGGCCCAAATCGTGAGTGTTCTCGTGCCATTAGTTGCCGTTTTGCACACCTTTTTTGCTACACCACATAATCAAAATTTTACAAAGTTGAGGGGGGAAAGGAATTTTGAAGAAAAGTGCCCTACCTGGTGATCGGATCTCCACCTCACCATCCGTCGACCAGTCATCACCGTAGATGTACCTGAAAAGCATGATTGGGATGTAGCCGATTTATCGGCATAATGCCGAATTCAACTAATGATGGAGCCCATAATACCGAATGTTCACAACAATGAAAAACCAAAATGCCGAATTAAAGTAATGCCGAAATGCCATAGTCCGGAATTTTGAACTTTTTCATAATGACATTTCGACACAGCGAAAATTCGGGATTATAAAATTTCGGCAACCTGAAAATTCGGCATTTTAAAAATCGGCATTATGAAATCCAGCTTATCTTTTGATTCGACGTTACGAATTTCGAAATTACAACACTGGGACGCTTATTCTCATGAAACCCAATCCGTTACGCAACGAAAATCTGCCAAACGCGTTAAGTGCCGCGGGCTCGAAGGTACTACCCACCGATCGTCCTCAATATGCCCATAGTGATCCGTATCCAATTGTCGTGCGTTGAGCGTACATTTCGATACGGAACGACGGCTCTTCTCGGCCATTACTCGTTTCCGGAGGCGCTCCATCTAAAAACAAAATCAAATTCGACCATCAAACGACAATGAGATGTTAGAACGGCTATCGTACCTTTTTCGACAAGTTCAAATGGAAGTCGCTCTTGAACTTTATCAACTTGTCAAATTCGATGGTGCTGACCGGGCGGATTTTTCGCCCCAACGATCTGCCGAGTGTTGAGCTTCCGTTTTGAATGCGAGGCTAAAAAACCAGGTCATTTTATGGAAGATATACAGAAAGGGGGCGAGAGAGCGAGAGAGAGCGAGCGAGAGAGTGAGGGAGTGAGAGTGAGAGAGAGTGAGAGAGGTAGAGAGAGAGGAGAGAGGTAGAGCGAGAGTGAAGAGGGAGGGAGAGTGGGAGACAGAAAGAGAGCGAGAGAGCGAGAGATAGAGAGATAGCTCCAGAATCTCCAGAATCTCCGTTCACCTTTTCTATGGCGTTGAGCTCGTGCTGTGATGTGGTGAGGAGGCTTCTCCTTGTCTGGCAATTCGTACACCGGCAATGCGTGGACATTGTGCTGAAGGAGAGAAAAGATAGAAAAGCATGGATTTTGTTTGACATTGATTTTCCAGGGGATGAAGCCTTTTTGGGAAATGACGATTCATGAGGGGAATTCGTCAGCACATCCGGCTTTTCCTGGAGGGATTTCGAAATTTAGGGGGCGTAGCGTAACTGTTTCAGCTTTCAGCTTAAGCAGTATTAGCGGATTTTAACGATTACGTCATGAAAATCAGATTTCTAAACCCATAAAGAGGAGCGTCATGGAAGTATCAAATACCGCTAAAAGCAATGCTTGACCTCCTTTCGATTACGCTGTAAAATTCCCCACCACGTCTCCGTCTCTCCAGCACAGTAAATCGACGTCACATATTCCGAATGACTACTTGTGCCTGAGGTCGACGAGCTTGGCTAAAACTTAGGATTAAAGTTTGCTGCTATACATACCAAATTCATTCCAATCTCCTCGTACATGTCGGTGTCGTCATTCAGGTAGGTGTCGGCCAGCTTCTGGGCCACTTCCGCTTCAGAATCTTTCGTTTCCGTTTTCTGGGCAACCGGCGGGGATGGAGGTCGAATTTTTGGGCGTAGATCACTGTAAAATTATTGAAATTGATTTCTTATAATTTTTCGGTTCAGGGTTACTGTAGATTACGGTAAAAAGCTCAAAAAGCAGATTCGAGCAGGCCTAGGTAGGTTACGGTAGCTGAGCAATCTTGCGAATTTTCGAAAATAGCTCCTAGGGCTATTATGGTACAGTAGGTACCTCAAAAAGCCAATTTGAGAGAGTTCGGATTACTGTAGGTCACCGTAGCCAGGGATAAAAACCCAAAAATCCATTCAAAACCCACCCTTCCAACCTAGACTTCCGGCCCAGCGTCGCGGTACCGTAGTGCTTCGTAGCCTCCGTTTCCGCCATTTTCCCGTCGTCCACGGTATCGCTGGGTAGTTCAGGTAGCGGGCGCACAGGTGAGGGTGTCAGTAGGGGTGTTGTGGAGCTTGTTTGGAGGGATATCGTCGAGAGGCGAGCGGCTGAAGGTAGAGGTGGTGGTGGGAGATCGGGGAGTCTGGAATTCGAAGCGTTTTAACGGGATGGTGAAGCCAAGGCAGAATCAATTTAAAGCCGGGGAATGCAAAAAAAAAGAAGAGAGAGGTTTAATTTTACCTGGGAACAAATTCGATGTCCCTTAAAAACGTGGGCATGGCTTCGTAGTTGTCGTCGATGACTTGGTAGATGGTATCGGAGGAGACGGAATCGCCACGACGGAGTCTGAAGGTACTTTCTTAGTATTAACGATGCAAGGTAGCGAGAGAGAGAGAGAGAGAGAGAGAGAGAGAGAGAGTAGAAATCGGGAGCGACAGAGCGCGCGAGAGAGAGAGCGAAAGAGAGATTACCTTCCAGTGTTTCGTCTCAATATCCGCTCCTTGGATGGTGGTTTTGAAGGCGGAGCTGGCGGAGGCGCGTTCTGAGGTCGAGGGCTCGGTCTGGAAAATTTGTATTGAGCATCTGACGTAGAAATAAGGCATATCGGCATTGATGCTAAAAAATTTCTCGAAAATCCCTATATAAATTTTACAAAATCTACTCCTAGAATCTTGCGTGGGTTTCTTAGAAAAACAGTTGAAACAAAGAGCATAGGAATATCTTCAAAAGTTACAGGACTACAGCGGTTTTCAAAGGCCAGATCCGGTATCTCAAGAGAATTACAGAGCGAGTCACACCAGAAAACCCAGGGGTTGCCCATCAAACTTCGAGGTCTAGCGATCCCGACCCCCGCCCTCCAGTTAATGGTGGGAACGAGGGAAGGTAGATGAGGGTTTTCTTGGTGCAAAGATTTCGGAGCTTCATATAGATCGGACTATAGTAAATCAGAAAAGCCTTAATTTATATTACCTGTAAACACGTAAAATAGCAAAAACATTCGCATAAAAGATTTTAGTTTTTGGCCGTATCCTGACTTCAAAAAAGACTGAAATAGATTAATCTACGTTGAACGTATTAAGTAGATATACAAGCGCCTGTCCAGACAGTCAGGATTGTCGACAGGTGGGCTATCTGGATGGTGGACCGGGAAAAAGTCATTCCACACCATTGAGCTTCACGCACGACGATTTCCGCCTTTCCTTTTCCGTTTTTTGGGTATTCTGTGAGGGCTGGTGGTCAGGTGAAGAGAGAGAGAGAGAGAGAGAGAGAGAGAGAGAGAGAGAGAGAGAAACAGAGAGAGAGACTGGATTACCCCCGCTTTTTAGAATCTTACCAATAGTCGCCAGGTGGATGCCAATTTACCTGGGTCTAGTGGCAGAATTGTCCGAGAAATGGCAGGATAATGATGGGGTGGCTAAGCGTGGTAAAGATATTTACGTAGCCTCCTGGGATTTACATACAGACAAACAGAAGAGAAAGAGGGACTAAAAAGGGGGGGGGGAGAGAGAGAGGGAGAGAGATAGTGAGAGCGAGAGGGAGAGAGTAATGGAAAGATAGAAGAGAGAAAAGCGAAAAAGCAACATAAAGACACGTTTTAGCACCTCTTCGACCCCTTCCAAAAACCTAAGAAAGTCGTGAGCAAAACGTTAAGAATAATTTCGCGTCTGGTCTAGTATTCAATGCTCAGGGCAAAGGTTCACCGTGACACGATGGCGTTTTCAAGCCGTGCTAAAGCCGAAAATTGCCCCGGGACGGGCACAAGGGTCGAGAACACGGGTGGACAAAGGGCAATTCGATAGGTTTCGTGGCTTTAAATATTTTTTGTAAAGCCAGGTTCCTGAAAAACGACCTGGCATTATGCAGATTTTATAAACCGTCAAAACTCATACAAATACTCATAGAAAAATTCTACATATGTTTAAAAAGAATAGAATTAACAAGTTATCGGATCCAAGGTTATGCAATTTATACGCTTCTATCGTACAAAATCAAAAATTGTAATTTAAGGGCTTAGCCAAAATTAAATTACAAAAATTTGGGGTCTTAAATGCTTCCAAAATTTCCGCAAAAACCCACTTGACAGTCAGCGACACCGAGGCCTTCTCTTCAAATGACAGCTCGACGACCTCATCGGGATTCTCGGTCGAGGTGGAAGCGGAAACGGACAGTTGCTGGGTGGCCATTCGGTATGAATCCGTGCGGGAGGCCACCGGATTCGCCGGTTCAACCTGGAAAACAATTAGCATAACGAGGAGAAATGGGTATTTGCACAGGGGGTGTTGTCATTTATAAACGGATTGCAGACCGGGCTCGAGCCAAAAGTGGTGGTCAATAGGATAATTTTGGACATTTTGACAGGAATTAGACCTCGACAAGCTATTTTATGGCATTGGATGCTTAGGCTTAGGCTTAGGCTTAGAAATAGGCTTAGGCTTAGGCAAAGGCTTCGGGTTTGGGCTTAGGCTTAGGTTGAAGTTCTAGTTGCTGCGTAGAGGCGTCGCGGCCGCGTTGCGTGACTAACCTTTTGCTCGAGCTTCAGGCGTTGCGGTTTGACGGGAATTTCGGGCTTCGCGCCGCGGGGCGACATTGGTGGTGCTAGTCTGAAAATATGAAATTTTGAGGTAGGGAGAGAGAGAGAGAGAGCGAGAGAGAGAGTGCTGCGCTTCGAAAATACGCCCGGGGGTGGTCAGAAAAACGCGTGAAAATGTCAGTCCGAATCGCTTGGAGGGGGTGGACAATCCGCTAAATGCCGTTCCACATGCACAGCCGGTGGCTAGCCAGAAAGTGGAACTGGGTCAGACTTGTAAGCGGCAACAATATTCGGGGATTGGCTCGAAACAATGGGGATCGTGTTAAAGGGATCGGACTTACGGCCAAGCCTAAGCCAAAGGCTAGGGCTGAGCCTAAGCTAAGCCTAAGTTAAATTAAGCCTACGCTAGGCTTAAGCTACGCCGAGCTAAGTCTAAGCTAAGCCATATCTAAGCCTAAGCTAAGGCCGAAGCTAAGCCGAAGCTAAGTCTAAGCCTAAGCTAAGCCCAAGCTAAGATTTCTAAGCTATGCCTGCGCTGAGGCTAAGTTGACCCGGTTAAACCCAAGCCTTGGCTTAGCTTGGGGTATGTTTGCTAAAGCAGATGAGCCGAAGCGCGAGCCAGGCTAACCAACCAAAAGCTAAGCCTTTTTGTAAGTCTAACCAGCTCAGGCTCAAAAGATCAAAAAGCTTCAAAGCCAAATCTGGAAACCTGAAAGCCCCACTCGACAATTTATGATCGACAGAATTCTAAATGGCTGTCCCTTTGTCCTATTTTCTCGAGGGCCGTCACTTTTGTTTTGAGCGGAAAATACGAAAAATCATGAAATATCCACTAAAAGCCCGCATCCATCTGTAAATATTTGCATGTTGATGATAGTACGCGACGATACGGGGCGGCGGCTGGCCGACAGGAAGACATGGCAAAACAAAAAAGCCATTTATGGACGCGGGGGCAAGCCCGAGGGGAGAGAACCGGTCGCTTTTTAGCGTTTTTTAGGCTCGGTGATGGCCGGGGGATGCTAAACATAGCCTTTTATGTGGCTTGTCGATTTGCATATGGGAAATGGTAAATTTTACGTTTGGGGGACGATAATTACACTAGTTTTCGCTCGCCAAAGATCCATTGACGCTTTTAATAGTATTTTAAATATCAAAATACTGTAAACTCTTAATTTGCGTAATCAAAAAAAAAACATAAAAAATAAAATACGCTAAATAGATAGAAAAATACAAATTTAGATTTTTCAAAGTTGCGAAAAATGTTAGTTTCAGTTTCTAATGACATTTCAACCTTTTTCGAGCAATTCGACATTCGACGGAAATCCCAAATTTCCATAAAATTTCTGGAATTGAGATTTTTCACTTAATAACTTCGGTTCGGCATTTTCTCGCGAATTTTTTGGCATTTTTCGTGAAATTGGCTTTCAAAAACCCCTGGATTACTGTAGAAAACGATTCCCGATCCAAAACGTGCAATTTTTAGACTAGAACCCTCAAAAAAATGGGCAAAAAATTGGGCGGGATGGCTCGTTTACAGCCACGAAAGCTGCAAATCGACCTGGTCGGGCATGGGGCCGGGGGGACTGTAAAGTTTCAGCCGTGCGGATTAAAGTGCGAATAAATGGGCACGCGATGGCGATTGGACGAGGGGTTGGAAAGTTGGCGTCAATAGGAAAAAGTGGACTTTTGGGTCGTCCAGATTCAAATTAAGAGAAAAAATAACTACACGAAATGATGAAGCGGAAGCTGTAGAAAAACTCACTTTTTCACCTGGTCCCCCGCTTCCGGAACTTCTAAATCCTTGGCGATCGAAAGTCGCTTCTGGGAGCCAGATCTTTTACCTAAAAAATTGAACTTCTTTGTCTCAATTTAATTAAAATTAGCAAGCCAATCGATATAACAACATAAAGTTAAATTTCGTTAATTATCGATTATTCTTGTATTTGTAAAAAATATTGACGTGATTTCATTATTATTGTCAAACCTTTTTTAACTTTTAAATTTAATAAAAATTTAATTCTTAAAAATTCTGTACCTAAAGATTCTCT